>CM076577.1:547322785-547711840 GCA_034641835.2 Pinus albicaulis
ACCCAACGGGCAATTCTTTGGTCCCGCGGGCTACTGATGGTAGAGTTGACTCTGGGTCTCAACGCTGGAATCCTCTCAAAGAATAATGTTGTCAAAATTGTACCGTAGCCAAAATGTTTGGTCTTTGCTTGGCGAATTGAGGTCAGTTGTTGTTTCATGTTCAGTATAAGGGCTGTGCACCAATCATACACGAGTCAGACACTCTACAGCTATGCTCATTTGTGTCCTGGATGCCTGATGTAGTGAGGCAGATCCTGCCACTCTGCTGATGGTGAAAAGGAGGATTTTCATGTGCAAATCCCTAATATCTTTAATTGCAATCTGAGTTCCAACCTTTTTGGAACCATCTACGCAATATACGTGGACATAGTCTTCCACAGTTAACCCTCCTAGGGGCTTCCCGTGCAAGTCTACTGGTTCTCCCCTCCGGGAGAGTCCAGTAATGAAATATATGTCTTCCACTTCAATGCGTAGTGGCATCTGATCAATAATGAAGCAATCCTGATCTGGTTCCCAGTAATTTACGAGCATTTCTAGCAACCACACATTGCTTTTCATATTTGGCATTTTAAAGAATTTGAACAATCCGCAATTTCGGAGGATATTTTGCGCTGCGCGATCTTGCATGACCTCTTGGTCTATTGCGCTATGCTCATGTTCCCTCCATGAGATGGTCATCCTGAGAAATTTCATCAAATTATGCATTAGCCACGCTTTTTAAGTTTCGGACCTGCGCATACGCGGTTTTTCTTTTGCACAGTCACTTGTATACGCGAGTTTCCTTTAACGAACCCGAGTATGCGCAAGTCCGCATATTTTAGCAAGGGTTTTAAAGATAAAAATAACTTAATTTTAATTTCCAAACGGACAAAATGAATAAATAGGATGATTTAGGAGCCTACCTAAAGTTTCGGCGCGTTTCGACGGTCGGTTGTTCCTGATTTGACGAAAGAAGTTTTTTTCTCCAGAGCACTTTTCTCCAAATCAGCAATGCAATAATGAACCAAATATGAGGTAATTTGTCTATTTATGGCTAAAAAACTGAAAATTTTCGCAAAATTTCCTTATGCCTATTTTTTCGATCTATCTTAAGCTGCATAACCTGGTTGCTTGGGAGTGCCCAGTTTGGTATGTTTTCAGGTACATTTTGACGTTTTTGAGATTTTTCCCGGTTTTTGATCCATGATTTCCGACTCTTCACGGCAGGTATATGATCTTCACTGGCATATAGGTTAGGGAAATCACTCTCCATTGCATCTTGCATACTAGCCTCCATACTGATCACTTGCCTTAGGGTCGATCCCATCAGGTCATGAGTATTACACCCATTTCACTCGCTGATTATTTAATCATGACTTGATGGTAGAGCCTTCCTTTACATGGGCTTCCTAGTTAGTTCCTCGCTATCACTTGTTGCCCATGCTGCGTTTTATGTAGGCTCGGGAGTCCTCTTTAGTCCCGCCATGTCTTATATGTTGAAGCTTCATTCTTCTTCTTCATCACTTATCATTATTTCTGGCTTTTACCCTAGAGGCTCCCTGGTGTCGTTAAGTTGTATTACTGCATTGCATATTGGCTACTTGTTTATCCTGGCCTTTAGCCGGCTTCATTTGGACTCGATGTTTAAGCCAACTTTTGACCTTGACTTTCTGTACAAATTAACCATTGCATGCACTTAGCTATCACGACTTGACACCTTTGTACCCATGGATGGAACGTTCCTCTGAGTATCACTGACCAGTTTTCGCCACCTTGCATTGAGCATAGGATTGTTCCAATCCCAGGAACTAGTGCATCTGATTTCTTGATACTCGTTCTATCCATTGTACTATAGCATTCTTTTATTCTTTTTCAGGCTTATTATATGAAAAAGACAAAAAAATCAAATATAACAAAAAGAGCGGGAACGGGATGTATCTTCGTTGTTTTGATGGCAGTACAGAGTCAGTTTGTCGCCCTTGAACAAAGCACATTTACTTATATATATATTTCCTTCATTTGGGACGGTTTTAGTTTTGACCTAGGTTCAGCCTTTACCATGTTTCACTTGTCAGTTCTCCCCCCATTGGTTATCTCTTCCAATCATATGGAGAGTTTGTTTTGCCTCCTGCATGACAGACTTATATATTGTCACTTTTTACTGCCATGGTCATCACGAGTCATGATGTTGTTCAAGGGAAGTTTAACATGATTCAGCCATTTTGTGGTGTCTCTTGACTCATTATTCAATTGGCCTTCCCGGTCTTGTCAGTATCATGTTCCATCACATCAGATGTTTTGGTCTTCTGCTCGTGCCGGTTTGAGAAGGTCCCCATTGACTTCTTGCCGGCGGGTTTGTCTCTTATCGACTACGACACATTGCTCTGAGAGCAAACCTAGAGCTGCACCTTGGGCCTATTTCCATTATTGATAGGTGACCTCGTGCTCAGCATTTGATCATCATCATGGGTCTTTGACTGAGTGGTTTCCCCTGTGTTCGACGTCAGCACACATTATCACACTTGGGATTCTTGCAGTACCTTGATTTCCATTTGACCCTATCGGTGGATTTCTCGCCTCTGTGTCAGCTTTCATTATTGGTTGGTTCAGAGGGTTTCTTCCGTGCGCTAGCTTCATCTTGTGCACGTCGGAAACGTACTTCGGTTTTGGTTCCGTCACTCTCCTTCGTCCGATTCCTTCCAAATCTTGGCCTGCGGGTTACACTCGCGCTGGATTGATGTGGGATGCCTTAATGCCTTCCTTCCAGCAGATCTTTTCCCATCGAATCCGACTCATTGCTCTGGGAATAAGGTCTAGAGTCTTTTTGTCAGTACCTTAGGGTTTGCAGTCATCAGTGGCAGACTCTTCGCTATCGACAGTGGGGATTCATCATTGCCTCCTGATTGGTAGATTCTTTCAAGTGTTCGACTTCAACTCATTCATTCGCACTTGTCAGATTGTACTGGGGCACCTTGACACTCATTATCATTATCGGTGGGTTGTCTCGCGTTGGTTAATGGGATACATCACTGCCCGGTAATCCAACGATTTCTCACATGGTCGACTTCAGCTCATTTATTCCCATTGTGTAGAATTGTGCCATAGTGATCGGTGAAGACCTCGGGTTGCATCAGTATTTTTCGGTTCACTTTTGACAGTCCTTTCAGTATCTGCCAGTGATGCCGTCCACCCTTATATGTTGCAGTTCAGCACAGCAGCATCTTATATGTTTGCTCCCGAGTTGCGTGATTGTACCGTTTGATCCACCTCTTATGATCCGGTACTTGGAGATTCAGTTACTTATTTGATCAGACATCCAGTTGCACCATCTTTCATCAGCTTTCTATATGTGATACTTGGACATTGATTCAGAATTACACTTCTGGGCCATGCTCAGATGATTCATTGTGTACTTTCAGTTCAGCTATACTTGTATACATGTTGGATCGATCTTAAGCTTTTCAACTGGTTTTTAATGTTTTCTAACTGAAATTACCTCAAATCAGGATAGTTTAAAGGTATCAACTTGATCTCAGAATACTTTCATGTTTTTTCTTATTAAATATGCTGAAAGCAGGGTAGTTTAAAGGCACTTACCTAATCTTAAGCTTTTCAACTGTTATCTATGTTTTTTCTTATTGAATATGTGAAAAGCAGGGTAGTTTAAAGGAACTTACCTGATCTTAAGCTTTTCAACTGTTATCTATGTTTTTTCTTATTGAATATGCTGAAAGGAGGGTAGTTTAAAGGCACTTACTTGATCTTAAGCTTTTCAACTAGTTTTTAATGTTTTCTAACTGAAAGTACTTCAAAGCAGGCTAGTTTAAAGGTATTAACCTGATCTCAGAATACTCTTATGTTTTTCTTTAAGTACATGCTGAAGAAATATAGTTTAAAAGAACTTATTTGATCTTAGGTTGTTTCACTATACCTTCATTTTTTTGTTCTTCATTTCTTATCTGTTTCATTCCATAAATTCACCTTAAGAGATCCTTTGACATAAGTGATTTGCGCCACTGATCCTGCTTGAACCTCGCTGTCCAATTAAAATCCTCCTATGACTCCATAGCCCAATGGGTTAAAACTATCTTTGCCTTTCTGTCAGCCAAACCATTCCTCCACTTGCAGACACCTTCACCCTTCATTTTGAAACTGCCTTCGCCTTCACCATTTCCTTGCCCAACCAAAACAAACAAAACCCAAGCTCTTCATAACTAGCCTAATATCACAATTTCAATGATAAAAGATTACATCTTAAAACTCATTCATAGAGAGATCCCTCTCTGGATTCAGGAGGGCTAGATCCTAGAATCCCAAAGCTGGTTGAAACGATGTTGCTTCTGCAGTTTTAGTCTCACCAATCTGCTAGAATTATAGATTCCTAACATTTCTGGCGACTCCACTGGGGACTACTTCCCTTAGAAACTTCATAAAACTTGTGAGTAAAAATCAACCTTTTCAAGCACTGCCAAAGAATGGTAATCATGATAAAACTTATTTGAATCAGTGACAAACTAGGTAAACCCTAGGATTCTCCTAAGACTTTATCCAACCTTGAAAAATCAGCTGGCTTAGCTATAAGATTAAACTGCCTTTGTCTCATAATCGTAGCTAAGTTTTGAAACAGAGTTAGGATATTCTTAAAAAAACACACAACTGAAAAATAACTCAGAAAACCTGAAAATATTTCAGATCGGTATTCAATAAACATGGTGGTGGACCATAAGACCTTTTACCTCTGAAAAGAGCTAAAATCTTCCACTTGGCGACTCCAAAATCATGAAAAGACCTTAAGAATCCACTGGGAAGAACCCTTATCATTGTAACACCTTTCAAACCCAGTCACAAGACTGCAGGACTGAAATTTTTCCAAAACAGACTAGTTAACCTCTTAAAGATTGTCATACCTGGTTGAACTTATCTTGTTTATTCGGATCTGAAAAACACAACATAGTGGCTTCTAGAAAGATTCACACTAGAGCCTATCCTGACCCTGATCCACCTGAGATAGTTGATAACCCAGAAAGTATCCTTAGGAAGTCTCCTCAGATTAATTTATCAACTGTTTTCAGATCACCCTTAAGAGCTAATTCAATCCCTGAAAATCTTTCAGCTCTACAACAATCTCAAGTTGACTTAGTAAATCCATTTAGAACTAGGTCTCTTGGTGATTTAGATCAGTTATATTCTAAGTCTTCACTATCGTCCCCGGAAACAAGTGAACCTCTTGGTAATAGAGAAACAACACCTCCTGAGTTGCATTTTCTTCACAACTTAGGTGTCTCTCATCCAAGATCAACTCAGCAGTCTATTCCTGGTCCATCCACTTCTGCTCACCCTACATCCACTGTTCAAACCACCCCACTTTAGCCCATTGTCCCTCTTGTAAATCCACCTCCACCTCCTGCCATGGCCACATGGTATGCTCTCCTAGTCCTTCCTGTACCACTAGTCAATCTTCCACAGGACTATCAGTCCAAAATCCCATTATACGATGCTAACAATGCTACAACTGCATCACAACATGTGGATAAGATGAATTACTATTTTAACAGAAATGAAATTGATGATTATTCGGTCAAACTTAGGTTATTTGCTTAGAGCTTAGGGGGAGAAGTGAGGAAATGGTTCAAAGGTTTAAACCCCCATAGTATCCGTGATCTACAAGCCTTCCATCAAACATTCTTAAACAAATGGGAAGTAAAGAAAAATCCTCTCCAAGTCCTTTCTGACTATAAAAATATACATAGAGACACTGGGGAAAGTGTTCAAGCTTATTGCACTAGATTAAATAGTGTGTATAATGCACTTTCCCCAGAACTAAAACCTCCACAAGGCTCAGATTTAAACAAGTTTCCTGAAGGGTTCGATCCTGAGATGGCCTATCAGCTGAGGGAGAGAGATTTTGAAACTCTTGAAGATATGCAAAAGGGTGCTCTTTCTGTGGAAGTCAACCTAATGGAGAAGAGAGCAAGAATGAGAATTGAAAAGAGAGTGTCCTTCAAGGAGGAAAATTCCCCTTCTACTTCCAACTCAAAAATGGAAAGAATGATGGAGGAGATGATGAAGAAAATGAGCATCCTTGAGAGAGCACAAGCAAGTCAAAACCAAACTGCTCCTCAAAACAAGAACCAGAATCAGAATTTTAGAAGGAACCAACCTCCAAAAAAACCTAGGGAAGATGATCAACAGATCACTCCTCCCTTTCATCAAAACTATATAAGTGAGGTTGAGGATACAGAGGAGATAATAGAGGAAGATGATATCAACATGTTGGGAGTAGATAATGATGACTTTGAGATTCATTTTGATAGGGAACGAGGTTTTCAAACCCCTTATGACGACAACAAAGATGATAATGCAAGTTATTTTCAGAACATGGAAAATGTCATCATAGAGCCTCAAAAATAATATGACCTTAGAAGCAAAACTAGTCAACAAACTCCCAACACTAAAACCTCTGACAAATCTTCACAAAACAACACTACAAACAAGCCCAAAATTTTCAAACAAAAGGATAAAACAGTAGCTGTGAATTCTGATAGAGATAGAGAGAAAGGTAGTCAAAATAATGAAAAACAGAGTGCAGACATTAGTAGTACTACCACTTCAGCTAGTACTCCTGTTAAGACCATTTGTCAAAAACGAGTAGAACAAATCAGCAAGCCGATGTCGCTGATAGACTGGGAGTTAGTAAGGCTGAGACAAGTTCATCAAAGAACCAGATTCTTTTCAGCCTAGAGAAGGAAATTTCAAAGATCAGAATCTCTATTCCCCTAACTGAGTTAGCTGCCCAGAATGTATATAGGACCCAAATTTTGAAGGCTTTAAATATTGAGGATAATAATGACTCAATCAATCTTAATGATGACCAGCCAGAGCTCATTTTTGGTCCCAATATTGAAGGTATATATCAGGAGGGACCTGTACCTCCCTTTTATGTGAGTTTTAATGTTCATGACAAGATCCTGCATAATGCTATGCATGACTCTAGAGCCTCGCACAACCTTATGCCAAAGGTGATAATGGAAAGGCTAGGATTAGAGATAACCAGACCTTACAAGGATTTATATTCTTTTGATTCTAACAGAGTGAAGTGCCTTGGCCTGATCAAATACCTTTGTGTGAATTTGACCCAAATCCCATCCAAGTGCATGGTGATGGATGTTGTGGTGGTTGATGTGCCTCCTAAGTATGGCATGTTGTTATCAAGATCATGGGGTGCCAAACTGCAAGGTAACATACAGATGGATGGGACATATGCCACTATCCTTGTTTTTGGCCAGATCAGAAGGCTATACAGAGAGGCACACTTGAAATTCATGGTCAATAGCCCATAAAAGCTTGAAAATTATCCCATTTATTCTGTCGATACTGACCCGAATTCGTTTATATTTTAGAATAATGAACCCACAAAATAGTCAGAGCCAGAACAAAATGACTCAAACAAACAGTTAGAGACCCCTAATCTAGAAATAAATGTAGTCCTAGATATGGAAGAAAACGAGAGAGAAACTTTGGAACAACATGTTGAAACAACGGACTAGAGTGAATTAAGCCAAGATGGCAAACAACAGATTGCCCCTCATGCTCAGATCCATGACAAACCTGAGGAAGTGAAACCAATACAACTAAGTGCCGATATTTCACAACAACCCTTGAGCACGTTGGTTGGAGAAGACGAAGCCAAAAATAGTCCTCTGTGGAATATGTATTTTGATGGGTCATGCACTAAGAGGAATGCTGGTGCAGGTGTCTGGATTATCAGCACTGAAAACAACCACATAGAAAACATTTCCTGCAAATTAAACTTTCAATGTTCCAATAACATAGCGGAATATGAATCCCTTCTCTTAGGCTTACATCTATTAAAAAAGTTAGGAGCCACAAGAATTAATGTGTATGGGGATTCAGAACTAGTCATTAAACAAGTCAATGGGGAATATAATGAGAATCATCCCAGACTTAGAGCTTATCGAAACGATTTCATGGACCTTTTAAAAACTTTTGAGGAGTCCAAATTGATTTTTGTTCCAAGAAAAAGAAAGATTGCTGCACACAATTTAGCTTTTGCGGCTAGAACACGCTTAACGCCATTTGGAGCCAAATATTGTACAACTCAAATTAAGTTTAGGCCGGCGGTGCCAGATAATGAAAAATATTGGCAAGGTCTTTGAGGGTGACAAACATATAGAGGATTTTCTGCTGGGCAGGAACGAATTTGAGTCATCTAATTCAGATTCTAAATCCAATGAAAATCGCCTAAACAAAAGGTCCCTTGAAAAAGAAAAACCATCTGGTCCCATAGAAATCAACATGTTAAATAAAGAACTTGACACTCATAGTGAAGAATACAAGGACATAGAAAACGAAGACATTGAGGTATTTTCATCAAAGGACAAGAACATACCTAGGGGGCTAGCACCGTTAGAAGACCTCTTTGATTTTAACGATGTAGCAAAGAAGCCCACCATAGAATACACAGAGTCTGAGGTCGAGGAATGCAACGTAGGCACCGAGGATCAGCCAAAAATGATTAAATTGGCTAAGTCCTTGCCACCAGACATGAAAATGAAATACGTTGACCTGTTTAAAGAGTTTGTCGATGTTTTTTCCTGGAGCTATGAAGACTTGAAAGCCTACGATACAAAAATCATCCAGCATAAGATCCCTTTTAAAGAAAACCAAAAACCCTTTAAACAAAAACTGCGTAGAATTAATCCAATACAACTGCCTCTAGTAGAAAAGGAAATCAAGAAAATGTATGAGGCAGGAATCATTGTGCCTGTGAGGTTTTCATAATGGGTTTCTAACCTTGTAGCCATGAGGAAAAAGACAGGGGAAATCAGATTGTGCATTGATTTCAGAAACCTTAACAGAGCCTCCCTAAAGGACAACTACCCTTTACCCAAAATGGAACACATTCTGCAAAGGGTAGTTGGTTCAAAGAGGATTTCTCTGTTAGATGGTTTTTCAGGGTATAACCAGGTTTTAGTATTCCTAGAAGACCAACTCAAGACAACTTTCACCACTCCTTGGGGAACTTTCATGTATGTGAAAATGCCTTTTGGATTAATGAATGTTGGGGCCACTTTCCAAAGGGCCATGGACATTGCATTTTCAGAAGAGATAGGGCACTTCATTGTAATTTACCTTGATGACATAACATTTTATTCCAAGTCCGATGAAGAGCACCTAAAACATTTAAGAAAGGTCCTTGAAAAGTGTAGAAGGTTTGGGTTATCTTTTAATCCCAAAAAGATAGTGTTTGGTCTTCAGGAAGGTAAACTCCTTGGCCATATCATATCAGAAGAAGGGATTAAAATAGATCCAAATAGAGTTGAGGGAATACTACAGATTAGCCAACCAAGGAACATAAAATAATTGCAGTCCTTTATTGGAAATATTAACTTCTTGAGGAGGTTTATTCCCAACTTAGCAGAGCTCCTTAGAAACATGACGAATATGCTCAAGAAAGAAGTAGGAGTGAAGTGGACTGAAGAAACCAAAAAATCCTTTGAATTGGTAAAACATGCACTCACCCGGGCACCAGTCCTAATCAGCCTAGACTTTTCAAAAGAGTTCCTTATTTTCTCCTTTGCCTCAGAACATACTATGGCAGTAGTCCTGTTGCAGAAAAACCCAGAGAGACAGGAACATCCCATTTCTTTTTTCAACAAGGCTTTAAGGGATGCACCCTTGAAATATAACATAATGGAAAAACAGGCCTATGCTTTGGTAAAGGCCTTAAAGGACTTCAGGGTGTATATTATACATTCCCACATCATTGCCGATGTACCTAATATAGTGGTAAAAGACATCTTGTCACAAGACCCAGATGGAAAGAGAGGTAAATGGATTGGTGCTATATTAAAGTATGATTTGGAAATCAAACCAACCAAGCTTATTAAAGGTTAGGGCTTAGCTCAATTAATGGCTAAATCTAATCTACAAGCCCTTGACATTAACATGGTAGATGCCTTGGATGAATAAGAATAATTACCTGCTCCCACTGTCGAAGAACAATTTCAAAACTCACCTTGGTACACTGATATCTTATATGTGCTTACAAATCTTAATGCTCCTCCCGATTTATCAAAAACAAAGGCAAGGTTTTTAAAGTTGAAATCTAGGAATTATTGCATTTTAAATGAATGTTTATATTGGAAAAACACTGATGGTTTATTGCTTAAATGTTTTCTTGAAGTTGATGCAGAAAGGATCAAACATGAATTCCATGAAGGAGAGTGTGGAGGTCATCTTTACTGGAAGACCACAGCCAATAAAATCCTTAGAGTTGGCTATTACCGGCCCACCCTCTTCCAGGATGTCCATAAAATGATAGTTTCCTGTCACAAATGCCAAATTTTTGAAGGCAAAAGAAAACTTCTTCCTTTACCATTACAACATATCACTGTTGAAGCTCCTTTTCAACAGTGGGGCCTAGATTTCATAGGGGGAATCCATCCTGCTTCGTCTACCCAACACAAATGGATTCTCACAGCCACTGAATATTTCACGAAATGGATTGAAGCCATCCCTTCTAGGAATGCCATAGATTCTGTCATTATAAAATTCCTTGAAAACCATATCTTGTCTAGATTCGGATGCCCTAGGAAGATTATTACTGATAATGCTGCTGTTTTTTGTTCCAAAAAGATGATTGATTTTTGTCACAGGTATCAGATTACACTTGGTCATTCTACTGCTTACTACCCTTAAGGTAATGGGCTAGCAGAATCTTCGAATAAAATTTTGGTGACCATCATCAAGAAGATGCTTGAAGAGAATAAAAAATCGTGGCATAAAAATTTGGTGCATGCTCTGTGGGCAGACAGATTGACCACAAAAAAGTCCATTGGAATGTCCCCTTACCAGCTTGTTTATGGAGCAGATGCAGTGTTTCTCACCAGCCCAGGTGTACCAGTAATAAAATTAATCCAAGAAATATAGTTAGAAGAGGACAGCATGATCAGGAGGATCAGTCAAACAATACATCTCCAGCAGACAAGGGAAGAGGTTTACAATAGGGCTCAGAAGGTGCAAGAAAACATAAAGAAGTTTTTTGACAAAAGAACAAAGGCTTGTGTTTTCAAAATTGGAGATAAGGTACTCAAATGGGATTCCAAAAGAGAGGATAAGGGAAAACATGGTAAATTTGACAGTTTGTGGCCAGGTCCTTACATCATCCAGTCCACCATCAGTCATAATGCCTTTTTTCTACAAGAGTTAGATGGCACAGATCTGTTTGGGGGTCCTATCAATGGCAGGGTCCTTAAGCATTAATACTGTTGAGTTCAATTTTAAAGCTTTCATTTCCATTATAAATACCATTTTCTTTGTTCAGTCTCATAAAAGAAAAAGTACAAAAACAATAAAAATAAAATAAAAGAGCGCAGATTGTAAAAAACAATAAAGGTACAACCCCATACCAAAAAAGAGAAACAAATCTGAAAGTGTGCAAGCTTAAATGCCACTCCTGAATAACACACTTCTAGTTAGTCAAACTGTCTAATCTTGACTAATTGGTTTTAAATTTTCTGCTGATAGGATAGGGAATTCGATTTGCCAAACTATTTAATCTTGGCTTATCAGTAGATAGATTAGGATAGAAATTAAAGGTTCAAACATGATCAAAACCTGAACCTAAATTTCCAAAAGAGATGACTCAAATCTATTGTATTTTCTGAGTCAAGAGATGTAAAATCTGGTTCTAATGAACTCAAAATCTGAACCAGAGAAAAAGGAAGAAAACAGCTCAAACAAAAGTCAAGACAGAGCTGTAAAAAGATGAAGGAAGTGCTTTAAACTTTCAGATCTTAAGCCTTCCATTTTGATTTAATTTTCTGTGAAATAAATTTCTGTGTGCAGCTTGTTTTATGCCATAGACTAGCGTCAAGTTAGACTGTTCAATCCTGACTTGAATGCTTTTTAAATTTCTGTTGTAGAATTTAGAGAATAAAAATCTGTTGGACAGTTTAATCCCAACAGATAGTAGGTTAGGTAGATAATTATATGGATTCAACTGTTTAATTTGAATCCATGGAGAAATAAGGAGTAGAAATAGATTAGATTTTTTATTTCAAAAATAATAAAATGTTGTGAAAAGAGTTTTCCAATCCAAGTGCACTCTAAATAAAGAAAAAATGTTAGATCAGTAGGATTGGGTAGGTAGAAAGCTTGTAGAGGAAGATCCATTGTTTTCATAGCTGCTAATATGTTTTCAGAGCAAGATAATCCTAGCAAAGGAAGGACAGCCCAATGGATCAGGCACAAGTTATCCTCCCAGAGAAACATAATGGATGTTGCACAGGTCAGATTCCCAGAGAAAGCAAGTCTGAAGTTCTTGATGCCTTCAAGAAGACACCATCTCCAAGCAGAGCCACTGTTGGCCACCTGTAAAATTTGTCCTATCAAAAGGTGGCCAAAACATTGTTCAGTATTCAAGAAACACTTTCATGGCCAAAATGTTATCTCTTGAAGCCCGTGGGAGATCTCATACTCATGTTTAAAAAGTCTTCACTACTGATTCCCTCCAACTCAAAAATTCTGCTAATTTCATAAGAAGAAACTGCTGTAAAACCACCATTCTTCCTCTCCCCCTCTTCCAAACTAACCTTCATTTGCTTCCCCTTTTTCTCGTAATTCTCCTCCATTATTCATGTTTTCCTTTCTTCCCTTCATGAAAATCACCCTCCCATAGTTAAAAACTCATTTTTTAACTATCTCGAAACCCCCATTTCCATTGAAAACCATGAAAAATTCATAAAAGATACAAATCTTTACTATGGGCTTAAGCCCCTTTGGGCTAAGTCCTAACCACTTCCCCCCCACATGCCCATGTGTCAAAACCAAATGCCAAAGCCTTTCGGTGCTAATCGCATCGCACAGATTCAAAGTGCGCAAGTATTTTGCCATCATTCAAAGTTCCGATGCGATAGCCTTTTTGTGTTTAAAATCCCAATCGCATCGCAAAAAATCAGCGCACCGTTTGTTTTGATGTCCTCAGAAGTTCCGATTGCGATTGAGCCCCATCCTCCGATTACATTATTTTCCATATAACCATTATTCCTGATCGCCCTTTTTCTTTGTAAAAACCCAAAACCCGCTTATCCAAAGTTTTAACTTAAAAACTTAAAGTCACATGTTAAAATTAAATCAGTTGATTGAAAGACCGATCACGCAATCGCAGTCGGAGAAAAAAAAATGGGTTGATCAAAAAGACCGCATCGAAAACTTCCGATGTGATTGAGTCCTTTATATATATAAACCCCGCCCCTCCGATTCCGATGGACCAATCGCATCGGAAACTTTCTCATGGCTCCTCCGATTGTTTCCATTTGAAACTTCCGATTGCAATGTTCCGATGGCTCCATCGCATCGGAGTTTTTCAATCGCATCGCAAAGTTTAAATCGCTATTTCGTGTTCCCACCCCCGATTGATGATCACTCGATCCATTCTCCACCGTTGATCTAATCTTTAAGATCAATGGCCTGCGCTTAATCGCATCGAGTTTTCTCAATCGCTGCATTATATTTCCACCTCCGATTGCGACTCCCCCGATTCATTCACCACCGTTGATCTCGCTCTTAGATCAACGGCCATCGCTTAATCGCTTCCGCCCTCCCGATCGTGGAATCGCATCGGAGATTTCTCATTACACCCTTTTCCACCTCCCGCCGATTGTGATTCCCCCGATTAGATCTGTACCATCCACGTGTCTCGATCCAACAACTACGCTCCTCTCCCGCCTCTGAAGCAGTTTAACCTATAAACGCAGGATTTCTTAATTGTTTTTGTGTTTTGCAGGTGTTTTAATGGTTTTTTGTATAATAAAGGAAATCTGAGAGTTGGGAAAGACGTTTCCTGCGCCTTCGAGCTATTAAAGAGAACCTTTCACAGGGCTCCATTCAAACGTTTTATCAATGATTCATGAGCGTTGATAACATAAAGAGCCTCGCGCGTCCGCATCAACAAGACATCAGAGCCGAAATCACAAGAAAGAGTATCAGTTCTTGCCAGAGCAGAAGATCGAAAACGCTGAACTAAAGTGAATAAACCTCTCCAGCTCCCAAAGGGCAACTGCAATCTCATGGTAATTAAAGAAGACTTAGTCATTATTATAAACACGAGGTGTTTTTCCCAAAGACAACCGAACAATTAATTTTTCTCAATGATTTTATCTCTAATTGTCAGCAAAACTATTTTAAAAGATTAAAGAACAATCCAGAAGAGGATCTTTTCAATCATTCAGCCTCGAAAGGCAGCAACAGATTTATGAAGCAGAGTTAGAAATGATTACATTCTCACCTTATGCCTTGCCTGGTTCTCAAAGGCCAGGAATTGCATTGATTACATAATTAATAGTACTTGACCCCTGGGAAATCCTCCCACCTCTTCGTTCTTCTATAAATACTTCTATAGAAGATGAGAAAATTTTGGTCTCTGGACATATGAATGTATGTAATAGTTATTCTGAAGCTGCTGATGTCCTGTTTGCAATTCAAAGACATATAAGCTGATATGGGAAGTTCAAAGTTGTAGAGACCCACCGGGCTTGTTGATTGTAACTGGTTTGAACATCTAATACAAACTGCTGATTTATGGGATCCTGATTTGTGTCAACAGTGATGTGTCTCCTCACTGTTAATTATTATTTTGCTTAATGTTTCCACTCTGTTCACTTTCTCTGATAAAGAGAAACAAACATAGAGCTAGGATTTACTTTCAACAGTACCCTAATCTTACTGAAAGCTTTATTGTCTATGTTTTCTTCATTTGAACATTCTCTTTGAAGAGTACATCAATGAAGGTTGGTTTAAAGGCACTTGCCTGATCTAAATTTCTCTTTATCACTGTTATCTATGTTTTCCTTATTGAATATGCTGAAATCAAGGTAGTTTAAAGGAAATTACCTGATCTTAAGCTTTTCAACTATTTGTTAATGTTTTCTAACTGAAATTACTTCAAAGCAAGCTACTTTAAAGGTATTAACCTGATCTCAGAATACTTTATGTTTTTCTTATTGAATATGTTGAAAGTAGGGTAGTTTAAAGGCACTTACCTGATCTTAAGGTTTTCAACGGTTATCTATGTTTTCCTTATTGAATATGTTGAAAGCAGGGTAGTTTAAAGGCACTTACCTGATCTTAAGCTTTTGAACTGTTTTTTAATGTTTTCTAACTGAAAGTACTTCAAAGAAGACTAGTTTAAAGGTATTAACCTGATCTCAGAACACTCTCACATTTTCCTTAAAGTACATGATGAAAGCAATATAGTTTAAAAGAACTTATTTGATCTTAGGCTGTTTCACTATACCTTCATTTGTTTGTTCTTCATTTCTTATTTGTTTCATTCCATAAATTCACCTTAAGAGATCCTTTGACATAAGTGACTTGCCCCATGGATCCTGCTTGAACCTCGCTGTCCAATTAAAATTCTCCTATGAATCCATAGCCCAATGGGTTAAAAATATATTTTCCTTTTTGTCAGCCTGTTGTGACCAGCAACAACCCCCCTTTGATTTAATATTAGTAATAATACTAAATAAATCGGGACCCTTAGTTAAAAATCCAAAAAAATCAATTAGATTTTGTTTTCCTTTTCAAATAAAACTTTCTATCATAAACTTAGGGAAATCCCTTAGAAATAACCTTAAGAAACACTTAAGTTTATGATAGATTACAATAAAATTGTTCTTTAAACGAAATAGCGCATCCATCGCAAAATAGTAGATATCTTTTGTAAAACTGAAATTGCGATTTTGCGAATATGCGATCCCAAAAAACCTATACAACAACATATTGGTCGCAGATCGCATAGCGCAGAAAAAAGAAATGTTAAACGAATACTTTTGCGCTATTTACAATTTTGCGCTTTTGCGATATTTGCGATGTGCGCTTTTGCGCTATTTGCAATTTGCGCTTTTGCGCTATTTGCAAAATTGCGATGGTTACGTTTTGCGATATTGAGATATTGCGATATTGCGCAGATCGCAATGTCGCAGATTCATAAAAGCGCGTTGTTCAAAGAAAATCTTCCCATATATCAATATCTGTTGTGCGCTTTAATGATTGGATTAAATGAATGGATTGTCAATTAATGATAAATGAGATCTTGTTTTGATTGAAAGTCGTTTCTCGTTATAATAATATATTTCATCCGCCTTTGCATTTAAAACAATCTCGTCACCTTTCTCATGCCATTACTCTCATTTAACTCGTAAAACGCAGGCACGAAGGAGCAAACGTCTATACGAAGCTTTCACTAAACATTATGGGTAAGAAAGAGAAGAGCTCGAATTCTGAAAACGGAGAAATGGACTCACTGTATGCAGACACCACTTGAAATAAGGATGCTGGTATAACCACATGGGAAGGAATGTATAATTTGCTTGAAGAAGAAAATCCTGTGGTGGTGAAAGTTGCGGCTACAACTGGTTCCAGTAATACATCTGAGGCAACCCTTAAAGAACTAGCTTGTTCATTTCTGCATAGAATAGCGGCAAGGCCGAGGATTCTCCCGTACACAGACATGGTGAAATGGGTGCTAGACAGCACCGATATTTCAGACAGGCAATTTAGGACTCCAACTCAAGAGCTAATTGGGTCGTTCACTACGGAAGATTTGAGGCTAATGTATCAGTTGTCGGAACCTCGGGCGACTTATAATAAGCAATTCATGGAATATTTTGCCAGAGAACATGCAAATTTATCGGAATGCACACAGGAGTGGACCAAAAGAGATGAACCGTTGAAGAAAAACAAACACGGTATGTATAGTACTGGTTCACTTACCTCTCCTTATTGTTTTGCTGCTGCCATGTTATGTAGGCTTTTTGGAAAGCCTGACATAAATATGATCTTGCCTGAATGGCTCCCTTTGTTGAATGCTGTCGTTAATTCTACAATTGTAGACTGGGCCAAAATCTTATCTGATAATTAGACCACTGCTATTTTTCACTATCGGTCCAAACGAATTGTTTCTCAGCAGATTTATCCGCCTTTTTATTTATCTACTTATGTCATGGACGCTATTTGTTTTGTCTCTAAATTCCCTATGATGGGTTGGAAATGGACTATCCACGATCCTTTGCCTATTCATGTGTACCATAAGGAACTATGGGAGTCTAAGTTTGTCCCCCATTTTTACAAAACTTTTCATGGTATAATGCTGCCATTGTACAAAACATTGTACAATAAAGATGCCCCAAGGTTATCTCCAGAAACAGAGGTCGACATTCTCCCCGTCGCGAGATGGTTCGGAGAAGAATTGTTCACTTATGTTAGGATTTTTGGAAGCTCTGCTTCCCCTCATGTTTTACCCCTATATATTCCAGATAGACTTGTTGCTCGAGAGATTTCTTATCAGACCTGTGGCCAAGGAGGTTTAACGAAGGAATTAAAAGAGAAGAAGAAAGGCATTTGGCCACAATTTCCTGTAAAATGTGGAACATTTTCACTGTTTTATGTTGGTCATGCATTCAAAGAAGTAAGCAACATTACATGCTTACAACTGTTTAAATTTTCGAGAAGGTTATTTGACCCAAATAATATTGTTAATAATTTCACCAATGCAATCAGAGTAAGGGAATTTTCCGGGGAACAGGATATTTTTGATGATATGTTCCAAACAAGAAGTTCATTTAAAGAAGTTTTGAATTTAGCTCAAATGCAGTTATCTCCACAGGAATTCCAGGAATTCAAACTTTACAGAGAGAGAAGACTAACTGCTATTCCTTTGGAAAATCTACGCTTGGAACCCGCAAGGGAGAAAACTCCTAGTGTTAGTCTTAACAGAAGTTCGAGTACAGATAAATCTAAGTCAAAATCTGAAAGAGAGACTTCTGAACATTCCAATAAGTCTAATGAAAAGGAAGATAAAATTGAAGAATCAGTGAAAGATTATGCGCAATTGAAAGAACTTCCTCAACAAAAAAATTTTACTTCTCAACAAACAAATCCTCCTCTTACCAATGTACAGCAACAGTCAGTTACCATTGAATTAGAAAAAGAATGGGAAAGTTTTAATCAATTGATTAATGTAGAAGGACAGAATGTACAGACTCCTGTCCACACAACCAAAGTTTTGAGCACAGGAACAAGTAGCACAGCCACAGTAACTGAGCACATACCAATCACACCCTCCTCTGAAATTTCACTTAATGTAGAGGACATTCCTCCTCTAGATGTATTCTACAGCCCCAAATACAAAGCAGTAGTGAAGAAACAGAGAAACAAGAGAAAGTTAGAAGGTGAAATTGCTACTGAAGCAGAACAACTTGATGTTTTGTGGAAAGATCCTGCCACAAAACCTACTGATAATCTCGCTAAGTTATCTCAAGTGACAGGGGCTTATGCTTCTGCAACAATTGACAAGGCATTTGAGATACAACTCTTGTTGAATGAAAAAGAGGAACAGATAAAAGTTCTACAACAGCAATTGCAACAGGTACAGGCCAATAATGAAGCACAATTGAAACTTGAAAAGTTACAACAACAACTTCAAGAAATGAAAATAGGACATCAAGAAAGCTTGGCTGATAAAGAAAAGCAAATACAGATTATCCAAGACCAGCACAAAGATGATCCTAAGCTTCGAGAATTTATTTCAGAAACTATCTCTTTAAACAATCAACTACTGCAACAAGAGGAAGCTTTACGCCAAAAAATCTTGTAATGGAATTATTTTTGCCAAGAGAGTGACAAAATCACAAATCATGTCATAGATTTACGAAATGATTATGATTTGATTAATGAAAAGATCAATGATTATTTAGTATGGCAAAAAACAGAAGAAGGTAGAAAAGCTAGTGCACCCATTATTAATGAAAACCATAAAGAAATACTTTTCAATAACTGGGATGCACAAATCAGAAGGGCAGAGAAGGCAACAGAGGAGGCGGCTACAACGGCAAACAGTCTTACCGATTGTGTAAATGATAATTTGCACAAAGCTAATTTGATCTCAGAAACTGTTCCGAGATATCTCCCACAGGCACATCAACTACAAACAGAATGGAGGCAAAAGGCAGAAGAGAGAGCGAAATCAATCCAAGGGCTGACAAGATTAAACTGGGACTCTTACTGGACATACTTAATGAAGCCACACAATCAGCACAGTGCGCTTAATTGTATCATCAATTCTACTGAGAAGATTGCACCTACACTTGTCGACTCTGTCTTTTCAGGACAGTTGAATTCTGAAGTCGGTCAACCACATCTTCTCAAAACTATGCTAGATGCCTGCAAGTTTAAAGATGAAGTTCATAAGTAGTTAGTTAATAGTCTTTATTTTTAGATTTAGTTTTAATTTCACTATATTTTTTCCTATGAAAAGGATGGTCATTAAACCGAATCCTTAATTTTTGTAATAGACTATTTTTAGATTTAGCTAATTAGTATTTAAACCCTTCTCATGCATTTAGAGAGGGGTCCTGGATTTTAATATTTTTGACTTGGAGATTACATTTCTATACTCCACTGACTTATATATTTTTTAAAAGGATCACATCTGGTGATTTTATGCGGAATTATCTTTAAAGTGTTGCATTTCTGTACCTTGGATTTGATTTTGCATCAGAATTACTGGATTAGAGTATCAGATTTCATTTGAAAGCTTTCAAGATGAATAAGGTATTTGTATCTGTTCACTGTTGATTTCTTTTTTCTTATGATATTCGCTTTAAAATTTGCTATCATTTATATATATTTGTTTTCACAACGTTTCTTTATATATCATTTCTGAGTATAATTGAAATGTTATCTTTCATAAGTATATGTAGATGCTATACGATGATGAATGCAATATGCTAATACAACTCTGTTTAATTTCTTAAACAGAGTTATCTTTATTTGTTTCTGCACATTTCGATTTAAATGATAATACATTTTTATGGTTATTGTTAAATTGGAACAATCTTAAGTTGTATTCACATATGATTTCCCGGGTTAGTTTTAGAATTTCTTTATCAGTATTTAGTTTAAATTAGATAGTTTTATTTCAGCAAATTTAGTCCCATTTTCACTCATCCACATCAACCCATCACCAACCCATTTAGTTATAAGGAAAATGGTCCTTTAAATCCAGTCGGAGCCACCATACCAAACGGAAAAGGAGCTGTCCTAAGATCCCGACCGGGTGGTTTTCCCCAATGTTTGAAGCAGATATTTTCTAGGCTTCAACATTTTTGGCGCTAGAAGGAGGGCCTGAGCTATGAATGGCAAGTAAATCTTTACCCACAAGCCATTCTGAGAGCAAAACACCCCCATCAACTTCTTCAATTTCTTCTGAAATACAAAATCCTATAGAAGAAATTGAGAAGAATATTCAGACACCCACTACCAAAATCTCAAAACAATTAGTCAATCAAACTCCTGAGTCTCCTGAAGTTCAAGATTTAATTCAAAATTTGAAAGGATTCTCATTATCTCTTGATGAGTCTGAAATATCTGAAGGTAGTGTAAGCTCAAAATTTGTTTCTTCAAAACCTCTTACTAGGCTTCAAAGTGAAAAACTTGGTATTTCTCCCAAAGAATTCCCTTTACCTAGTAGATTCAAGTAAAAAAGAACTCAATCGGAATCAGTAAGTGATATAGGTTCTTCATCTCATATTCAATTACCTGTTTCCGAAATCCCAATCCCAACATCATCTATTCCAACAACTTCTGTTCAGACACCACCAGCCTCTACTACTCCTCCAATAGTTGTTCCAATAATGGCTAGACCATGGGCTACTCTAGGGGCTGTCAACATTCCTGCACCTTTACATGATTTACCTGACAATCCTGGAAAATGGCTTCCAAAGTTCAGTCCAGATCTTAACATTCAAGCTGAAGAACACATCAATAACTTTATGATGGCTGTAAATTTGAATGGAGTCATACATGAAGATGTTGTAGTCATATTATTCCCTTATACTCTTCAAGGGGTGGCAGAATCCTGGTACTTTTCATTACCTTCAGGATCCATAACAAGTTGGGCCATTTTTGCAGATCATTTTTTAACTAAATTTGGAGATGACAGATCAATAGCTACTTTAATCAACGATCTCTCAAATTTGAAAGCAAAACCCAAGGAACCCATTAAAGATTTCAACGCTAGATTCAACAAACTCTTGAACAAAATCCACACAGATTCGAGGCCTAGTGAACAGGTCAGAAGTGAATGGTACATAACTGCCTTACTCTCAAACATAGAAATTTTTGTAGATAGAGCTGCAAAACCTACATTAGCCGAGAATATGAAAGAGGCTATTGCAGTAGAGAAACGAATTATTTCTCTAGAAAAGAAAAATGCTATTGAGGAAAGGAAATCAAAGAAAGTCAACTTCAAAGATGATTCAAAGAAAAAGGCCAAAGACCCATACGACATGGAAGGTTTACAAAAATTTCTTAAAACCATGTCAAATGAAATGGTTGAAATTAAAAAACAAGTAGCTGAAACTTCTACCAAAAAACCATTACGAAATTTCAGAAGAAACCAAGTTGAATCTAAACCTCCTAATGCAATATCTAATGCAGAATCAGAAGAAGAGGAAGAAGAATAAGATACATCTTTAGTATCAGATGAGGAAGATGAGAATGAAGAAATAGCTGAATTGCATGGAATGTGGGATTTTATTCTCCCTAATTCTGATAGTGAGGTTGAACAAGAAGCTATGCCTGTAAGTACTAGGAGTAAATCTACATTGGAACTGGTGCAAATAGTTCCTAAAAAGAAAATTACAACTCCAAGTACCAAAGATAAATCCCCTGTAAAGAAAACTTCTTCGTTACCTACTCAGAATCAACCATCCTCTTCTAATCCTCCTACGTCGACAACAAAGACTTTAGTGGTATCAGATCCTATGGAGTATAACATTGTTGAAGACATGAAAAAGATTAAAGCCAATATTTCCTTACATGAACTCAGCAAACTAAAACACCAGTAGAAGTTGCTATTAAAAGAATTAAACGCTACACCAATTGCTCCTTTACCAAGTGGTGTAGTTGCAAAAGCAGCTAGGGGAGCTGGTAAGCCACCAGATAAGGTAGACGCTACTGATACCATGCTCATTGGAGAAAAGTCAAATTCTCAGACTCCTCTTTTTCTTTTGACTTATGAGATGTACAATAAAAATCTGCACAATTGTTTGATTGATTCTGGAGCCTCCTCCAATATAATTCCTACTTCTGTCTGTGCCAAATTGAATATCAAACCACAGAAATCGGCAGTTCATATTGTTCAATTGGATCGCTCTAAAGTTCAAGTTGTAGGAGAAATCAATTCAGTTACTATCAGATTAGCCTCCGATCCTAGGATTGTCCAAAGAATTGATATTTTGATTGCAGATATTCCTGAATTCTATGGATTAATCTTAAGCAGGGACTAGTCCGCGAAACTTAATGGTTATATCTCAACTGATTATTCACATATGTGGCTTCCCTACAAAGGGAAACCAAATCAAATCAAGATTGAACGAGAAAAACATATGACGCACACTGTCACTGAATTTGAACAACCTAATGAGCCTGTGGCATTCAACAAAAATATCCTTGGAGGTTATTCTGCTGAGTCATTTCTTGGAAACTTCAAAGCACCTCAATCACCTTTTTCTATAAATACTTTTGTTTCTCAGATAGAAAATTTTTCACAATCTGATTCTTCCAGAATTGTAAATATTTCTGATGTAATTGTAGATAAGCCAATAGATAAATATTTATTTTGGTCGTTATATTTTGATGGATCAAAGTCTAATGATGGAGCTGGAGCAGGATGCATCTTAATTGATCCAGATGGAGAGAAAACCATGCTATCATGTAGGTTAGAATTTGAGTGTACTAACAATACCGCAGAATATGAAGCCTTGATTCAAGGACTTTATAAAGCTATAGGGCTAGATGTTAAATACTTGAAAGTCTTTGGTGATTCCGAAATTGTCATAAAACAAGTTAGGAATACTATTCATTGCCTTTCAGGACATCTTAAACACTATTAAACCCTAGTACAAGATCTCACAACTCATTTTTTAGCATTCAATATTTCTCCTATTCCTAGGAATCAAAATACATCAGCTGACTTGTTAGCTAATGTTGCGTCTAAACTCCTTCCTGCTGAAGATTGCAGTCCTGATAGGTTTTCTGTAGAATTGATTTTTCGTCCATCTGTCCTAGATAATGTTACAAATTGGAGAGTATTATATCATGATCAAGATATTTTAAATTTCATGACTTCAGAGAAATCATATGATGAACAAATTATTGACGAAGATGATCATGATTTTCAAATTGCCTCAAAAGGTAATGAAAATCCCATTCCGAAATCTGTTGTTAAATTAGAGGACTTATATGATATTAAAGACAGATTCAAGAAAGTCACTAATGCTAAACTTCAAAGTTCCACTTTGAAGTTTGAATTAGTAAATCTTGGTTCTGACTCTAATCCTCAAAACATTAATTTAGGACTCAATTTAACACCAGAGGAAAGGAATGCTTTCATTAAACTTCTGAACAAATATAAAAACGTTTTTGCTTGGAATTATGGTGATTTAAAAACATATGATACTTCGGTTATTCAGCACACAATTCCAATGCTTCCTGATATTAAACCTGTTCAACAAAAGTTAAGGAAGGTTCATCCAAATCTCGAAGGACAAATCAAATCAGAACTTAATAAACTTTTAAAAGCCAAGATCATTTTTCCTGTAAGGCACTCCAATTGGGTTTCCAATATGGTACCTGTAAGGAAGAAGAATGGTGATATAAGAATCTGTATTGATTTTAGAAATTTAAACAAGGCATGTTTAAAAGACAATTTCCCATTGCCAACCATGGAGCAGATACTTCAAAAGGTAGCTGGTTCTGAACTTATGTCCTTTCTTGATGGATTTTTAGGCTATAATCAAGTCTTAGTTCATCTAGATGACAGATTGAAAACAACTTTCAGAACAAAATGGGGAACTTATGCTTATCGAAAAATGCCTTTTGGATTAATAAATGCAGGAGCAACTTTCCAAAGAGCCATGGATATAGCATTTAAGGGGCTGATCAATAAGTCAGTTGTTGTTTATCTTGATGACATAACAGTATTTTCAAAAAAGAGAACCAATCATCTACATGATCTAAAGCAAATATTTGAAAGGTGTAGAAGGTTTGGTATTTCCTTAAATCCAAAGAAATATTTCTTTGCTTTGGATGAAGGAAAACTCTTAGGATTTGTTGTGTCAAAAGATGGTATATACATTGATCCAGATAGAGTAAAAGAAATTTCTGATATTTCTTTACCTCATAACAAAAAATCCATGCAATCATTTCTTGGACAGATCAATTTTGTAAAAAGATTCATTCCTGATTTTTCTTTAATTGTTTTACCTATGCAAAATATGATCAAGAAGAATTCAGTATTCAAATGGGGGCATAAAGAGAAAGAAGCCTTTGTGGCAATTAAACAAGCGATTATTAATGCACCAGCATTGAATACTCCGGATTTTTCTAAAGATTTTATTTTTTATACTTTGGCCACCGAAACATCTTATGCAGCTGTTTTAACATAGCTCAATGATCAGAAAATCGAAGCACCAATTTCTTTCTTTAGCTCAAATCTGCAAGGAGCTAAGCTTAATTATTCTGATGTTGAAAAACAAGCCTTTGCAGTGTTTAAATCAATCAAACATTTCAGACCTTTTCTCTTGAAAACACATACCAAAATCATTGTCCCATTCAATTATTAATTCAAAAAGAAGTAGGAGAAAAGAGAGCTAACTGGGTAACAGCCTTGCA
Organism: Pinus albicaulis; assembly: GCA_034641835.2. Lineage (NCBI taxonomy): Eukaryota > Viridiplantae > Streptophyta > Pinopsida > Pinales > Pinaceae > Pinus > Pinus albicaulis. The sequence continues at coordinate 547,347,524 of CM076577.1, forward strand.
AGAATATGATATTGATATTAAAATTGCTAAGATTGTTAGAGGACAAGGTTTTTACAGATTATTGGCAGGAGCTCATAACATACCAGAAAGTCAAGATTCAAATCAAGATATTCAAGCAAGTCAGATAAGTGTTACAGATTCTGAATCTCAGTATGCTGATCTCATTTATTACTTGAAAAATGGGTATGCTCCTTCTAATCTCAGTTATAAGAGCAAATGTACTTTAAGGTTAAAGGCTATTAAATATGAGATCATTGATAATGTGTTATTCAGAAAGAATTATGATTCAATCTTATTAAGATGTCTTGAAAAGACTGAAGCTGAAAAGGTTTTGCAGGAATTGCATCATGGACCAGCAGGAGGTCATTTTGGAGGTGATACCACAGCTCACAAGATAATTCGTGCTGGTTATTACTGGCCTACCCTTTTTAAAGATACGCATGACTACGTAAGGAAGTGCAGAATTTTCCAAACTGCAAGTGGAAGACAAAGGAAACCAGCTTTTCCTTTGCAACCAGTGAGTATTGAGCAACCATTCGAACAATGGGGGCTTGAAATTATTAGTGAGATAGTACCTCATTCTTCCAAACAGCACAAGTACATCCTTACTGCAACTGATTACTTTACAAAATGGGTAGAAGCAATCACTTTGAAGGTAGCCAATTCTGATGCAATTATTGATTTCATAGATCAATTCATCATAACCAGGTTTGGTGTACCTAAAGCTCTTGTCTTTGATAATGCATCTTACTTTTCCGGAAATAGTTTAATAGAATTTGCAGTCAAAAGATGTTTTAAATTGGAATATTCAGCAAATTATTATCCACAAGGTAATGGTTTGGCTGAATCCACTAACAAAAATCTTATCAAAATCATTAAAAGGACCATTGATCAAAATCAAAAGAATTGGCACAAGTCTTTAATCTTTTCACTATGGGCTGATCGTATTACTGAAAAAGCTTCAATAGGAACATCACCTTTCAATTTAGTTTATGGAAAGGAAGCTGTGATACCATCAAATTTAGCTCTTCCATCATTAGCCCTAGTGCAATTTATTGAAGAAAATCCTTCTTCATCCATTCAATTGAGATATGATAAAATCCTTAAACTAGAAGAAGATAGAGATAAAGCAAAAATTATTCATGAAAAACATCAGCAGATTGTAAAATCTTCTTTTGATGCAAGTTCTACCGGCTCAAAAATTTTGTCAATTGGTGATCTTGTTCTAAAATGGGATAAGGCACACGAAGAAAAAGGTAAACATACCAAGTTTCAGAAAATGTGGCTTGGACCATTTCAGATCGTTGAAAAGATAGGCTCAAATACATTCATACTCCAAGATCTAACAGGTAAGAGAGAATCTCTTCCTGTAAATGGGCTTATCTTGAAGAAATTCTTTTCATAAGGAGGTAACCCCTTCTTAAATTGTACATATTCCTTTCTACAAAGTTTTTAATTGTTTTTGCAAATAAAGGTTGTTAATGAGTCTCTAATTGACTGTTTACTATTTGGAAAATTTCTTAGGAAGAATATTATAAATATTTATTTTGTGTAAATAAGAATTTCTAAAGTAATGACCACAGTTTTTGGATAGTTTAAAATAAGATGTTAAACTTTGAAAGATTATTCTAATCATTTGCATGATCTTTTGAAAACTTAAGGAGAATGTAAATCATTATAAGTTTATTGAGCAGAGAAAGGTTATCTATAAAAGTAAAGATTTTTTCAAAGTATTGGTACTCAAAAAACTTTGAAAATTGTCATCCATTGATTCTTAAAGATAAAACTATTTCACCCCATCCATTTAAGTTGTGATTTTTTAGAATGTAATTCTAAGAAATTATATGAAAATTTAAGAGATAAGAGGTCTCATTATGAGCCGACTTACCATGTTCATAAAGAGTAATAAAACTGACATTACCAATACTGCATACCAAAACATGGTAATGGCTTATAAATATAAGACAAGGGGTCTCATCACGAGCCAGCTTGTTCAGTTTAATTATAACTAGTGAATGACATTGTTATTAACTGGCTACCAAACCAGAACAATGGCTCTTAAAATAAAAAATAAGTAAAAGACAAAAACATGAGATAATAGGTCTTATGAATTTATCTTTTAAAAAGTCATAATTTTAGTTGGATGGGACAATGAATGGTTAATGGTTTAAAGGTAACCCTATCAAAACTATGAACGTTTGCAGGCAGCAGAGGCAATACCTATGACAATAGAGTATATTATAAAACCAAGCTTGGAGAAATCCACTCACTTCATTATTAACACCGATCAAAGCTTGAGAAAACCCAAAAATGTTTTTGTTCTTAAGAAATTAGAAATAAATTGTGAATGATTTTTATTTCTTTTTCATAGTTACATTTTATTTGAATTATCCTAAGATAGTTTTCATTATCTTTAAAAATCTTTACTTACTAAAGATATAGTGTTCATTTTATTTTTCAGAGATAACTGTTTCTTTCAGTGAATCGCCAATTGTTGTGACCAGCAACAACCCCCCTTTTTATTTAATATTAGTAATAATACTAAATAAATGGGGACCCTTAGTTAAAAAATCCAAAAAATTAATTAGGATTTGTTTTCCTTTTCAAATAAAACTTTCTATCATAAAATTAGAGAAATCCCTTAGAAATAACCTTAAGAAACACTTTAAGTTTATGATAGATTACAATAAAATTGTTCTTTAAACAAAATAGCGCATCCATCGCAAAATGGTATATATCTTTTCTAAAACTGAAAATGAGATTTTGCGATTTTGTGATAATGCGATCCCAAAAAGCCTATACAATAAACATATTGGTCGCAGATCGCATAGCGCAGAAAATAGAAATGTTAAACGAATACCTTTTGCGCTATTTACAATTTTGCGCTTTTGCGAGATTTGCGATGTATGATTTCTTTTATTTTCACTTGCGCTGGGCGCTATTTGCAAAATTGCGATGGTTAAGTTTTACGACATTGCGATATTGTGATATTGCGCAGCAAATTGCAGATCGTAATGTCGCAGATTCATAAAAGCGCATTGTTCAAAGACAATCTTCCCATATATCAATATCTGTTATGTGCTTTAATGATTGGATTAAATGAATCGATTGACAATTAATGGTAAATGAGATTTTGTTTTGATTGAAAGTCATTTCACGTTAAAATAATATATTTCATCCGCCTTCGCATTTAAAACAATCTCATCACCTTTCTCATGCCATTACTCTCATTTAGCTCGTAAAACGCAGGCACGAAGGAGCAAACGTCTATACAAAGATTTCATAGAACATTATGGGTAAGAAGGAGAAGAGCTCGAATTTTGAAAACAGAGAAATGGCTTCACTGTATGCAGACACCGCTTGCAATAAGGATGCCGGTATAACCACATGGGAAGGAATGTATAATTTGCTGGAAGAAGAAAATCCTGTGGTATTGAAAGTTGCGGCTACAGCAGGTTCCAGTAATACGTCTGAGGCAACTCTTAAAGAACTGGCTTGCTCATTTCTGCATAGGATAGCGGCAAGGCCAAGGATTCTCCCGTATACGGATATGGTGAAATGGGTGCTGGACAGCACCGATATTTCAGACAGGAAATTTAGAACTCCATCTCAAGAGCTAATCGGGTCATTCACCACGGAAGATGTGAGGCTGATGTATAAGTTTCCGGAGCCTCAGGTGACTTATAATAAGAAATTCATGGAAGATTTTTCCAGAGAACATGCAAATTTGTCAGAATGCACACAAGAGTGGACCAAAAGAGATGAGCCGTTGAAGAAAAACAAACAAGGTATGTACAGTACTGGTTCACTTACCTCTCCTTATTGTTTTGCTGCTGCCATGTTATGCAGGCTTTTTGGAAAGCCTGACATAAATATGATCTTGCCTGAATGGCTCCCTTTGTTGAATGCTGTCGTTAATTCTACAATTGTAGACTGGGCCAAAATCTTATCTGATAATTTGACCACTGCTATTTTTCACTACCGGTCCAAACGAATTGTTTCTCAGCGGATTTATCCGCCTTTTTATTTATCTGCTTATGTCATGGACGCTATTTTTTTTGTCTCTAAATTCCCTATGATGGGTTGGCAATGGACTATCCACGATCCTTTGCCTATTCATGTGTACCATAAGTAACTATGGGAGTCTAAGTTTGTCCCCCATTTTTACAAAATTTGTCATGGTATAATGCTGCCATTGTACAGAACATTGTACAATAAAGATGCCCCAAGGTTATCTCCAGAAACAGAGGTCGACATTCTCCCCGTCGCGAGATGGTTCGGAGAAGAATTGTTCACTTATGTTAGGGTTTTTGGAAGCTCTGCTTCCCCTCATGTTTTACCCCTATATATTCCAGATAGACTTGTTGCTCGAGAGATTGCTTATCAGACCTGTGGCCAAGGAGTTTTAACAAAGGAATTAAAAGAGAAGAAGAAAGGCATTTGGCCACAATTTCCTGTAAAATGTGGAACATTTTCACTGTTTGATGTTGGTCATGCATTCAAAGAAGTAAGCAACATTACATGCTTACAACTGTTTAAATTTTCGAGAAGGTTATTTGACCCAAATAATATTGTTAAGAATTTCACCAATGCAATCAGAGTAAGGGAATTTTCCGGGGAACAGGATCTTTTTGATGATATGTTCCAAACAAGAAGTTCATTTAAAGAAGTTTTGAATTCAGCTCAAATGCAGTTATCTCCAGAGGAATTCCAGGAATTCAAACTTTACAGAGAGAGAAGACTAACTGCTATTCCTTTGGAAAATCTACGCTTGGAACCCGCAAGGGAGAAAACTCCTAGATTTAGTCTTAACAGCAGTTCGAGTACAGATAAATCTAAGTCAAAATCTGAAAGAGAGACTTCTGAACATTCCAATAAGTCTAATGAAAAGGAAGATAAAATTGAAGAATCAGTGAAAGATTCTGTGCAATCGAAAGAACTTCCTCAACAACAAATTTTGACTTCTCAACAAACAAATCCTCCTCTTACCAATGTACAGCAACAGTCAGTTACCGTTGAATTAGACAAAGAATGGGAAATTTTTAATCAATTGATTAATGTAGAAGGACAAAATGTACAGACTCCTGTCCACACAACCAAAGTTTTGAGCACAGGAACAAGTAGCACAGCCACAGTAACTGAGCACATACCAATCACACCCTCCTCTGAAATTTCACTTAATGTAGAGGACATTCCTCCTCTAGATGTATTCTACAGCCCCAAATACAAAGCAGTAGTGAAGAAACAGAGAAAAAAGAGAAAGTTAGAAGGTGAAATTGCTACTGAAGCAGAACAACTTGATGTTTTGTGGAAAGATCCTGCCACAGAACCTACTGATAATCTCGCTAAGTTATCTCAAATGACAGGGGCTTATGCTTCTGCAACAATTGACAAGGCATTTGAGATACAACTCTTGTTGAATGAAAAAGAGGAACAGATAAAAGTTCTACAACATCAATTGCAACAGGTACAGGCCAATAATGAAGCACAATTGAAACTTGAAAAGTTACAACAACAACTTCAAGAAATGCAAATAGGACATCAAGAAAGCTTGGCTGATAAAGAAAAGCAAATACAGATTATCCAAGACCAGCACAAAGATGATCCTAAGCTTCGAGAATTTATTTAAGAAACTATCTCTTTAAACAATCAACTACTGCAACAAGAGGAAGCTTTACGCCAAAAAATCTTGCAATGGAATTCTTTTTGCCAAGAGAGTGACAAAATCACAAATCATGTCATAGATTTACGAAATGATTATGATTTGATTAATGAAAATATCAATGACTATTTAGTATGGCAAAAAACAAAAGAAGGCAGAAAATCTAGTGCACCCATTATTAATGAAAACCATAAAGAAATCAGAAGGGCAGAGAAGGCAACAGAGGAGGCGGCTACAATGGAAAACAGTCTTACCGATTGTGTAAATGATAATTTTCACAAAGCTAATTTGATCTCAGAAACTGTTCCGGGATATCTCCCACAGGCACATCAACTACAAACAGAATGGAGGCAAAAGGCAGAAGAGAGAGCGAAATCAATCCAAGGGCTGACAAGATTAAACTGGGACTCTTACTGGACATACTTAGTGAAGCCACACAGTCAGCACAGTGCGCTTAATTGTATCATCAATTCTACTGAGAAGATTGCACCTACACTTGCCGACTCTGTCTTTTCAGGATAGTTGAATTCTGAAGTCGGTCAACCACATCTTCTCAAAACTATGCTAGATGCCTGCAAGTTTAAAGATGAAGTTCATAAGTAGTTAGTTAATAGTATTTATTTTTAGATTTAGTTTTAATTTCACTATATTTTTTCCTAGGAAAAGGACGGTCATTAAACCGAATCCTTAATTTTTGTAATAGACTATTTTTAGATTTAGCTAAGTAGTATTTAAACCCTTCTCATGCATTTAGAGAGGGGTCCTGGATTTTAATATTTTTGACTTGGAGATTACATTTCTGTACTCCACTGACTTATATATTTTTTAAAAGGATCACATCTGGTGATTTTATGCGGAATTATCTTTAAAAGTGTTTCATTTCTGTACCTTGGATTTGATTTTGCATCAGAATTACTGGATTAGAGTATCAGATTTCATTTGAAAGTCTTCAAGATGAATAAGGTATTTCTATCTGTTCACTGTTTATTTCTTTTGTCTTATGATATTTTCTTTAAAATTTGCTATCATTTACAGATATTTGTTTTCATAACGTTTCTTTATATATATCAGTTTTTAGTATAATTGAAATGTTATCTTTCATAAGTATATGTAGATGATATATTATGATGAATGCAATATGTTAATACAACTCTGTTTAATTTCTTAAACAGAGTTATCTTTATTTGTTTCTGCACATTTCAATTAAACTTTAATACATTTTTATGGTTATTGTTAAATTGGAATAATTTTAAAGTTGTATTCACATATGATTGCCCGGGTTAGTTTTAGAATTTCTTTATCAGTATTTAGTTTAAATTGTTTCCAATTTCCCTAATGTTTGAAGCAGAGATTTTCTAGGCTTCAACAGGTACAAAAGGTACAATCCACCAAATGTGAACAGTGATCTGGCGTCGAACACTCGCAGAATAATCTGATCGAAGGTTGATGATGTGAACCTTGTGTCGAATGCAAAGAACCTGCCATTAAGTGTTGTGAAACCAGCTCCAAAAATAGAAGAAAAGAGATATCAACACCTTATAAATAAGCCACTTCGAGGGGGCAACCTCCAATACATTACATGAATGAACAATTCTTGGATGATACAAATTACAAAACCTCCTTTCTATATATAAGAGTCCATGGGGCTGATGTAATCCTAGTCAACCTACCAATAATAATTTAAGGGCACAATAATACCAATATGTGGGTTACAAGGGTACAATAATAACAATAAGGGGGTTACACTAACAACAATAAGGGACTATAATAGTAATATAGGGACCTAACATGCCCCTCTCCTTCAAAAAATTGTTGTCCTAAATGCTTGAGTAGCTCTTGGTGCTTTTGTATAAAATTCTCATCCTCCCATGTAGCCTTTTCAGTGGGTAAGATCTTCCACTTGATGAGATACTCTGAAATTGATCGATTCCATAACTGTCGAGTTCTTATTTCCATGACCGCTTCAGGTTCCAATATGATTTTTCCTTCCTCATCAAGTTCTCGCAATATTGTTTGAACTGGAAGATTTTCACCTATAACCTTCTTTAAGCATGAAACATGGAAAATTGGATGCACTCGTGAAGAAGTAGGAAGCTCCAATTTGTATGCCATAGTACCAATCTTTAGAAACAACTTGTAAGGACCATAGTACTTTGGCAATAATTTATTATCATTCTTATCTTTCTTGAGGGAAATTTGTTTGTATGGTTGTAGCCGTAAAAATACCCAGTCTCCTACATCAAAACTTCTCTCGTTACGATGTTGATCTGCCTGTTGTTTCATTCGATTTTGTGCCAAATTTAGGTTGTCCTTTAAGAGTTGGAGAACTTCTTGTTGATGCTCGTTGTGATATTCCTTGCTTGAAACTCCTAATTTTCTCTTAAAGATGATGTGATGGATGGTGGATGATATCTGTAAAGTGCCATAAATGCTAAAGCTTTCTTTGCGGTATGGAAGGAAGTGTTATACCACCATTCAACGAGAGGTGACCGCTTGACCCATTTTGTTTGTTTATCGGGATAAAAAACAACAAAGATATCCTTCCAAACATTTATTCACTATCTCTGTTTGACCATCGGATTGAGGATGATAAGATGAGCTATGAGCTAGTTGAGTACCCAAACAAGAAAATAATTTCGTCCAAAAATTTCCTGTAAAAATGGGATCTCTGTCACTTACAATAATCTTCAGGTTTCCATGTAGCTTTTGAATTGTTTCCATAAATGCATTAGTAACTGTACTTGCTTTAAATGTATGAGATAATGCACAAAAGTGTGCATACTTGGTAAGTCTATCAACTACCACCATGATGACACTCTTTCCTTCAGACTTAGGTAAACCTGTGATAAAATCCATTGAAATCTCCTCCCAATGTTGACTTGGAATGGATAAAGGCTGTAGAAGACCCGGGGTCTTAATTGTCTCAACTTTATTCTGCTGGAAAACCAAACATTCCACCACAAGCTTTTGAATATCAGATTTAAGGCCATCCCAAAAAAATTCTTTCTTCACCCCGTGGTAAGTTTTTAAAAATCCCGAGTGTCCTCCTAAAGGAGAAGTGTGCAATTCCAGAAGAATCTTTTGTTTTAGTTGGGAATTCTTACAAAGATATAAGCGATCTTTGTACCATAAGGAATCATTTTTTCCAACTAAATGTATCAGATGTACTAGGATCTTGCTGCAACTTTTGAATGAGTATCCATACATCTTTGTCCTTCTTCCATTCATCTCTTGCTTCAGTTATCCAATCTGGTTGGATAATAGAAATGGCACAAAGCAATGCTTCGACCTCTTCATTCTTTCTTGAGAGTGCATCTGCAACAACATTTAGCTTCCCTTTTTTGTGGATTATTTCAAAGTCATAACCCAACATCTTTGTGACCCATTTTTGTTGCTCTTCTTAAGATAGTCTTTGTTCCAAAAAGTGTTTAAGATTATCATGATCAGTTTTTACGTTGAAGTGTCTTCCCATTAGGTAAGTTCTCCATTTCTTTAGTGCATGCAATATTGCTAACATTTCCTTCTCATAAATAGGTTTCTGTAAATACTTTCCTTTGATTGGATGACTTTCAAAAGAAATGGGTCTTCCTTCTTGCATTAAAACATCACCAATTCCATTTCCTGAGGCATCACTTTCCACAATAAAGGTTTTTGTGAAGTATGGCGTAGCTAAGACCGGTGCTAGGCACATTGCCTCTTTAAGATGTCCATGAAAAGCCTTAGTTGCTTCAGGAGTCCATGAAAATGCATATTTCTTCAATAATGTCATTAGAGGTGCTACTATTATCCCATAATTCTTAACAAACTTGTGATAATACCCTGCTAACTCGAGAAATCATCGCAACTGCTTTGTGGTTGTGGGGACTTTCCATTCCTTAATGGCTTTAATTTTGTTAGGGTATACCTTAACACCCTCGTGAGATACAATATGACCCAGATATTCAACCTCTTGTACTCCAAAGAAACATCTGGATGTTTTTGCATATAATTGTTTCTCCTGAAATAGTTTGAGCACCTTGTCAACATGTTGAACATGATCCTTCCCAGACCTATTATAGATTAGTATACCATCAAAAAATACTAGCACAAATTTTCTAAGGAAGGGTTTGAAAATGGAATTCATCAACCCTTGAAATTTAGAAGGTGCATTGGTAAGGCCAAAAGGCATGACCAAAAATTCATAATGACCCTCATGAGTTTGAAATGATGTTTTTGGAATATCTTCAGTCTTCATTCTAATTTGATGATATCCTGAATGAAGATCCAACTTGGTAAAATAAATTGCTCATGTAATTCATCCAATAATTCATCAATCACAGGAATGGGAAATTTATCTTTAATGGTGAGCTTATTGAGCTCCCTATAATCCGGACACATTCGCCATGATCCATCCTTGTGTACCAATACTACAGGAGCAGAGAAAGAACTTTGACTAGGTTGAATTATACCCGCCTCTAACATTTCTGCAATCATACGTTCAATTTCGCTCTTTTGGAAGTAAGGATATCTACAAGGCCTGATGTTTGGAGGAACACTTCCTGGAATCAAATGAATAGCATGATCATGATCACGAATAGGTGGGAGTCCTTTGGGAGTTTCAAACACCCTGGAATGATTGTGCAAGACTTGTTGGAGATCTGCAGAAATAGATGATTTTGATGTTGGAACTTCTAGTGAGCATAATTGTGCAATTATGCCTCGCTGTTCTTTCTTTAGAAGCTTTGTAATGACATTAGAGCTTATTATCCTTCCTGGCTTCCCCACAATACCCCGTAATTCGACTTCCTTTCCTTCTGAAAAAAATTTCAAGAAAAGTTCTTGAAAATTAAAAGCTACCGTCCCCAAAAATTGTAACCATTGTACTCCTAGTACAACATCAGCACCTCCCATAGGAATGGAAAGCATTGGACTATTCAATACATATTCCCCCATGGTTAGCTTGATATTATGGAATTTTCTAGAGCAATTTATAGTTCCTCCATTTGCAACCATCACTTGACATTCAGGTGTTGGGTATAGGAAAAAATTCAATTCCTTGGCTACCTTACAATGAATAAAATTATGGGTACTACTTGAATCAATCAACACTATTACCTTTTTCTTCTTGATATGTCCTTCTATATTTAGAGTTTGAGGAGTGGTAATTCTTTCCAATGCATTACACGATATGGTCGGACTCATTTCTTCCTCTTCTAGGGTTGGTACCTGGTGTATATCCTCTTCTTGTTCGTTTTCTTCTTCCTCTTCACAATCTATTTAAAATAATTTCTTCTCATCACACTTATGACCTTTAGTGTATTTTCTATCACAACTTTATCAAAGCCCTTTTGATCTTTTTTCTTCCAATTGTTGTGGTGTCAACCTTGTAGGTTGTTGAAATCTAGGAGTAGCAACACTTCCCTCTTTATAAAAGTGAGTGGTAGGCTTCCTTGTTGCCATAATTTTACATTCAAATTTTCTTGCCAACTTGAATGCCTTCTCTAATGAATCAGGTTCCAAAACATGAAATTCATGTTGGATGTTATCCTTTAATGTACCTATGAAGAGATCAATCCTGTGTTCCTCTAGAATATCAGTTACCCTTATATTTTGGAAGTCCTCAATGTGCTACCCCACTAAACCCTTTTGTTTGAGATTTATCAATTGGCTAAAGAAGGTGTTTCCCTTTGTATCCTCATAATGTGCTATCATTTCCTCCGTAAAAAATTGCCATGTGACAATTTTTTTACGGGAACAAAGCCATCGATTCCATACAAATGTATTTTGTTCTAAATGTAAAGTTGCAATGCGTACCTTTTGTGTGTTTTTCACATTATTGAGATCAAAATATTGCTCCATCTGTAGTATCCATGTTACACAATCCTTTCCATCAAACTTTCTCATATCCATTTTTGGAATATGGTGTTTCTTCCCGCCAACCTTATAGTTTATGAAATCATGATTAGCATTTATTTTTTTCTCATCATGAGTTTCCTCTACTATCTTTTCACCATTAGGAAACATTTTTTGTATCAACTTTGTCAAACCTTCCATGTCTGCTTTTAGATCATTCTTCATGTTTTCCATTTTTTCATCGATATTAGCTTCCATGTCATCCATCTTAGATTCCATGCCAGCTTCCATGCCATCTATCTTAGTTTCCATGCCATCTATCTTAGCTTCCATGCCATTCTTCAAACCATCCATCTTAGATTCCACGCCTTTCTTCAAACCATCCATCTTAGTTTCCACGCCTTTCTTCAAAACTTCCATGTCATTTTTTGTTTCTCTTTATGAGAGAGAAATTTGTTGCACTTGCTCTTCTAAATTTGATGTCATGTTGCCATTCTTCCTCTTCATGAGTCATAGTAGAGCCTTCTAAAGGCTTAATGGGTGTTGAATTATTTTTTGGGGCCATTTTAGAATCTAATACTGATATTTATTCTACAATATTCCCTTGGAATCAATTCAACTTGATTCCTCAAACAAGACTATGCAATTTGGGAAAAAAAAATAAACACCTTTTACTTGCTTTTGCGGAGTTCTATATTGAAATTGAATTATCTCTATAATTGTAGATCCTCAATATCTAAAATTTGGCCTTGTAGTATCCCTCTGAAGCTTCTTTCAAATGTCACAAGTCTGACCTGATTTGGATTCTTCAAGGAAAATTTTTGTCCAATCTCCCACAAATGACCCAATTATGGACTGGTTCAGTAGAGCGAACTTGTACGACTTGCCACATGTCACTGTTTCCTCCTTTGACTCTAAAATTTATAGATAAGAAACTACATTCCGTGTAATTGCGACCACTTTTTACAACATTCCAATTCGATGCTTAGAGAGAGAGTGATGAAGATTTTCCCACGATAACCTCTTTGAGATGAAATTCAGGAGCCTGGAAAAGACCTGACTTTCACATATCATATCTCCGAAAATGTTGCGAAAACAGCTCTGAAAATTTGTGAAGATGTTCCTCAGGATTTCGGCTTCACTCTCTAAAAATTTTAGCTTCTGAAACTTCGTAGAAAAAACATTATAGCACAAATTCTATGATGACCTGTTTAGTTTAAATTCAGGAGCCTGAAAAAACCCTAACTTCCATAGATCATATCTCTGAAAATATTGTGAACCAAGATCTGAAATTTTGTGACGATGTTCCTCAGGATCTCGCTTCGCACTCTAAAAATTTCAGCTTCGGAACCTTCGTAGAAAACAAGTTATAGCGCAAATGCCACAATGACCAGTTTGGAGCAGTGAAAACCCTAGAATCCAAAGCTCTGATACCAAATGTTGTGAAACCAGCTCCAAAAATAGAAGAAAAGAGATATCAATGCCTTATAAATAAGCCACTTCAAGGGGGAAACCTCCAATACATTACATGAATGCACAATTCTTGTATGATACAAATTACAAAAGCTCCTTTCTATATATAGGAGTCCATGGGGCCACAATGTAATCCTAGTGGGGTCACAATGTAATCCTAGCCGACCTAACAATAATAATTTAAGGGTACAATAATAAAAATATGGGAGTTATAAGGGTACAATAATAACAATAAGGGGGTTACACTAACAACAATAAGGGACTATACTAGTAATATAGGGACCTGACATTAAGGCATGCAGGCTCCAGGGTACCTGAAGGGAGTCTCTAGATCAACTTCCTAGAAAATGAGTTGAAGTCAACAGGAAGCGATCTGGTCGAAGGAGGGCCATGATGTTTCCCACATCATTGACACGAGATAGAGTAATATGATGATTTGTGAATCAATACCAACAAAGAATTAGAGGGAGGTTGAAAATTGTAGAGGCAAAAATTCTCTTGAACATATCGGCGGCACAACACTAGATTTGGCTGTATTTTACATCAAGGGATATGAGGTCATGGTGACATGGAAAAGAGAAGAGGAGAAGTCAAAAGAGATTACCTGAACCCATGGAGGCAAACAAATGACAAAGTGAGATGTCTCCAACCAGACACGAATGCAAACAAGTGCCATGTTCAAGAGTGACATATTGCCGACTAAAGTCTGGTTCCATTTTCCCCCACCATTTCTGGCAAGTACCCCAATTATTTTTCTAAACAAGCTTGAAGGGGATATCATATGCTTGTGATGTAAGTTGGTCCTTTGGAAAAATCCAACCTAGTACATTTTACGAGCCCTAGGAAGGAGGAAATCGAGTAACGTCATCACGACGGAGTCCAATGTCATTAGTTTTTAATGAGTCTAACAAAGGGACAACTCAACATATTTTCATGTTTAGAGAGTTTGAAAAGAATATGGAAAAGAAAACTCTAGCAAGGCCCTTTTCGTAAATAGTCTCTCAGATCCAAAAAGGTAGAAAACAACATCCTAGAGAACCTCTTAGTCGTGATAGGTTAAGGTATTCCTTTTTCATAAATAATCTATCCCAGCTTGAAAAAGGGGTAAACGTATACTATGTAGATATCGTTTCGCATCCATTTAATGATTTCAAAATTACAAGCGTCTCTGCAATATTTTCAGTTTTAGAGAGTCAGAAAAGAGCTGAAAGATGATTCCAGAGTGAATTTTTCGTGTTTTTACCGAGTCTGAAAAAGTATAAAATATAACTCGTTACTTCATCATAACCACGCGAAAGACCTGTTGCTGCACAAGATACATGTGTAAAACCCATTTCTGGAAAATAATATGATTAAATAATCGAAAAATACAATTTAAAACCTAATTTAAGACTCTGAAAAGTTATAAAATTCCATAAGTGGTACAAATTATTTACTTTTCACTTTTACCTCTTTGTGGAGTAATAGTGACCCATTGTGCTTTGCGATCTTGTGGCGACGATTGCGAGTGATCCAGTGAACCGATCTTGATTCTATCAGTCCTAGATAAGAGAGGATACCATTTCCCATCTTTTAAGCTAAATTTAATTACCTGCACATGTAATTTTGATTTCCTAGGAGAAGATTTGTCAAAACTAGGGCATCACGGTTGGCGCGGGTTTTGGGCATGGACCCGCGCCAATCACCCATTTTTACGCAAAGGGCACACCCATTGGCACAAATGTTCATGAAACATTCATGCCAACTGTGCAACTTAAAATTCCACATAATTTTAAGGAAAATGTAGTCACTTGTTTGCAAATTTCAATGCCCAAGTAGAGTAACAATGCTCATATGAACAATGTGTGCAGGTATCAAGCAAAAATAATGGCGATTGAGTGGAAAGAGAGGGAACACAGTGAGGAAGATGAACTTGCCATGGAGAATGGTCGATGCATGGACGCCCTTAGAGATTGCAGGCTAAAGAAATTTTTCCTAACACTGTGCCTCCAGGCACAGCCGAAATTGCTTTAGTATTTAATAAGCATCTGGGATGAAGACCAATAAAAGTTCGTGTTTCAAAATCAAGAACTTCAACTTGAAGTTGCTGATGTCTATTTTATCACAGGATTGTCGTAGAGAGGTGCAGTCCCTATGCTGACTGGTACCCATCCCTCTGGGGAAAGCATGGGGATGGTGATCGATAAGGTGTGCCGAGGGACACAAAAAGGAATAAGGAGTGGAAAGGTTGACATCCAAACCATCCCAGATATGGAACTAAAAGTAGTGCTGCACACTATCACATGGGCTGCAGGATCACAAGCACTGCATGAAGCCACAAAAACACAACTGCTTCTTGCCGTAGACTGCCTGACCCTGACTCTCTACAACTGGGCAGACATCGTGACTATTAACATTAAGCAACAACTAACCAAGTGCAAGAAGACCAAACTGAAGCAGCTTGGGTATGGATCCATTTTGGCATCGTTATTCTTGGAACGACTACTGATATTCCAGCGCTAGGAGGTCATTGCCCCGATGCCACCACCCAGAGAAGCACGGATGACCCGATGGGCTATGATGATGCCCAGAGCAGGGGGAGGCCAACATATGTCTTGGAGGCCGTAATTCTTCGATTGGATCCGCCGAAAACTGACTGTCATGGAGGACTGACCCTACACTAGTATAGACTTCACTGGTGATCCAGACCTCCCACTCCCGGAGGGAGAGGATTGGGACGAAGAGCTAGGTGAGACTCATTTTTTATTTTCACGAGTTTACGATTTTTTGGTATATATGCATGTTTTAATGGTTAATATTATATGTATGTAGATTTTTTCCCAGAGAGACCCACAGGCATGTCGCCGATAGCGAGGCGAACTCCTCGTGATTTTGATCCTCATGATGAGGGCGGCAAGGGGGAGGAGATAGTACAAAATCTGGAGGGGATCGCCCGTGGGATTCCGGACTATGTTCACTTTGATGATGTTCCTCAGGCCTACCAGAGGAATACTGTAAGGGTGCCGAGTCGTATCCACCGCTTACTGAGGTGGTTGGTACGAGCGGTGACGAGCTATCATGAGCACCACGCTGATTAGGAACCTAGGCTTTTATTTCCACATATTTTGAGAGACATGTTGTCTCGGGATGTAATTGAAACATACATATATATTTTTTGGGTTTCTATGATGCATACACTGCAAAAAATCGATATATATATCTACATCTATTTTCTACATGGGTCTATTTACATATGATGATGTTTTATAAATTGTGCAAATGTCTATCTAACACAATGTTAGCCACTGCATTAGTTAATGTATTCATTCGTCTTGGTATATGTTGATATTTGATGAAATCAAAACTTATTTCAACTAAACGAATACGCAAATACAATCTCAAAATGCATGATTTTCAAACCGAATAATGACCATTAAGTTGCAAAACAACAAGCTGTGAATCTAGATTCACAAGAAATGCGCGTATGCCGAGGTTAACTGCCTCGGTTAATAGTTCCAAAACAACACTATATTCCATGACATTGTTTATAGTTGGTCCTAGAAAAATACCTTGTAGGTTAATCAACTCACCAATAGGAGTATAAATTACCTAGGCTTCCAAAGACAAGTTCCTAGTACTGCGGGAAGCACCATCCGAGAAATTGATATAAGGGGTAATAGAAATCTGCATAATAAGCAAGTCTTAATAAGTAGAAAAAATATTACAAAGCACATCAAATCTAAACATGCACAAAAATGAAAAAATCACCTATGTATACATATCATGCAAGAATGACTCAAGCATAATACTTTTTCAGATACAACCCATTTATGGGCCATGCTAAGTGATAACCTTCATAATCAATAAGCTCAAGCCCCATTTTGTAAAACACGTTTGACGATGTAGGGCCCATTCCACATGGGTTGGAATTTACCAACCCCTAGCGTTTCATGAGCTTGGTCATATAGGAGGACGAAGTCACCTTCGATAAAAGAACGAGGGTAAACTTGTTTGGTCAAAGTGAGCTTTGACTCGCTTCTTTTGTGCTTCGATGACCAAAGTAGCTAAGCGATGAGTTTCATCTAATCTCTCTAAATAGAGGAGACGCTCTTCCTCAGGTGAAGTATTAGGCAGTAATTCCACAGCTAATTTGAATGAAGGGATTTCACACTCAATCGGAAGAGTAGCTTCCAGACCGTATACCAACTAAAATGGGGTGAATCTGGTTTCACTCTTAATCGTCGTTCGGTAAGCCCATAGAGCTGAAAAAAACATGAGATGCCAATTTGATTTATGGATCCCAATTGTTCGTTGAAGCATCGTAACAGGAACTTTGTTTACGACTTCAACCTGGCCATTAGCTTGAGGGTAATATTGCGTTGAGCTGTCATGACGTAGACCCAAATTAGACGTTAGCTCTGCCATCATATAGTCCTGAAAATGTGAACCATGATTGGTAACGATGGCTTGAGGGACACCAAACCAAGAAATAACATGATTGAATATGAATTGCACTATTTTCTTACCATTCGTAGCCAGTGTAGACATTGCTTTGACCCATTTTGTAAAATAATCAACGACGACGATAATATAGGCATGCCCCCGGCCGAGTGAGGGCTACACATCATAAAATTGATACCCCATTTGGCAAAAGGACCAACGGTAATGACAAGGTGTAAAGGAACAGGTTGTGCATGCATATTGTGTTGATATATCTGGCACGCATGAAAATCAGCTCACTTTGACCAATAGTGGAGTTTCCAATTTGTTGGTGAGGTAAATCCCCTCTGCAGACAAAGGCGATCCGACTAGCCATAGGGTGGGTCTAGCCACAACCAAAAAAAGCTATAATATTGATTCCTAGTTAATGAATGGACAGAGATTTGATAGATAACTTACTGGAGGTCCTATGCTATTGTTGTCGTTGAAAAGAGTGGTTGCCTCTCATTCTTGGTTTGACAGATCACGATCCACTCGCTTTCACGCTAGGACGCCTGCACACATACAAGAAACAACGACAATATACAAGATACTAATTAACATTTGTAACTATTAGTTAGTCGAAGAGGACTAAATCAATTGCATTAGATGAACAACATAACACAATAATGGAACCAACACCATAGTCGAGTATATTAGTAAATGAAAGGAGGAGTACAATCAAGCTTTGACGTTGCGGTATCCTCCAATAGGGTTCAAGCGGAGCACATCTCACAAAGGCTCATCGGGAATTCGAATGGGACACTCCCTACGGAGCTCTCCTTGGTTCTACCTTCTCAATAGCAATTGTTCATCTATAATATTCTTCTCCAAGTTCAGCTACCTTTCATAAAGGGAGAACATCTTTTTTTATAGAGGGAGAGGGAGAGGTTAGGATCCCTATAATCATGGAAGGGAGGCCTATCTTCAAGGAGTGTTCCATGGGAGATGGAAACCACTGTCTAAAGAGGGAGATACGTGGCTGATCAACTTAACCTCTTCCAGTTACTCATCCCTGAGGTGGTTAGAAGGAAACTTCCACATCTAATTTTTAAAAAACATTCCTAAAACAGCTTGGCGCGGGCACTGCACTGTGCCAGAGTGCGAGGTGGCGTGGGCTCTAGTGTAAATCTTCCACATCGATGCGAGGGGTGAACTGGCTACCCGCGCCAAGGCCAAAACATAATTTGTGTGTGCTTTTTTGAGGAAATTTCTAACAGGAGAAATGATGTCCTTATGCAGAAGGATGCAAAGAAGGTGTTTGCAAAGTATGACACTGCTCACAAGTCATGGGAATGAACCTCCAATATGTGGGGCGAGGGCTTGCAGGGACGGTGAAAAAATGATGTGTAACAGAAGAGAAGAATTGCTTGACCTTAGAGAGCAGTAGGAATTCATTGCAAAGTGATGCCACCAAAGTTTCGGCCTTAAGGCAGGAGGTATTTTCCAGGGTCGAGTCAGCTTTGCATTTAATCTTGGTCATCCATTTCTCATACGTGGTGCAAGGGAGTAGTACTCCCAATGGATCCCATCATGCTGGAAATCCTGCCTCTACCACCTTACTCCATTCACGATCAAATGATTCTAGCCCTTTGGCCACTATCCCCAAATATCCAACTGCTTTAACTCGTGCCTCCTCCTTCTGTACCATCTTCATGATTTCCATTATCGTTCTGAAATGGTTGACCACTCCGCGTAGGCCCAAATCTTCAGTGGGGATCTCATTGATGAATTAGATGTATCCATGCATGGTTTTCACATTTTCATTTCCCTCTCGACAACCTGCGTCCATTTTCACTTTGAAACCACGGATGGCATTATTTTTATCATTTTCCAATGTGATGAGCTCCTAGTGATCTTTCACCACTTTCATGATCTCACTCCAGATGATCTGTCTGGCCTCCACCAGCGACATATTACCTTTGAGTGTTGTTTTTAAGTCTTTGACTGGCTTATGAAGCTCTTTATATTCCTTGCGATTGGCATCCATTTATTTTTTCAAAGATGAGATCATCTTTTCATTTTATGCGAGGGAAACCTTTGCTTTGTCTAACAACCAATGCTCGATTCGGGTCTCATCCTCTATAACCTTCAACTCTGTCAAGGCCTTAGTTAAGTGTTATGAGGCATTTTGTGGATCATTGTGCACTTGAAATAGGCATACATGACTCTCTTGATCTTGTTGGAGCTCAGTTACCCTCCACTTTAGCTCTTCTATCTCCTCATCATTGGGATAAGCATCTCCGTGAGGGCCTCCTTCTCTTTATCGACTTGACCCAAATCCGTTGTTTGGATGTGCTCTGAATGAGGGATATTCATCTTGTGTCACAACTCCTGCACCTCCAATTTTGTCTTCTCTAAGAGAGTTTGTATTTCCACATTTTGATATGTGCCTTTACCCATTATCATCTTCTTGTAATCTTTTAACTGATTTGAAAGAGCCTTTGCATTTTCTCTTTCTCTCTTTAGGGTATTTGACATCTTGGTTAGCTTACTTTGGGTTTTTTCCAAAGTGAGGGTGTGCTTTAGCACCTCGGTATGCAACATATCTCCAATAGCCTTGTGTAGGTTTAGCTTGTCATATAATGGGATTGAAGCAAGATCGAGTATCATCTCTAGGGATTTATACTTGGAACCTGGGGGAAGAGGGTGAGCAGCCAAATGTTGGAATCTAACTATTAGCTGATAATTCTCCACATATAGAGCTATCAAGAACCTAGTATGGTGTTTGTCCATGAATTGAGCTAGCTCTACCCTCAGCCTTTCCCTGGACGATTAGTTCTTTGCTTTAATCTGCTCTCCTTTTGGCCATTCTGTTCTTGATCCTTTGTCCCTTTCTGAAGGGCCTTCCCTGGGGTGACCACATATGAGTATTCTTAAGGTGCCTTTGAGGATGTAGAGTCGAACGATAATTGGAACCCTGGCTTGTCTTCTCCTCGCCCAATGTACTCTCAGGCCTCTTCGTAAGGTTGCTCCTTGACCTGTCCTTTAGGCCCCTCTGTTCTTTTCTTTTTATTTGGGTGGAATTCCTTGTCTTAATCCATAAGGTACTAGGTCATTTGATGGCTTCCTTGATCCTGGACCTCCACCTCATTGTGCGCATTGTCTCCTCTCCCTCCAACATCTAGGGATTCGACCTCCATATCTGTATTAAAAGGCCATGAATCACAGTTATATTTCCACTCTATTAGAGGCCTAGGCTCATGTTCATATGTAAAATACTTAATCTTCTTCCTTCTGTGTGTGATGAGTCCCTTAGGATCATAGCACCATACATATCCTTGTAGGAAATTCATCTTCTGCAACAACCCCTTAGCTAGGGGAGTGCATGTATTAAGCTCATAGTAAAAGGCCCTATCATGCTCGAGAGCCTTAGGATATATCCCTTCTTTGTAGGCACAAAATGAGTTTGGTCTACACTCAGGACTTGTCAGATGAACTCGAGGGAAAAAATTCTAATGGACATGAAAACTGCAGACGGAAAGGAGGAAATTTAGAACCACAAACCCTGATATCTGTGTGATCTTTGAACAAATACCAATCCCTGACACAATATGTATCAATGAACTAGATAAGCTCCTGGGTAAGAAAATATCCTGGGCAGAGGGTTGCCATGTACAATTTCATAGGCCCTGCACATGAAATATGTGATGAATGTCATGTACCCCTTTCCTTTGGGGTTTTGACGGACTGAGAGGGTCCATATGAAAATGGATTTTGGCTCAACATCTTGCATGGAGAACTTGTCTAGTCCTAAGCCCTCGAACTTGTCTGTGTGCTTGAATAGGAAAAAATAGAACACCAAAGAATAGTAGCTAAAACAACTTGAAGTTGATAGGCCTTGAAATTGAGCTTGAACAACAGGAAGGTGGGGATATCCAATAGAATCCCGGGCTGCATCATGAGTTATAAAAATTATAGACCAACGTTTGTTACTCTATCCACATTATCTAAACCTAACATCCCTGAAATGACTGCTAGGATGGGCTAAATGGTATTGCAGAAGAGTGATAGAGGGATAGTTTCTGTGGGAAGGAGAGTGGACATGTGAGACACGGTAATGAGTTGGAGGAAACCCCTTTTTTTTTCAATAGGAAGGTTTGAGAAATGACATGCGAGGGTTAATTTTATGAATTTGATACACTCATGAGAAGAGGGATAGCACAATTCTTTTCTTATTAACTGATGATTTATTTCAAAAAATTTAGGCCCCTGTGTAGAAAGAAAGATATCCTTTCGCTCAATGTAAGCGTCGGTGAGCCAGGCTATAAAATCAGGGAAAGGGTTGATGGATGGGTAATTTTATATTAAAGCCCTGAATCTATAACCCTAAAAAAGTCCTCACCCCACCATTTATAACCCAAAATATCATACCTCATATTAGCTGCATTGAAAGGATAAATGGTATCGCAGAACTGGGCTTGAGAGTCCATGAGTGGCTCAAGACCGAGGGAAACTCTGGCTTCTCGATCTTGTGAGGTTTCAGGAGTGTTTTTCTTTATTTTAACCATCCTAACTTTGACAAATATTAAAGGAAAAAAAGAAGGGCTTGACCAAATAACTGAGGCAACGACGAGAGCAGTGTGAGGAGGGAACTACATAGACTGTGGATTTTTACCCGGGTGCTCAGCTTGGTAAAAACGGATTGTAAATTGTAAGAAACATTGGCCATCCATGAAAAATGGCTGGGATAATGGTATTTTTATAGGATGGGATTGGGGGAAAAAAATAAAGGGCTGATGTCAGGACGACATCATTGGGAGGACACGTGGCACAAAGAGATTGGCCGACAGTGACCGAATGGGTGAGAGGCCGCATGCCTGACATAAAGGTACCGAATTCATACCTGGATGAATTTAACTTACCTTATGTTACCATTCCTTGTTTTTATGTACGATGAGTGGTCCCCATGACCTTTTTTCGGGTCGAAACCTTGATGGTAAATCCCTGTCTTACCCCCTTGGAGCTCTCTTGATTGGCCCGCGAGGTGGCTGACATCAGACCCTCTGAAGGGTCATTTCTGCCACTTCCTTCTTGCTTGAGAGCTATTAGAGTGGCCATTGTGCACTTTTTTGCAAGTTGTGTCACTACTCTATGGGTTGCGCGACCACTGTGAGCTGTGCGTATGGGGAACCCACCACTAGGACTGTGTTAACCTTCTCTCACCTCACCTTACCGGGCTACTTTTCCACCTTATGGCCTTGTACTCCCCTATTTACTTAAGCTTGAATTTTCACAGGCCAATAGGTGCTTCCCTTCTTGTAATGAATGTTTAAATGGAACTTTTCAGGTATAGTAATGTGAGCATTGGTGTAGAGAAAATTCAATGCTTTAACTCAGTGAATGCCTTATGCTGAGATTCATACCAAAATAAATTTTATTTCTCTCCTCCCTTGGTGACTTGACTCAAAGGCCAAGTGATATGAGATAATCCCAACATGAACCTACGATAGAATTTGGAAAGACCTAGAAAGCTGTGCAACTTTGTTAGATTGGTTGGGACTGGCCCATCCTGAATGGCTTGTATCTTGGTTGGGTCCACATGCACACCTCGCTCATCAATGATGTACCCGATATATTGAACCTGGGTCATGCCAAAAATGTGTTTCTCCAAATTGGCACAAAAATTTTGTTGCCACAACTTTTGGAGGACCTGTTGAATGTAGTGGAGGCGTTCTTCCAAACTTTTGATGAAGATCAGGATTTCATCCAAATACCCCACCATGAATGAGTTGGTGAAGGGTCGAAAGATGTTATCCATCAACCTCATGAAGTTTTTGGGGGCATTCATCAACCCGAAAGGAATTATCAACCATTTGAAAAGGCCCTCCTTGTATTTTAAGGTAGTATTCCACATATCAAAGGGTTTGATTGGTGCCTGGTGATAACCAAACTTCAAATCAATCTTACTGAAATATTTGGCCCCCTTGAGATGTTCCAGAAGTTCATCAATCTGTAGGATCAGATACCTATTCTATATAGTGATCTTGTTCAATTCTTAATAGTCAATCCAAAGTCTCCAGGTCCTGTCCTTCTTCTGCACCAACACAATCAAGCTCCCACGGGGTGATGAACTTGGCCTGATGTACACTTTCTACAATAGCTCCTGAATCTACCTCTTTATTTTGCATTCTCTAGAACAGAGCATCGATAGATTAGTCCATTGTATAGCAGAGTGTCTGGGGTTAGATCAATGAAGTGATTGACCTCAAAGTGTAGAGGTACCTCTACGGGTGAGGTGAAAATGTCCCTATACTCTTCCATGACCTTTTCCATCTATTGATTATGTGCGGAGGAGCCTTGTTTAGAGGTCGTGGGAACAATATTCTTCTAGCCCTAAGGGAAAATCATGAGGAAAAAAAATTCCCGTTCTATGAAATGATCTTATTGCATTGCTTCACAGTGATCAGAGATATGGCGGTAGGTAGTGCTACCTCTGGTATCCTATACAACTTATTTCCCAAAGTAATAATAATAGTGCAAGGCCTAGATTCATACACTACATGTCACTTCCACAAATATGCTTGGCCTAATAATACATCGAAAAATTCAAGAGGAGTAACATCACATAGTACCTCATTTGTGAAGGGCATGATGTTTTAGGGTAGGTGGCACTACTAGCTGATGCAGCTATCTCGTCCTTGGTGAATCCACCCGATGGTGTACAGTTACGGGTGTTTTGTGGTCGGTAGGACTAGTCATTTCACAACCTCTACTGAAATGAGGTTCTTTTGGCTCCCATTGTTGACAATGAACTGCAACGCAGAACCCTTCATCCACATCTGTGAGTGGAAGAGGCACTCCCCCTCCTATGGATCTTGGTGGTTGAAATAGTGGCACAAGGCTCCACATCAATAATATTCTTCCCTTTTTCATTCCCCTTGTTGGAATGTGACTCAGAGTCACAACATGCATCCTATTCGGAAGCCTTCATCTCGACCACCAGTGACTTCTTGGCTCGAATTTTTCTTATGTTATGAGTGGGGCTCTTATGGAAGTTACACTACTTTCCCATGTCCTTATTTGTCTTCGTGGTGTTTTTATTTTATTGCAGCTTAGACAATTTGTACTGGGTCGCCCTGCTCTAGATTTTTACTTTGTTCTGCAGTTTGGGGGAACCTTTCCCTTGCTTCAGATTCACAGATCCAAAGTCTCACTTCTTCTTCTTTTTTTCGATCTTGACAACATATCGATTGGAGACATCGAGAGAGGAGATGTACAGGAACTATATTTCATCTAGGATGTACTTATGCAAATAGTCGTGGTACTTGAGTATGAAATGCTGCTTGGAATGCTTTATACCTAGCTTCATATGAATGACATGAAAACCATTTGTGAACTCTGGCACATATTGGTCCCTTCCATGCCACAAAGTGGTACACTTTATGTATTTATCTTCATAGATAACGATAGGGTAATATTGTTCCTTGATGGCATCTCAGAAATAACTCCAAGTGGACGCGGATGAAAATAGTGAGGATTCCCCCTCATCCTTTTTTTCAAAATAGGTTTTCCACCAGTCCTTGACATGGAGAGAAACTTTTAGGAGTGAAAAAGTAATATTTTCCTGATTGGAAAAGTCAGTAACTAAAAAAATCCTTCCAAAAAATTTAACCATCTATCTATGACGTCCACATCTATCTATCCTTCAAATATGGGAATGTAAAAATTAACTTTTACCTTGAAAGGAGTGGCTTCTGAATGAATATGCATTGCCTGTGGGTAGCTGTCGAACGATCTGGGAAATTTTATCCATCATCGCGTACCTATGTTTCTAGAGGGTCTCCTTAAGAAATATTTTGAAAGGATCTCTTTCTCCCTCAAATTTATTTTCTTCCTCCATGGGAGGCCATCGGGGTTTCTGAAGTTGATCTTGCAAAGGTTCAACCAGATCGAGCCGTAACTCCTTATACCATGACCTTGTTGAGGACATCCAAAGAAAAACCAAGAAAGAGAGGAAAACTCTGATATCACTGATATGGAATTATGCAGGAACGCAATAAAATACATATATAAGCATAAACACATAGGTGCAACATAAATAAAACTTCATTTCATTAATATCAAAGAAACGAAATATGCCTACATACAGAATGGAAATAAACTATCTCAGGAAATGATAGCTTATCTCTAAGAAGAGATATGGCGGCCAAATGCCTCTGAACTATGTTACAATGAGGATCAAGGGCCTTTTTATTATTGAACAAAAAATTAAAACCCTAAACAACCAAAACCCTAAGAGTTTGTGGGCCTTGTTGGGGTTACTTGGGCAGCCAACTCCCTAGGGTCGTAACTTAGTCATATTATCTATGTTTGGTGCGTACGATACCTCGTTGGAAATATCTCTCAGAGGACTACATGATTTGATGCAGGTCACCTATATACAACTATGGGCCTTCTGTAGGCCTTAAAAAAGCGTCGTTTAGGGGGTTAAAATTGCTCTGAAAGTTGAGGACAATTATGAAACCAACTCAAAAATTAGAAGAAAAGTATATCAACGACTTAGAAATCAGCCTCTTCGAGGGGGGAAACTCATTTACATTACATAAATGAAAAATTATTTGATGATACAAATGACAAGACATCCATTCTATATATAGGAGTTGAAGGGGTCACAATATAATCCTAACCAACATAACAATAAAATTTTAAGGGCACATTAATAACAATAGTGGACTTCTATGGGTCACAATAATAACAATATGGGGACTACATGGGCACAAAAATAAAAATAAGGGGGCTAAAATAATTGGATACACTAGTATTATAGGAACCTAGCATGCCCCTCTCCTTCAAAAAAATTTTGTCCTCAACACTTGAGTATTTCTGGATACTTCTGTATAAAATTCTCACCCTCCCATTTCGAATCTTTAGTGGGTAAGTTCTTCCACTTGATGAGATACTTTGAAATTGATTGATTTTGTATATGTCGTGTTATTTTTTCTATGACTACTTCAGGTTCAAATATGATTTTTCCTTCTTTGTTAAGTTCTGGCAATATTGTCTGAACTAAGAGCTTGTCACCTATAACCTTCTTTAAGCATGAAACATGGAAAATTGGGTGCACTCAGGAAGATGCAAGAAGCTCCAATTTGTATGCCATAGTACCATTTTTTTCCAACACTTTTTAAGGACCATAATACTTTGGTGATAATTTATTATCCTTCTTAGCTTGCTTGAGGTACATTTGTTTGTATGGTTGTAGCCGTAAAAATACCAAGTCGCCTACATCAAAAATTCTCTCACTATGATGTTGATATGTGTGTTGTTTCATTTGATTTTGCACCAAGGCGAGGTTATCCTTTAAGAGTTGGAGAACTTGTTGTTGATGTTCTATGTGATCTTCCACTACTTGAACCTTAGATTTTTCTCTTAAATATGATGTGATCGAGGGTGGATGATATCCATAAAGTTCCATAAATGGGGTCATTTTTGTTGCAATATGGAAGGAAGTGTCATACCACCATTCATCCAGAGGTAACCACTTGAACCATTGTTCTTTTTTATCAAATACAAAGAAACAAATATATCCTCCCACACATTTTTTCATTATCTGAGTTTTCCCATCAGATTGGGGATGACATGATTAGGTATGAGCTAATTGAGTACCCAAAAAAGAAAATAATTTTGTCCAAAATTTCCTGTAAAATGGGATCTATGTCGCTTACAATAATCTTTGGGTTTTCATGTAGCTTTTAAATTTTTTCCATAAATGCAGTAGCAATTGTACTGGCTTCAAATTGATGAGATAATGCACAAAAGTGTGCATAATTGGTAAGTATATCAACTACCACCACGATGACAACATTTTTTTCAGACGTGGGTAAAACTGTGATAAAATCCATTGAAACCTCCTCCCAATGTTGACTTGGAATGGATAAAGGTTGTAACATACCTAGGGTCTTAATTGTCTCAACTTTATTTTGTTGGAAAAACAAAACTTCTGGCACAAACTTTTGAATATCATATTTAAGGCCTTCTCAAAATAAATCCTTCTTGATCGTGTGGTAAGCTTTTAAAAATCCCAAGTGCCCTCCTAAGGGAGAGGTGTGGAATTCCAAAAGAATATTTTATCTGAGTTGGGAACTCTTACAAATATATAAGTGATATTTGTACCATAATGAATCATTTTTCTAGCTAAATGTTTCATATGTACTGGGATCTTGCTGAAACCTTGAATGAGTGTCCACAGATCTTCATCATACTTCCATTCATACCTTGCTTCGTTTATCAACTCAGGTTGGATAATAGAAATGGCACAAATCAATGCTTCCACATCCTCATCCTTTCTTAAGAGTGCATCTACAACAACATTTTTCTTCCCTTTTTTGTAGATGATTTCAAATTCATAACGTAACATCTCTATGACACAATTTTGTTGCTCTTCTAAAGATAATATTTTTTCCAAAAAAGTACTTAAGACTATCGTGATCTGTTTTTACCTTGAAGTTTCTTCCCATTAGGTAAGGTCGCCATTTTTTTAGTGCATGTAGTATTGCCAACGTTTCCTTCTCATAAATGGTTTTCGGTAAATCCTTTCCTTTGATTGGATGACTTTCAAAAGTAATGGGTCTTCCTTCTTGCTTTAAAACTACACCAATTCCATTTCGTGAGGCATCACATTCTAGAATAAAGGTTTTTGTGAAGTCTGGCATAGTTAAGATTAATGATTGGTACATTTCCTCTTTAATATGTTCAAAGGAATCAGTTGCTTCTAAAGTCCAAGAAAATGCATCTTTCTTCATTAATGATGTTCAAGGTGCCAATATTCTCCCATAATTCGTAAAAAACTTGCGATCATACCCTGTTAACCCCAGAAATCTTTAAAGATTCTTTATGGTTGTATGGATTTTCCATTCCTTAATGGATTTAATTTTTTTAGGGTCCACCTTAACATCCTCACGAGATACAATATGACCCAAACATTGCACCTCCTCTACTCCCAACAAACATTTGGAGGTTTTTGCATATAATTATTTCTCCTCCAATATTTTGAGCACCATGTCAACATGTTGAACATGATCCTTCCAATACTTGTTGTAGATTAGTATATCATCAAAAAATACTAACAAAAATTTTCTAAGGAAGGGGTTTCAAATGGAATTCATCAAAACTTGAAATGTGGAAGGTGCATTAGTAAGGCCAAAAGGCATGACCAAAAATTCAGAATGACCCTCATGAGTTCTAAATGCTATTTTCAAAATGTCTTTAGTCTTCATTCTAATTTGATGATATCTAGAACGAAGATATATGTTGGTGAAGTAATTTTCTCCATGTAATTCATCCAATAATTCATCAATGATGGGGATGGGAAATTTATCTTTAATAGTAATCTTGTTTCACTATATTTTCGGAGATATGATTTGAGGAAGTTAAGTTTTTTAAAGGTTCCAAAATTTCATCTCAAATAGGTGGTTGAGGTAAATCATCATAACTTTCATTTCAGACATGGAATTGGAATTCTGTAAAAAGTGAATGAAAGTGCACAGATTTTAGTTTCTTGTGTATCAATTTCAGAGCCGAAGGTCGAAACAATGACACATGGAATTCCATAAAAGTTCGATCTGATACCGAATTTTATGAAACCAACTCACAAAATAGAATAAAAGATAGATCTATGACTTAGAAATCAGGCTCTTCAAGGGGTAACCCTCCTTTTCATTACATAAATGAATAATTCTTAGATGATACAAATGAAAAAACCTCCTTTTTATGTATAGGAGTCCACGGGGTCACAATATAAATCCTAGCTAACATAAAAATAACAATGTAAGGGCACAAAAATAACAATATGGAGGACACACTAAAAATAAAAATATACACTAGTATTATAGGAACCTAGCAAGGACCTCAAAAAATGCTAAAAATAGTAAATGTTGCTATAAACAAGGAAATTGATGAAATTGACTCGAGGTCTAGGTGGAATAGGTGAGTGGCCACCAATATCCACCTGAATTAGTTTGACTTCCTATGAAATGAGAAATTTACATGACTTTTTGTACTCCATAGATGTCCTTTGGAATTTCAATTTACAATACATTTCAAAAACATATTTTACATCATTAGCCACAATGGTGTGGCATGTGACTCATGACATGAAATGACATGCCACACCTAACATGGACTACTTAATGATGTGGCAATGTCAAGCCATTACTCTTGTTTAATGTTGAGGGTCTTCTTGAGAGTGCTTATCTTTCACCTTGGCATGGCTTGGTTATAAGGAAACTTTAATGATATCAAGTCTTGAATAGTGGTCGCAAACTAGTGTCCCTACGTTTTATCCTTATTGATCATATTGTGTGTTCAACTAAAAGGTGTTTTTCAGCATGCTTCCCTCCTTAATCTCCTTCTTCATCATCTTGCCATGGAATGATAGGGTGCTTATTCCTGCAATTAACTCACGATGATATGACATAAATTTGAAAACCCCTAGCCTAAGGATTGAGCATACTGATCCTGTAACTGAGCCAGAACCAGATGGAGAGCTGGGAAATAGGCTCAGTGAATGCATAGTTTCACAGTTCAAGCAGGCAAGGGGAATCTTTAAGCCTTGAGATTGTGCAATGCACAGTTCAAGCAGGGTTGAGGGATAAAACTGTGCAGTTTTGAGAGATAGTGGGATAGGCTAAGGGAATGGACACTAGGTGAACATACTACACAGTTCTTGGAGACAAGGGAGGCTGGGTCATTTCACATTTCAAGGAATCATGGAGTAAGCATGAGTCTAGTGACTGCGCAATGCATACTTAAATCTAGGTTGGGAGGAAGGATTGCGAAATTCTGGAGTTGAGTGTGAGTGCTTAAGCACAAAAATTGCACAATGGAGCAGGCTTGGGAGGCAGGAGCTAGGCATTGCATAGTGTGAAGAGGAAATCTCACAGCTAGAGGACTGAAAATCCCCAATGCGTAGTTCAGGGAGGTTGATATAAGATAGGTTTCTTGGTCGGGAAGTTTCTTGAAAACGGCTAAGTATGGAATCGATGAGACTAGTGTGAACAGTGATCAGACTTTGATTGTGATCAAACACTTATAATATTTTGGTGACTCTGTGCGACAAATGTGGCACTAAAGATGCACATTGTGATGACTGTGTCAACACTTGTGCGACAATGGTTAAAAAATTGGAAATGTGTGTGACATATATTTACAATGTCTGAACAACTCATTTACACAACGATGACCTCTTGGAACCACCAAACAGGCTTATGTACATGATATGACAAACAATATAGGAAAAGGCGACACTTTGCCTAACTTGAAAAAGGGGAGAAAAACACTTTAAGAAAACATATGGAATGACTTTCAAAGTTTTTGATGATGAATAACAAGACCAAGGATGGCTCATAAATTGGGTGTAGGCCAAAATTTTGGAGGGTGTTGTAGCAACGACAATACTTGGTGACACACTGGTATAATTATAGATTCTCTGTCTCTTTTAATTTCTTTCGTGCAGGGCCTTGGTTCTACAGGGAGTATTGATTCACCATGTGGATTACTTTGGTATCTGCACTTATCTTGTGAATAGATATGGTCCCCATCATGCCTTCTCGGTTAAGCACAGCATAAAATTCAAAAATATCACAATGTTTTGAGTGGGAAGGGTAGTGAAGTTCGAGAGCTTAATATTTTTATAATTTTTCATCTTTGGTTTTGCTTTGTTACCAGCAGGCCTGAAAAGTACCTTAGCAGAGTCACTACAGGAATATAAACATTTTTTTGCTACCAATGAGCTTGGTCAGTACCCCAGTGGAGTTTCTTGCTTCACCTCTCTGTGCAATAAGCCTTCTCTTCTTTCTCCTTTATTTATTTATTTTTTATAGGAATATGCATTGGAACTTATTCATTTTTAGATGGAAGAGGGATTCTGACTTATTGAGAGCAAGAGAGGTTGTTCCTTCAGAGAAGCATATAAGACCTCTGATTTAGGTTTACTCATTTATATTTTTCCCCTTATCCTT
Organism: Pinus albicaulis; assembly: GCA_034641835.2. Classification (NCBI taxonomy): domain Eukaryota; kingdom Viridiplantae; phylum Streptophyta; class Pinopsida; order Pinales; family Pinaceae; genus Pinus; species Pinus albicaulis. The sequence continues at coordinate 547,378,910 of CM076577.1, forward strand.
TTTTACTAATTGGATAAGAATGGAAACACCAAAAAATAAAGAACCAAATGCAGGCACAAGCTTTCCCGAATAAACACGAGTTCTGAACTTCATCTGCCAAAAGACATAAACAACACAAGGAAGGTAGACTGAAGGTTTAGCCAAATGATGAAGTGTCACAAGACTCTTTAGACTTCAACGACACACATACTAAGAAGCCAAAACATGTATATGCACAACACTTATTCACACAACATAAACAAGATAAGAAACAAAAACAGGAAATACTATGTACATATTGTAGAGCATAGCTCTAGATTGTCATTGAAAATAGTGCTTTAAGTCTTGGCTATTGGCATGGAGAGAAAAAATCTTCCCGTTAAAAGTGTGTTGGAAAAAAATTTCGTCGATTGTGAATGGCCCAATACACAGGGATTGAAACTTAGTGTGTTTTCCTTTGTCCTTGTGGGATTTTTCCCACTTCAATGCTAAGTCACCCATACTAAAGTTCTTATTCCCTGCATACTTCCTTTTGAACCACCTCTTGATACGACTACGATGAATTGAAAATTTTTATTTTGCTTTCAACCTTTCTTCTTGAAAATTGTAAATAACGTCCATCCCACTCTGCAATAATAAGCAAGGCTTGCCTCGAGATTCTTATGAAAGTTAAAGAGTAGGAAAGTAGATGTTGGGAGGGAGGATGGCTTCTTTTCCATATACCAAGAAGTAATGGAGGTGTTCAGGGAGGGCTTTGGCATGACTCATTTAACCCATAAAGAATTTACCAAAGCGGAGTGTCAATTCCTTTGTTTAGAGAATATCATATTTTTGATGATGTATATGAGGTTCTTATTCATGGATTCAACAAGACCATTCCTCTGAGGATAATAATTAGATGAATATTTCAATAAAATTCCCTTTTCTAATGAAAAATAATAGATTTTTAGCGATGAAAAGTATGTTTCATTTTCAAAAAAAAGTGAAGCATGAATGTCGAACTTGGAAATGATGTTCTGCTGAAGGAAGTTGATGACTTCCTGATCATTCACCTATTTGAGCAGAACTTCTTCTATCCACCACATAAATTGGTATGTGGAAGTGAGAATATATTAGTGTTTCTTTTAAGAATGCATAATTTCTTTTCCAATAACATCCAATCCCCATTATTGAAAAGGTTCTTCCACTGTGATAGGCTACAATGGGGTGGTTAACTACTTGTTTCGGCCAGAATACCTTTGACGGACCAGACACTTGCGGGCATAAGCATGGGCATCATTGTATAATTTAGGCCAATAGAAACCATCCCACATGATTTTATTTTCAGTTTTTTTTCCTGAAAAATTTCTCCCGATTGGTCTGTTGTGTAGATCATGCAATACCTTCTCTGAATCATGTGCTTCCAAACAACTGAGCAATACTCCATTGTGGTGATTTCTAAAAATAACTCCATGCACCAACTAGTAAGATAATACTTTGAGCCTAAGTGACCTCTTATTCTATGAAGATAAATGGGAGTGAACAGTGCCATGCTCGAGGTATTGGTGCACATCTGTTGAGCAAGAGTTTGAGACGATAGTGAGAGGCATTTTTTGAATATTGTACATTTTGATTTTTTTCTCCCATCCAGAGACATATTATTCTTCTTTTTCATCCACTTCTTCCGATGTTAGTCGGCAGAGACCGTGACCCTTGATTATGTGAATTGGATTGAATTCTAAGTCATACTCCTATAAACTGGTCATTCGGTTCACTCTCCTTTCACCTGGGTCTTATTAAACTAGCATTGACTTGAATGTTGGGTGAAGAACAAATATAGTACAATGTTTTTTTAAAAGATAGGGTCGAAAGTGTTTCATCTCCTTGTATACTACACAAGGTTGTTTATCAATGGCAAGATAATTGAGTTCAGGTCCTTGAAGACTAGCACTCATGAAAGATATGGGCCACTTATTGTTCTGATCGTCCTTTTGCGTAAGCACAACGATGAGAGAAGTGTCAAAAGAAAAGGTGTAGAACAAGAAATATTTGATCAAATCTAGGCTATAAAGAGGAGGTGCTTCTATGATAGCCTGTTTGATACAGGAAATGTGTCCTTTTTTCTTTTATCTCATCTGTATATTGTGTCCTTCTTTACCATCTCCTATATTGGCTTGAAAATATGAGCATAGTCGGATATGAACTTATGGAGGAAGTCGATAATCCCCAAAAAGGACTGCATATATGTTTTTTCACTGGGAAGGGAATCTATATAATCACTTTGACCCTCTCTGGGTCTACTTTAATCCCAATTTTAGCAATGATATGTCCCAAGAATTACCCTCGGACACTGTAAAAATACTCTTCTTGGGATTAAGTGATATCTCGTACTTACGACATCGCTCAAATTTTTCCTTAGATGGCGTATGTGGTCTTATCTCTTTTTGGAAAACATTGTGACATAATCAAGGTATACCACCGTGATTTTTCCAATAAAACCATGGAATGTGATTTCCATGGTGCACTGAAATGTCACACCGAAATTAATTAATCAACCTAAACGACATTCTAGTGAATGTGAATGTACCCCACTTGGTGTGGAAAGTCCTTTTAATTATGTCAAGCTCTGAGACCAGAACCTGGTTATATCCTAAATACCAATCCAATATAGAAAAAATTTCTGAACCCGATATTGTTAGTATTGTATGTTCCATATATGTAACGAGATAGTTATTTTTATCTAAGGCGTGGTTCAGATTGTGGAAATCAACACATAAGAGAATTTCCACAGATTTATTCCTTATTGGGAAAAAGTTCAATACCTAAGTTGAATCTCACACTCTATATATGATTCGAGCATCCAATAGCTTCCTTAACTCCTCATGAATAAGAGGCTCAAACGTCAGATGTACCTTTCACAACTTTTGTTGAAATGGCTTGGGCCCTTCTTTAATTGGGATCACATGTTGGATAATCCACGTGTCATAGGTTTTAAGCTCATTGTATTTCCATGTGACTAGATCTCGATAATACTTGAATAAGTAGATAAAATCTTGCCTCTCTTGTGGTGTGCGACAAGTACCAAGATTGAAAAACTTCAGATTTTTTTCTGTTCCAAAATTGATTTGCTCATGCGACAACATTGAGCTATGGGCCTTGGCATTGACTGGCCCCCGGAAACATTTTTGAATGTCGTACAACCTTTATAATAATACCACACCTTTCAGCATGAGGTTTCCTTTTCTTGTGTTAGCTACATATTGCAGCAACTTCTCGTGCTCATATTCGTTGATAATTGCATCTTTGAATGCATCATTGTTCGCCATAAAGTGCACTTTCTGTTGGCCATCATTGAAAATGCGTAAATTAGTAACATTATCAGGGATGGATGGATTATAGAGAATCTCTACAAAAAATATGTCCCTTAGAAGTGATAACGTAGTAACAACATTTTCTGATGCATTTGTAGTTGCATTATGTATTCTAGGAACATAAATAATGTTAAAAGCTTGGATATGTGATATCAAACGACATACCTCTTGTTGGTAAATTTTAAGATGAGTTGAGACATATTGTATGGTTTCGCGTACCTGTCACACAAAAATTTACGAGTCACCTATTGCTTTGAGGAATGCAACGTTGAGTTCGATGGCTCTTTGCAAGCCCAAGGTGAGTGCCTCATATTTTTCAATGTTGTTTGTGCACTAAACTTCCAAGTGGTTAGAAATTACATTTTTATCTATAACGAGTCTTATAAAACACAACCAACTACAGATCCTTCCTGTATTTTGGAACCATCAAATTAAAACATCCACATATTAAATGTAAAAGTACTACGAACTACACTAGTACAATTATTACTACTGCTAATTGTACAAACATCATTTTCACCAGTTGGACTAGGAAGGAGATCCAACACTGTTTCTGGTGGGATTGAGGATGGTTTTACAAAATAACACCCAAGTTCAATTTTTAAAAATAAATTTCCAAAGTTTATATCTGTGAAATTCATTGGCTCATTCTATCAATTCAAGGGAGTGATCATGTGTTTCATATATCTCTTTGAGTTTACTTGTATCTAATTTTTTTCCGTCCTTGTACATAAGCCATAGGTGTGAACAGTCCGTAGAAAAATATCCTTGTAGCTTGTTGGACTAGTCTCTGCTTAATAATACTCCATATACTTTCGAGATGTCCACAATTACTCTATTTATCCATTGGTAAACTCAGTCATCAGATGATGGAAGATAAGCACATTCCTGAGTCTTGTCCAACTAAATGATTTGTGCATATTTTTTTCCCCATTTTTCATTATTTTTCTTTGCAACGGATAAGGACATTACATTTACTGATGCACCATAATAAACAAATAAATTATGTACATTGAAATAGAATATTTTGAAAGTTGGCAGAAATGGAGGGCATAGTGTATTTGCATCAATTTTTAGATCATTACGCACAGGTTCAAGGGAACCATAGGATGTATTAGACCCCTTGAATGAATAAGCATCGTTACTTGCATTGGATTGTCCAATTACGTGTAGGAGAATTTTTCAGTGTCTCACAATAATTTTTAGTTCGAACATTGAGATATTTGTGCGAGCTCTCTTCATCTCTTTGATTATGTTGTAATATATAGTGGGAGAAATTTTCAAATTATTTGGGGGTGTGACTTTGTTTGTGACTTCTAGATTGATGGTTTTACTCTTTTTTTCTCTCGAAATTACTTTTTGCTGCAGCTTAATTCCCAGACTTTCTTTGAGTGCTATGTGTTGAGTTAACTAGCAGACTAACCTTTCTTTTTTATTTTTAACAAAAAAAATTGTTTATATTATCTTAATTTGAGCTTGATTCGTGACAAGGATGGGTGACTACATTTCAAAATCCTGTCAAAAATGGGTAGACTGATTTTCTCAATGGCTGAAATTTCCCAGTTTCTAAATAAGAAAACAAAATGCAACATAGCTATTGCAGAGATATTACTATAAACTTTACAATACTGGTTGAGAAGAAAAATACACATAGTTTCACATAAAAAAGTAGCAGTAAGCTAACCATTTGTGTCTGCATGCTTTCTGAGGTTTGTTCTAGATGATTCATCATCAATGATGGGAGTCTTCTCGGCAAGCTAAATCTTCAAATCCTCAACTTGACTGCGCAATTCATAGATTTAATCCTCCATGTGGAGGATTTTTAGGTTCTTTTCGATATTTCTCTCACTCATCGCGCAATAATCCTCTTGTTTCATATGGAAAATCCTCATCAGATCAAACAAACCCTTTCACAATTCAAGATCCTCCCTCTCATAGATATTAATTTTTCATAAAGCATCATTAATCTTTACTTTGATAGTTACATTTCATCATTAACATGTTGCATTCTCCCCAAATAATCTTTCCAATGTACATATCTATATCATTAACCATCAGAAAATGAAACTATGAAGAAAGAACAACACCATCATCATAATAATCATCATGTACATAGCAGAAAGTAAAAATATCAAAGGAAGAGAGGCATAAACACATAGAGACACCAGGGTTGGTCCGAGATCGGGGCAAAACCCACTATGAGGAAAACCCTTGGAAATTATTATTCTTAGATCATCATTTAATGGTTCAAAAAAAATACTATTATGATCCATGAGTACATATATTTATTTTCTAGGAAAAAAATAGCATACATGCACTAAAACCATACCCATACTTCTGCATGAAGGAAACTAAATCTGAAAACTGAAATGCACTAGTACTGTTGTAGCAAACTAATGAACAAGATTGATACTGAATGAGGACTGAAGATACATCTGCAATGGAAATAAATAGATCTAATCTAAATATCTATAATACAAAAATTGGTATATGAAATATTACTACATGATCTCAACTTTGAAGTCCTAGATCTAAATCTAGGAGATGTCAATGATCGCTCTAATGAAACTGTGACTGAACGGCTGAAGTCTAGAAGCGTTGCACAATCAAATTTAGGTGATCCAAATCCAATCTTCCTAGTAATATTCTAAGCCATGACCTTAACATGCTCAGCCTGTGGCTCTAGGGTTCTGAGCTACTACCACAACACTTTTTTCCCATGACTCTACTTCATATCAGCCCAATCTGACCTCGGGACTTTGGTCACACCCTCAACAAGTTGTGCTAGTGACTTTGGCACCTTGGTCTTGGTAACAACACACTCTGCCCATAGCTCTGCTCACCAGGATCGCTAACTATGCCTTACCTACCCATGGCTCTGCATCAATATACTTCGATCTGAAATGTGCATCAAACTCTGACCTCGAGCCACTATGTGCCACTGTGCGAGCTCCTTCCGATGTACCTGTGAAAGCCAAGAAATAAAAAAATACGACAAAAAAAAAATAACATGGAGAAGATCTAATGAGCGAATTTGTGCAAATGAGATTGAGGTCTCCTCTATTTATAACTTTATGAGTGACCGCTTGGGGCTTTGACCGGATCAACATGTGTTCAAGCCGATTCATAGACTATTAAATTAATTCATAACTTAACTTCTATTTAACCGATTGGGGTGATCTATAGGTCAATTTAGATCATCTCAAAAAGAGGAATTTAATTAAATTATTATCTTAATCATATGAGCTCTCTAATGTGTAATTTGAGCTTAGTTTAAAAAATTAACACTCCCTCTCAAATAGGAAGAACTCCACTTTGCAATTTGTGCTTGTAGTTCTCTACATCATGGAGCCATCACGACACAACAAAATCAGTTGATATATGTTCATCGATCAATATGTCATTATAATATTCATGCATCATCATGTGTCATCACTGAACACCTCTATCTTGTAGTCTTCATGCTATGAACCTTTCTCATTATAAATAATCAATGTACTCTTCATGCTTATTTATGTTTATCTCTTGATTGTTTCTTATTGTATGTTGAACATTCTCTGATCTAGAAGAATAATTTGTCACCAGAGGGGAGCTTGGGCTATGACCCTTTATTCATCAAGCTATCATTAAGTATTCTTTTCCATCAGGCTATTACCCAGAATATCGTCATCGGAGACCATATCAACAGGGAGCACATCTCGTCCTGTAACCGCATCGGGAAGCACATCTTCTAGAATATCATGGGGGAGATGTATCACGACAACCAAATATCTAGAAAATAAGATACCCATCCATGCAGGGGAGATCATCTCGACATTGGTGTCACATCGAGGGAGCTCAGTCTCAACCCTAAATCGCATAAGATTATCCCAACCCATCCTATTCCCAACTAATCTTCCCATCGATGACCTTGAATAGTCTTGTGGTAGAACACCTACATCAAAAACCAGCTTGGATGAGATAACGAACTTACCAAGAGGTAAGTATCACACACCTCCAAGCCTCCTCAACCCATTGGCCAAATGGGGATGGCCAATCCCAACAAGCTCCTCTTGTGGGTATGATGTCAACTAGGGTATACTATGCAACGACCAATGCTGGGGGAGATACTCGTCAAATTGGACAAGGATCACACACAACCCATGAGTGATAGATAGGGGAGAAAAATCTTTGATCGTATTATCCAAATTTCCCTCAACCCCAGGAGCCCTCAATCTCAATTCCTATTTCTGGGAGCTCAAACAGAGAGGAAGAGTTGGTTCAGTGTCCTTGATTAGATTTGCTCTCATCTGGTATCTCCTGATTATTGTACCTACAGGACATCAAATTATTTTTTATGTTAGAACATACATAATCATGTAAATCGCAACAATATAATAATAATAAAAAGATACCATAACCATCCTCCCTCTCATGGAGGTGTCAAACATGCATGGACACTATAATTGTCCTCCCTCTCATGGAGGTGTCAATCACAAGCCTCAACTTGTTTCAAATAGCCACACGGTCTCAAACGAATAGAGAACACATAGTCAAAAATATGCGTATTGGGGATTCTCTATCATCATCGTGTATCCATTTCTCATATAGATCATGCTTGACCAACTCTCTAAGAATATTCTACATCATGCCTCACAACTAGCCTTTCTAGCAACATTGTACCCAATTGTGGTCATGCTAAGGATATCTCGTCCAACATATCATGGAAAATATCATGCCTTAGCATGATCTCTCTTCCAATATATCATGGAAAATATCATACTAAGGCAGCATCTAAATTTTCTCATCAATACTAATCAAAAAAATAATTAGTTCATTTGTTCATCTACATATCATGGGAGAAATATCTCAACCAAATAAAAGATGTTTGGTGGAAATTCTGAGTGAAGTAGCTCAATCATGAATTCAATTATGTTCTATACACATCATATACAGATGAATGTTCAAATCATAACATCAATGCTTCAACCAACTAACAGATGCCATATCACGTTCAATCTACATTTGAACTTTAAATCAGAGTATCCAAGGATTTACATTACACAAAGACATTGCAACAGTATTGCTATATGGAATTTATTTTCCAAATTACAAAAGTTAATTTATCATGCCATGATACATCATAATGATATTAAAAATTAATCCCCCTCTTACTTATATTTTTAGAGGCACATCACTTATCAATGATACACTATCAGTATGTGTAATCAAATCCAAAAATCAAGGCCATACCTTGGAACTCGTTAACCTAACTGCACCACATATCAATCAAATATAAACAAATCAAGAAATTTCCATCACGCAACATTTTCTATGAGTCTAAGGCCTTATCATGCCAACATATCCATCCTTACAAAATCATCTCATTAGAATTCAACTACAACTATTATCAAGACATTGATTTCAAAGTTATTAATTATTTCAACCAGAGACATGTAGCACACATATCAAGTATTGACTTAATTTCATGTCAAGCTGTCAAGTCTGTCATTTAATCATATCATTATAGGCAATTTCCTTCATTAGATGTAAGTGCATACACATCAAAACTACGTCATGCATGTTCATACTACATAAAAAAACCGTTGTGCTAGGAAAAAGTAGGCCAATACAAAACCATATGTCTATATAATCACATACGACATTGAAGGTCACTATGTCCACATAACATAGTCATCTGGGAAAATCAACCATCACCAGATCAAATCATGTCAAATCAAAATGTGCAATCATGGCAAGATCTATAAATCTAGGCATGTATCAATCATTAAGCATAATTTCAAAAGTACCAAACACAGTTTATCCATATCAATCGACCAAAAATATGATGCACAATCCTTAAATATAATGACATATCCATATGAATGTCTTGGTCACCAGCACACACAATTTCGGTTCAAACATACGAACTTTCCCAGCTGACAGGTCTTACTGGCATATGCAATACATCTGTAGAACTGACATTTTCCAAGAGGCCATCTAATTTCATGCTTAATTCCAACAATACCATAAATCAATTCACAATGACAAGATAAACCATAGATCCATGGATTCAGAGTATAGACTGAACTCATTATACATAAATTCAATTTTGTTTCTACTAGGCATAGTCACATCTATGAGCCTTCCTTTGCATGATTGGGGCTCAACCCTCTACTGTGGACTAACCAATGTCAAACATTCACAAATCATATTTCAATAGAAATCATGAGTAAGGATATTTTAGGAGATAGTTTCTCCCTCTGAATGAGAATCCACTTCATTCATATCATTAACCTGTCTTTATAGGGATCATGCAACAAAAGATCTATTAGATCATGAACATATATCTATCATGATCATCAATATCATTTCATCCATATTTCTATACTAGAAATATTAGGGTAGTAGGTGGATGTGACAACACAATGTTAAGATCCAATAACAATATATCAAGTTATTTAATTTCACTGCATTCTATAATGATAGATAGTCAAATATCTGAAACATCAATCTCATAGATATGCCTTTATCATCATGGTTGCCAATACCATACATATCATAATAAATAGGATCAAGTTAGGTTAATATATAAACCATCAAGGTGAAATCACTCTTTTCTATGGTTTTTCATCATGCTTATCACAAGCATTATCAACACCATATAAATGAGGTAACCTTCTATAAGAGATCCAACATATCTTATGTGCATCATGAATCAAGGGTGTCATCCACTAAAATCAGAATCAGGATATCAAAACAATAGATGTTATCCATACATTAAGTTGTGCTAGTATATCCAAGATCAAGAATCACATCAAGTACTCTCGCAGAATCAAGCAAATCATCATGATCAAACCATTAATACCAAGTGCAGTATTTCATCAACATAAATCCCAATCACTCTTATGTGTGCATGCATGAGCCATCCAAGAAGTAGACATTCTCAATATACTAAAGGGCTTAGCTAGCCATCCAATGTTGTAGTTGAATCATAGCATTAAAATAATATGCCATGCATGCCTTACTGTATTACCTGTGCACCTTCACATATGAAACTTGCAGTGCGCAAGTGCCTCTTTATCTTTTCCAAATCTAGCCATCTTTCCTTTTCCAGATCTATATGCACTTCCAGATATAACCAACCTTCCTGCATTTCCCAATCTTGTCATCTTTCCTATATTTCCAAAGATCCTCAAGAGGGATCCATCCATCACATCTCATCATCGATGTTAGATATATCCATGTGCTCAAATATACATGCATGAAGTAATGACTAGAAACAAAAATAAGAGAAATCAGATTCATAAGCATAAACAAGAGTAAGGGTTATAAGTAAAGGAGTACTTACCTTTAATGATAAATGATCCTCTCCCTCTTGAACCAGCCTTCAAGGGTCAGCCATAGATCATAAAGCATTGTCACCTTCAATCAACAACTTTATCAATAACCAAGTCATTTCTATCAAACTGATCCAAGTGCTTGAGCATCTTCACAAAGGCCATGTGAGGGTTTTCATAAACAAAATATCAAGACTTTACCATAAACCAGGGTTTCTCTCAAACCCTTATCCACTAACTGCCTAGGGTTTTTTTCATACCCTAGAATTCTTTTAGGTCTCTACCATCCTCTGCTTGCTTCCATATAAGTGTCTCTTTAGGGTGATCCTCTTGGATTTTCTTCAACCAACTCTGAAACCATGTTAATTTTTCATAAACAAGCATTCTTCTTTAATTTGATAGTTACATTTATTTATTAACATGCTGCGTTCACCCCAAATAATTTTTCCAATGTACAGATCTATATCATTAACCATCATAAAATGAAACTATGTAGAAAGAACAACACCATCATCATAATCATCATCATCTAAACAATGGAAAGTAAAAATATCAAAGGAAGAGAAGCATGAACTATAATATTCCCAATTAGCCATGAGCTAGTTGGAATATTAATTTTTGTTTTTGATTTCTTGTTTGATGAATAAAAGGATATGGAGATCCATAAATCTCATTAATATGAATAAAATCAATGCCAATGTGAAAGGAGGACATCTTGGTAGCTTAATTGAGCACCTTTAGGTATGAAAAGTGGCTGGAATAGATAGAATGGGTCAACCTTGACCAAATCAACAACGCTATCATGGAGGAGTGGCATTCATTATGGGACAACACAGTTTTGGAGGAAGATATCATGCATGAAAGTAGTGCCTTTAATGAATGGGGCCTAGGGTTAGAAACATCATCACTTATATAAGGAAGAGGATGGAAACCATATTGATATAGTTTTATGATATGATATTTTGATTATATGGTCTGTTTAGACAAGATTTCTTCAACTGTTTAGCTAAGATTGCAGTGATTTTTAGCATAGGGTGTTCCTGAGCGGGAATCCCACCTCTTTCCTTGAGTGATATCTAGGAACAGCTTTTCACTAAATTCCAATTTTAGGCATCAGGCCAAGGCTTCAATGTTATTGTACAACACAATTCCTGTTGAGGTTTTGTGTTGTGTTTCAGGGCAGAAGTTGTGGAGGATTGATTTGGGATATTTCTGAGCTAGATCTCATTGGAGGAAGGTTCCTTTCTCTTGAGAGGCTAGTAAAGAAGGACCTAGAGCATCATTGATACATTTTGCATCAGGCCATAGTGTTTTTATCCCCTACAGCGTAGTATCAGTCTAGATCTGCGTTATTTTTATGGAGGAGTTGCAGGGGTGTTTGTAGTAGGTGATTTGGGGAGTGAGTTATTAAGTGAATGGGCCAACCTTTCATCCAGAGGATCCTTTGGAAGAGAGAATATTCATTTTATTATTAGCTTCAGCCATTGTTCTTCAGTTGCTTATTGCAGCATAATTTCATCCCTAGGGCTGCAACTCATATTGTATTATTGGGTGTTTTTTCCCGGAGACCCTCTTGGGTTCTTTTCTGGAGGTTGTATAGAGCCTATATCTACATTTGTTGTATATTTTGAGGCATATAACATCCCTTTACCTTTTTATTCTCATTTTTCTCTAGCAGTGCTTCTATAACTGCGTTGTAGCAATGTCTCTGACATTTTGATATAGTAGCAACACCTCATTCTTGAGGGTTTTGTCTATTGGAGGCTTGTTGTATCTTGTAATATACTTTGTGGCCCATTATTTTGTACTATTTTTCTACTGTTATAATGAATAAGAATACTCCATATTGGTCTCCATTATTTATGTCATGATTTACATTTCTATTTCCATGGTTTTTCACTATATTCCTGCTTTTCCCATGCAATAATATTGCAGTGGTATCAGAGCATAATAATGGCTCATCCTATGCATCTTGAAAGAAAATATGTCATCAGAAGAAGGATATCCTCTCACAGATAGAGAAGATGTATCTCAGAAGAAGAAATCGAAATTTTATTTATACATATGATAAAGAAGACAAGGGTAAAACCCCTTTATCAGGAGAAAATGACGGGAAGGAGTACCCAAAGCTTCTTCTTCGAACTATGAAAGAAATTTCTAGAGAAATAAAGGAGATGAGGATGGATAAATACAAGGAAGACCCTAAAGGATTTTTGCATGGTGAAGGTTTCGGAATTTCTCATCACTGGAGTGATCAACCAATGAAGAAGCAACAAGTTTCTCAATGATCTACAATGCCTACATTCTTAGCAGTCAGAAATGAAGGGTTTCAAGAAAAATAAACTCTTGAAGACTATTTCATGGATTATGAGTCTCAATCTTATAGATTCAAGGATCACTTTATTTTTCAAGAATTTTGTCAGATCAAGGACAATAGGAGACCCAAGCATCATAATAGAGGTGGAGGATTCATTCAGAATCATGATCTACACCGAACTATGGGCATATTTTTCTTACCCAACTTTGATGGGTCATATAAATGCACTGCCAAATCATGGGTAGAGAATATTTACATCTACTTCCATATGAAAAAAGTACCAGAGATGGAGGCCATCAAGATAGCAGCTACACCTTGAGGGTGAGGCACATGATTGGTGGTTTCATGGCTTGTCTACATTGGGTCATGCCAATGTGACTGCGTATTCAGAGTTCAGAAGGAGATTGGTTGAGTGGTTTGATCAAAGATATTCAGAGGAACCATTCATGGGGCTAGCAAATCTCAAAAAATTAGATAATCCAAAAACTTATATTTTTGAATTTCTAAAACTTTCTATTATGGTTCTTGCTTTGTCTGCAGCAAGAAGGGTCTATATGTTTATTGATGGGTTAGCAGAACCTCTTCATGGGTTGGTTAAGTCTACCAAACCTACTCCCCTTCAATATTCCATTTAAAGGGCTAGAGATCTACATTATGCCTTGCCAAAAGCAAAGGCAACATTTCACCAAAAGCCCTCTTTCCCATCAAAGGGAAAAGAAGAGAAGGCTCCTTTCTCAAAAGAGAGCCAAAGTAAAGTACCTCTTTGTGATGATGTCCAAAGAGACTTGAGGAGAAGGAAGTTTTTTTTCAAATGCCAAGAATAATGGGCACCCGGACATAGATGTGTAGTAGGAAAGACACACTATATAGAGGTATTCTCAGATGATGAGGAGGAAGAAGAAGACGAACCAGAAAGAGGTCACAACGTTGGCACACTAGGAGATGATCCACCACCACCCAGAAGTGGGGACGGGGCATTTTCTCCAATTGGAGGGCCTCTTGCATCATTGAGAGGAGTACCCAAGTACTTGACCTTTAGGGTTCGAGGTTCCATCTTAGATCAGAGGGTTTCAATTTTGATTGACAGTGGGGCCACCCACAATTTTATTGATGCCCAACTAGTGCAGAGGAGGGCAATACCCACTGATGACTTTGAGGGATTTTTTTTTTTGGTACCAAGAGTTATAACTATGTAGTGCATGCATTATGTTCCATATTTATCTATTACCATGGGGACATATACATTGACTGATAACTTCTTTGTGGTTGAAATACCTGACACCAATGTGATATTGGGTGTGTAGTGGTTGATTACTTTGGGGAAGGTCACCACAGATTGGGAGACTTTGCAGATGGAATGGCTGGATAAGAAAAGTGAAAAAAATTAGAGGATTAAGGGCATGCACACATATCCCTCACATACAACTTCAACACAGAAAACAAATATGGATTTTCATAGTGGAAGCAAGGACCTAACAGTCCCATCTATTATGCACATGCCTTTGACCCATGGGACATTATTGTTTTGTGGAAAACCACCTGGGAGGACACCTGATCAGGATTTGGTGAGGAATTTCTCACATCATGATGCAGTACTCATAGATCTAGGAGGATTGGGGGAATTGGGAGGTCATGGTACAACACTGAGAGTCTTGGGTAGACTCAAGAAGGAGGGAGACATTCTCCCAAAATCATCATTACCCACTCTCATTTCTAATTTTGCACAAATAAAGGAGCAACAGAAGGAGGATATCAACCTTCTATTATGTGACTTTGGCATGGGAAATTTCAAAGAGGAGGAAAACCATATGATAGATGCATTATATGATACATCATCAGCGCTTTCACTTTGGAGAGTAGATCCATATTGGAAATCCCAGCTGTTGGTGGATTATTCCAAGGATCTTTTCATATGCATGATACTTGAAAACCAACTACATGAGGAGGGATATTCAGTCAAATATGATGTCATCTACTATCATGGTAGGATACTCTTGTCTAAAGCTTCCAATCTTAAGGAGAAGTTGCTACAAAGAGCTCATGAAGATTTTCTCTTCAGCCATACTTATTCCATGAGATCATACCACACTATCATGGAGGGGTTTACTTGGGAAGGCCTTGAAGAGGAGATATATCAGCATTTTAGGAGATGCATGGACCATGTGGAGATGGAGGAGATACATAACTCTATGGGGGAGTTGTTACATCCACCTCTTTCCTCTTTTGGAATGAGAGGGGATCTATCTATAGACCACTCCATTTGTGTGAACAGAGATTATGGTAAGGAACATGTTTATGTGCATAATGTTTTACTTGATTATTATTTTCACTCCTTTACCATGTATATGCAGGCCATTGCTCCAAGTATGCGCATTATTCCATATAAACTTCATGGCCAAATTTGGGCCATAAACTTTTTTGAACATGGCCACTCCCTAGGAGGATATAGGGAGATGATTTACCACTCTGGGTGCACTTCAAAGGCACCAAACATTTCTAACCTTTTCAAAACTTGTGGGAAAAATATGGCAATAAGTAAGTGGTGGGGAAACCACTTACCATATCATTATTTGATGTAGTCAGGAGATATACTGTGCTGATTCCACATGTGGGACTATGACCCACCTCCATTTTTTCATATTACTATGTATGTGCACTTGGTTTTGATTCCATACATTGATGATGTTATTATTCTTATTATTGGAATGAATGGAGGAAGGATGGGAGGATTGGATGTGCCCTCTGGAAGAGATATTCTCCATGTTTCTTGTGGTACATTTTTTAGGGAGAACATTGGGAAAACCATGATTGTTTCATTGGATCTATTGCTTCCTTGTGGGATGAGTCATTTGCATCTCATAAGAACTTGGGAGGAGCATGTCATGGAGGGATGGATTGGGAGACAGTTGGCTTATGGGGGAAGCTTATCACATGAAGGTGTCACCAATGGTGGAGGAGAAGAGTTGCAGCACTCACATTTATAGTTGCTTGAGGACAAGCAACATTTGGGAGGGGGGGACTGTAATATTCCCAATAAGCCATGAGCTAGTTGGAATATTAATTTTTGTTTTTTTTTTCTTGTTTTATGAATAAAAGGATATGGAGATCCATAAAGATCCTTAATATGAATAAAATCAATGCCAATGTGAAAGGAGGACACCTTGGTAGCTTAATTGAGCACCCTTAGGTATGAAATGGGGCTAGAACACATAGACTGGGTCAACTTTGACCAAATCAACAACGTTGTCATGGAGGACTGGCATTCATTATAGGAAAACGCAATTTTGGAGGGAGATCTCATGCATGGAAGTAGTGCCTTTAATGAATGGGGCCTAGGGTTATAAATATCATCACTTATATAAGGAAGAGGATGGAAACCATATTGATAGAGTTTTATGATATCATATTTTGATTATATGGTCTATTTAGACATATAGCTTTCTTCAGTTATTTAGCACAGGGTGTTCCCAAGTGGGAATCCCACCTCTTTCCTTGAGTGATCTCTAGGAAGATATTTGCACTAAATTCCACTTTCAGGCATCAGGCCAAGGCTTCAGTCTTAATGTACAATGCAGTTCCTGTTGAGGTTTTGTGTTGTGTTGCAGGGAAAAAGTTCTGGAGGATTGATTTGGGAGATTTATGAGCTAGATCTCATTGGAGGAAGGTTCCTTTCTCTTGAGAGGCTAGTAAAGAAGGCCCTAGAGCATCATTGATACATTTTGCATCAGGTCATAGTTTTTTTATCACCTATAGCGCAGTATTAGTCTAGATCTATGTTATTTTAGGGAGGAGTTGTAGGGGTGTTTGCATTTGTTGATTTGGGGAGTGATTTCTTCAATGAAGGGGCTAACATCTCATCCGGAGGATCCTTTGGAGGAGAGAATATTCATTTTATTATTAGCTCCAACCATTGTTATTTAGTTTCTTGTTGCAACATACTTTCAGCCCTAGGGCTGCAACTCATATTGTATTTGTTGTAGAGGTAAATCCCCTCTGCAGATAGAGGTGATTCCTACTAGCCCATATCGGGTCTAGCAACAATCGTATCACGCTAAGGTGCAATTTCCTAATTGCAATAAACCAAATGGTGAAGAAGGCATACCTTGAATCCAACACTGTTGTTTGTAGAGGAGATAACACTCCCGTTCCCTTGCTTTGGCAGATCACAATCCTCACCCTCCCCGCGATCGAACACCTGCACACACAAGAAACACAGCAAACACAAGCGTAAAACCCAATATATGCAATTATGTATCATTCAGAGAAGACACAACTCATGATCATAATGAACAATACGAGTGGAACCATAACCAAAGTCACTTATCATTAATTCATACAAAGGAAAATACAACCTGGCTCTGACACTGAATTTTCCTTTGGCAGGTCGTTAGTGGAATACGTCTCGGTAAAGCTTGTTGGGAATGGGACAAGCCTCTCTCTTCGATCGTCAATCTCCTTGCTACTGATTTGGCTCTATGAGAACTATCAAGGCTCTTGAAGCATTATTTAGGCTATGAAGGCTCTTGGAGACTAGCTTGCAAAGGAAAATGTCAAGCTTATATACATGGTGGAAGGGGAGTTGGGATCCCTACAATTATGGGATTGGCCCTATCCTCAAGGAAGCTTCCATGAGAGGTGGAAAACCACTTCCTCTACATAGAGATACGAAGCAAATCTCCCAAATCAATTTGAAGACCGATTCGAAATTGGTTGGTCGATGTTACGCCATTTTGTTTTTAAAAATCTCCTTAATAAGCTTCCCTGCGGGTACAACAACGAGACGATTGTGCCAATTAGCCGCCCTCTTTGGAGGATTTCCCCAAGTGTGTGGTGTGACATTTAGTGGTCGTACGAGCCAAAAAACTATTTTAGGGTTTTTCACAGGAAAGTGTCTTCAGGGGAATGATTTTCCTTGTCAAGAGGGATGCCATGAAAGTGGTTTCAAGTCATTTCACTGCTCACAATTCATGTAATAAGCCCTCTAATGTGTGGGACGAGGGATTGTAGGGACGGTGAAAAATTACTGTGTAACAGATGCCCCCTAAAGCATGAGGCCCGAGAGAGAGAGAGAGGGGTGAAATTCTTTCGCAAGGGACGTGTCCAAAGGGAAAACACGCCTTAGAAAAATATTGGTGAGGAAACTGCAGCGAAGTATCTCAAATACATGATATATGTGGTATGGGCGCAACCATCCATAGCAGAGTATACAATAATCCAGATCCAAGGCATGGGCGCAGCCATCCAGTAAGGATCGATAAATAGACTCAGGTATGGTCGCATCCATCCAATTAGTGAGTCATGTAACTAATCATAATAATCCACAAAATCACAGCCTGGATTATAACAGATAGGAATCCAGGGTCTTGCGCTCCATCTAGACCCGAACAAAGTACAAGTTCAAATATGCGAATAAGTGAGCTAAAGTCGAACATGCAAGAACATCGCCTGATTACCAACCAATGATGAAAGTTGTTTATGAGGACGCAGAAGTGCCTGTGTGAAAATGGCCTCAAGGTACTATAGGTACAGTCTACGACATGTGAATCGGTGGTGGCATCAAACACCGTAAAATCACTGGGTCGAAGGCCAATGATGACTTTCCACATCAACGCAAAGAACCTTCCATTAAGGCATACGGCTCCAAGGTACCGAAGGGTCTCGTCCAGTTCCGGATAACAAGAAATTTTGAAGTTGAGAAGTGACCTTGATCGAAGGTGGGCCATGGTGTTCCCACATCATCGACGTGAGAAGGAAAATAATGTCCTTTGTGAATCGGGATGGAGATGAGAATCGAGAGGAAGGTTGGAGAAATTTTGCGGTCAACTTCAGTTGAACATATCGGCGGCACGACGGTGGATTTCGCGTGTTGACATCAATAGATGAGGGGTCATGATGACGAGGAAAATAGTAGATGAGAGGTCAAAATGGATTACGCAAACCCACAGAGGCAATCAGATAATGAGGTGAGATGTCCCCAACCTGACACGAATGCAGACAAGTGCCATGTTCAAGAGTGACATACTGCCGACACAACAACGATTTTGGTTCCATTTTTCCCCACCATTTCTGGCGAGTACCCCAATTATTTTTGAAAACAAGCTTGAAGGGGATAGCATATGCTTGTAATATAAATCCATCCTTTGGAAGAATCCATCCTAGTACATTTAATGAGCCCTAGGAAGGAGAAACTCGAATATCGTCATCACGACTAAATCCAATGTCATCAGGGTTTAACGACTCTGACAAAGGAAGAACTCGACGTATTTTCATGTTTAGAGAGTTTGAAAAGATAGCAGAAAAGTAAACTCCAACGATCCCTTTTCGTAAATAGTTCCTCAGACCCGAAAAGGTAGAAAACTATGTCTAAGAAAACCTCCTAGTCACGATAGGCTAGGGTATTCCTTTTTCGTAAGTAATCTATCCCAGCCCGAAAAAGGGGTAAACGTATACTGGGTAGATGTCGTTTCGTGGCCACTTTAACGAGATCGAAATGACAAGGGACTCGGCAATATTTTCATGTTTAGAGAGTCAGAAAAGAGCCGAAATATGAATCCAAAATGACTTTTTCGTGTTTTTACCGAGTCCGAAAAAGGATAAAATACAACTCGTATCACCATCAAAGCTGCGAAAAACCCTGTCTCTGCACAGAAAACCAAGTGTAAAATCCATTTTTCGACAAAATGTATTGAAATATTGAGAAAAATGACTTTTAAAACCTAATTTTGACTTCAAAAGTTATAAATATTTCAGAAATGGTAAAAACATATTTACTTTTACTTTTTACCTCATCTGGAGAGCAACAATGGTCATTTTGTGTGCGAACTTGCATCGGTGATTGCGACTGATCCAGGACACCATTCAGATCCTCGTTTGTTCTAGGTAAGAGGCGCTCCCTTAAGCTCTATTTTGATCCATTATTTATGGTTTTCCATTGTGTATTCGATCTCTGGAGGAGACCTTTTGAAATTTTAGGGCTCTGGCCATTGGCGTGGGTATCAGGCACGGACTCGCACCAATGGAATTTTAGTCACAAAGGGGTCGCGCCAATGGTGCAACGCGGTTTTCCGATTTAAATTTATCAAATGTGAGCCATTCATATGGATTTTTTAAGTGTAACAGAGATCTAACAAGGCATTTTGACCATGTTGGTGCAGGTATCCAGGCACAATGGTGATTGAATGGAAAGTGAGGGAACATGGGGAAGAGGATGAAATTGTTATGGAAAACGAAGCTTGCATGAATGCACTCTGAGACTGTGGTCTCAATAAATTCTTCCTCATGCCATGTTTACAAGCTCAACCTAAGCTATTACAGTACCTGGTCAGCATATGGGATGAAAACGAAGAAGTGTTCAAACTTCGGGACCAAGTATTAGCTCTTGAGGTCTTTGATGTTTACTTTATAACCAGATTGTCGCGCTGAGGTCCAGTGCCGATCATAACGAGAAGCAGACCTTCCGGAGAGAAAATGGACATGGTAATGGAAAGAGTGTGCCCAGGGGCACGAACAGGATCGGGAAGCGGGAAGGTGGACATCCACACTGTCCGCGACCTAGCACTCAGGGTAGTGCTTCATACCATTACATGAGCTACAGGATCGCAGGCTCCGCATGAGACAACAAAGGCACAACTCCTATTAGCCTCCGAGTGTATGAATCCTACACTGTTCGATTAGGCTACTACAGTGACAACCAACATTAAAAGGCAGCTAACAAAGTGAAAGCAAGCCAAACTAAAGCATTTTGGATACAGTTCCATTCTGGTGTCGTTCATCCTGGAACGACTACCCATTTTTCAGGGCCAAGGGGCAATAGTTGCCGAGACGATACTAAGAGAGCCAAGGATGGCTCACTGAGCAACACTTATGCCCAGGTTAGGAGGAGGCCAACAGATGTCCTAGAGGCCTGAATTATTTGTGTGGTTACGACGTCAATTGATCGTGGTTGAGGATTGGCCTTATGCTGGGACCGATTTCACTAGAGATCCCGATCTTCCGCTCCCGGAAGGGGAGCACTAGGACAAGGAGCTGGGTATGATTCTCTTTTTTATTTTTATGTATTTGTGATTTTTTTTGGTAATACATGTCTGTTCTAACAACAGCTTTATATGTATGCAGACGTTGGCCCAGAGAGGCCCGCGGGCATTTCGCCCATTGCGTGGAGGACCCATCTCGCACATGACCCTCAGGCTGAGGGTGGCGAAGGGAGCGAGATGATCCAAAACCTGGAGGGCATTGCCCGGGGAATCCCAAACTATGCACGGCTAGCAGACATCCCATTAGCTTACCAGCGACACACTATGGGGATGCCTAGTCACCTCCACAGACTGTTGAGGCGATTGGTGCATGCGCTGGCGTGTTACCACGAGCACCATGCTGATTAGCTATTTAGGGCTTTCATATGCATTTTTTTTTTTTTGAGAGACATGTTGTCTCTGGATATTATTAGAAAAACATGTATATTTTTTGACTTTATGTGATGTACTGCAAAATATTTGACACATATATCTATATATCTATTTCTGGATGGATCTTTTTACATGTGATGATGTTTTTATAAGTTGCGCAAGTGTCTATCTAAAACCAAATTAGCTACTGCATCTGTTAATGTATTCATATGTCTGGGTATGTGTTGATATGTGATATAATCAAAATTTATTTCCAGTAAATGAATACATAGATACAGACGTAAAATGGATGGGTTTCTTACTGAATAATGACCGTTAAGTTGTAATACTACAAGCTGTGAGTCTAGATACAGAAGTAATGCACGAATACCGAGGTTGACAGCCTCGGTTAATAATTCTAAAACAACACTATACACTGCAACATTATTTGTTGTAGGCCCTAGACACACACCCTGCAAATTAACCAACTCACCAGCAGAATCATAGATTACCCAGGCTGCCGATGATAGATTCCTGGTACTGCGGGAGGCACCATCCGTGAAACTGAAAAAAGGATTAAAATACATCTGCACAATCAGGAAGACCCAATCAGCAGAAGGACGCTTACAATGCACATCACACCACACATGCACACAAATGGATATACACACCTATGTATACACACCACACCAAAAATAACTCAAGCGTAGTATTTTTTAAGGTACAACCCGTTCCTAGGCTGTGCCAATGGAACTCCTTCGTAATCGATAAGCTCATAAACCCCGTTTTTCAATACTCATTTTACTATGTAGGGCCCATGCCACATGGGTTGGAACTGGCCTGCTCAAGTTTGTCATGCGCTTGGTCGTATAGGAGGACGAGGTCCCCTTCGACAAAGGAACGTGGAGAAACTGATTGATCAAAATGAGCTTTGACCCGCTTCTTCTGTGCTTCAATGACTAAGGCAGCCAAGCGGTGGGTTTCATCCAACCGTTCCAAATACAAGAGACACTCTTCTTTAGGAGAAGTGTCGGGCAAAAGTACCACAGCCAACTTTAAGGAAGGAATTTCGCACTCAACCAGAAGAGTTGCTTCCAGACCATACACCAATTGGAATGGTGTGAATCCGGTCACACTCTTTGCTGATGTTCGTTAGGCCCATAGAGCTGAGAAAAATTGGAGATGCCAATTGGACTTATGAATACCAACTGTCCGTTGAAGCATGGTGACAAAAAATTTGTTCACAGCCTCAACTTGGCCATTTTCCTGGGGGTAATATGGCATTGAGCTATCATGTCGCAAGGCCAATCTTGATGTCAGCTCGGCCATCATATAATCTCAAAATTGAGTGCCATGATCGGTAACAATGGCCTGAGGGACCCTGAAACGCGCAATAATGTGGTTGAAAATAAACTGGGTAGTTGTCTTACCATTGACAGCTAGTGTAGGCATCGCTTCGGCCCACTTAGTAAAGTAGTCGACAACAACGATTATATATGCATTCCCCCTGGCCGAATGATGGTTACATGACATAAAATCTATGCCCCATTTTGCAAAAGGGCTGATGGTAATGACAGGGTGCAAAGGGAGAGGTGGTGCATGCATCTTGCACTGAAAAAATTGGCACGCATGACATTTTCGGACTGCAACAATACAATATTTGAATATCGACGGCTAAGTAGCCCGCATAAAATTTTACGGCGTTAGCATGTGCGGACATGTGATGGCACGGGCGCCACTGTGACAGTAATTCAAGACTCTTTTAGCATCTTCCAGGGTCAAGCACCGGCGAAGCACTGAATCTATTCCAACCCGATATAAGGTATCTCCTATAATGCGGTAGGGTTGAGACTGATGCCGAATCCGACGTCGGGCATCTTTGGTCAATTCTGATTGGAACGTTGACGTTTGAAGATACAGAATAATGTCACCATACCATGGATCATGAGTACTTATAAGGAAGAGGGTTTCATCTGGGATATGTTCCTCGAAGTGAGATGGGGTGGAGTCTGTTGTGAGGGAGCAAATGAGATCCGCAAAAACCAGTGATTTGGTCGGCTTAGCATTGGTAAACTCTAAGTTGAAATCCTGAAAGATGAAGATCCATTTGGAGTATTTTCCCCCCAGTAATTTTTGACGTAGAATATAAATCATGGGGTTGCAATCCGAAACCACGGTTACTGTACGCAACAGGATGTAGTGGTGAAAACGCTGCATAGCTTGCACTGCGGCTAATGCTAGTTTCTCGACATGAGAATAACGGGTTTCTGTGTCGAGAAGATTCCGTGATAGATAATAAACAATGTGTTCATTGCCATCATCATCATCCTGCACTGGAACCATAGCTATGGTGCTAAATGCAACGGCCAAGTATAGAGTGAAATCACGGTGATAGTTTGGAGGACGAAGCAACGGAGCATTAACAAGTAACATCTTAAGCTTCTTAAAGGATCGTTGAGCAATCTCATCCCAATGAAAGGGAATTTTTTGTTTTAAAAGACGCGTGAATCCTTTGGCCACTTCCGCGTAGTTCAGGATGAAGCATCGAAGGAAATTAGCTTTTCCTTGCAGACTCTGCAATTGATGTAATGAGGAGGGTAATGGGAGATTAACAATAGCCTCGACCTTTAGAGGGTCGAGGCGAATCCCGTCCTTGGAGACTATGAACCCCAAAAGATGGCTAGAATCGACGCAAAAGACACATTTATGAGGGTTAAGCTAGATATTATAGCGTCTACAATGAAGGAAAATCTGGAGGAGGTGTTCGGGATAGTCCTCTCGCCGAGCTGAGTGAGCTGGCAGATCGTCCAGATAAGGCTAAACGATATGGCGTATGTCGTGACATGCGTAAGACATAGCACGCTAGAAAGTTGCTCCAGCGTTCTTCAAGCCGAACGGGAGTTTTTATAAGCAAAGGTACCCCAGGGAAAAATGAATGCAGTCTTGTGTTGATCGATAGGTAAAATATTTATCTGATTGTACCGGGAAAAGCCGTCCATTAGGCAATAATCTCACTCCCAGCACATTCATCAATGATTTGATCTATGAAGGGAGTGGGGTAGTTGTCCTTAGGACAGGCCCGATTAATATCACGGTAATCAACACAGACTCTTATAGTACCCTGTTTCTTGTCTATAGGGACAATATTTGAGACCCATTCTATCAGGGGAATCGGGTAAATGAAGCCCGCGTTTAGAAGTTTTTCAACTTCTGCTTTAATGGCAGCGGCTTTGCGAGGATGCACTAGGCATAGGCGTTGGCGCACGGGTTTCACACCGGGATAGGTAGGAATCTCATGCACTACTATGCTGGGATCAATCCCAATAATTTCCTCATAGGACCAAGCGAACACGTCTCTGAATTCACGGAAAAAATCAGTGTAAACTCGTATCTCATCAGGAGAACAAGTTACTCCCACATGTATGTTCTCAACTATCCCCGGTTTGACGGAGATGTCGATCAGAGTGGTTTGAGTAATGGTTCTCAGGTTTCCTTCCAAAAGGACCTCATGAGTCAATATAGGTGTCTAGAGAGGGGGAGTATGAACCTGAGATGCAAAATGCTCTAGACAATCGGACATTGCCCCCAGGCTGGGCATGAAGGAGGAATGATGATGCCCATCGCTCCAAGGCAGCTCCTCAAGAGACATTGTTTCAACAATGGCTTCATCGGAGGGGAAAATCTCTTTAAGAGGATCAGTCGAGTCGGCCTCACCGAGCCAGGGGGATTGGGAGTAGATATATAAAGCCATGCTTGAAGGAGCATGTTGAGGAGGAGGAGGATCGGATGTGGTGACAATTTCACAATAATTAATCTCTACTGGAGTTAAGGGCATCGATTCTCCAAAATCAGTCACTTGTTCAAGCGAAGGGATGATCCATGGGTTGTCAGACCTAGAGATCATATTAACTTGAATGGTGTGCGGTGGTGGCACGGGAAAAATACCCATGAGGACGGGGTCCTTGAAGAGACCGGGTCCTACACTGTCAGGGGCATTGGGGATCTGATCCACATAAGGAATGTTGTTCTCAGAGGTGGAGGTGAAGAAAGAAAACTGATCCACAGTAACGATTTTTCCCTCATGAGAGAACTTAAGAATTCGGAAGAGGGTGGATGGCACGCAAAGCATTGCGTGAGTCCAACTACGGCCGAGAAGCATGTTGTAGTTAAGCTTGGCGTCAACCACTTCTACTTCTACATTGACTGTCTTCCCTTGTAATGTAATAAGCAAAATCTCAAGAACACCCAGGGGTTTTGATTCCCGACCATTGAATGCCTCTAAGGCATTGGGAGATGATGAAAGAGCCGGAGAGCCAATGGCCTTCCAGCAGGAAGATGACATGAAATAGGTAGAAGCACCTTCATCCACAACAGCCCTATGGATGTTGAGGCCGTTGATCCCGACTTGGATCACAAGAGAAATTTGATGCAGAAGTCGGGGGGTAAAGTTTTATAGGTCGAAGGTGAGAATACTAGAATCAGTGGGATCGATTCCACCGATCGCAGACAACAGAGCTTTCTGTTGTGAAGGGAAAATTTGAAGGAATTCCAATGCAGACATAGCAGAAGGCGCCTGTGCCAAATCCTCAACAATACTGTAGTGCTGAGCGGCACGGGCATTTGGATTGTAGGAAGATCTTCGCAGAAAACCTTTTGAGGGCAGCCTCACAACAAGTTCAGCAGTAGGTTTCTCAATTTCCAAAGGACCGAAGACAGGAGGAGGAGGTGGGCCATCCACAACTTCCTTCCCAGCTGCCTGATGCAATCCGGCATAATCATTTGAATACGTAGCAATTGAGACAGGTGCAGCACCATTCATCATAAAGACCTGGGACCCAAATGGTGCAGATGGTGAAGGCTGTTCAACCATATGGGTCTGCTAAGATAGGAACGGTTCTTTGAGAACTGTCGGAGTCCCTTTGGAGCCTTTGAGAAGTTGACTAATTTCATATGATCAGGGACAAACCTTGGTATAATGATCTCCTTCACAAATAAGGTAGGGGTACTTTGATTTACGTTGATAACCTTCATCAGTACGAGGTTTAGAAGACTCTGGTTTAGGGGCATCGGGTTGGATTTTCCTTTGCACTTATTTTTTCATTTGGAGGCCTTTTCTTAAGGATTAACCTGAACGACGTTGACCTCTGTAGTTTTCCCAGAACCTGGAGGAGCGGGAAGAGCAGAATTATTGGAAGAATTGGACTTCTGCTTCCCATTTGAAGATTTTCGAGAATTTTGACACACGGAACCAATAACACCATCCACCGCTGGGGTAGGTGGAGCTTTAGAGGTTTCCGAGCATGGAGCATCAATCAAAATATCATAAAGCATGCCGAACTAAGAGTATACTAGATCAAGATACTGGGAACACGCGATGCCTTATTCTTCAGTCACACATGCCCCCATAGCAATATCTTGGGCGATTTTGCTAACAAAGGAGGTTTTGAACCAATGAGTTAGTAGCTGATCAGGTATATCAAACTTGATCAATCTACGATGATGTCACCACTCATGAATATGATCGGATATGTGGGTGGCTTTATCCTGCTTCAACGAAGTCAGGAGATGCGTCCCGGCTTCATAGAGAACTGGTAACTTAAAGTGAGTGAGAAAATCCATTGCTAAAGTATTGAAATCCTGAAAGATGCCATGGGGTAATTCAATATACCACTTAGCGACACCACCGGTAAGAGTGCGTTGGAAGAGACGTAGACGAATTGAATCATCGACCCAAGAATTAGACGAACACCATAGATGGTAGGTCATTACATGAGCTTGGGGGTCCTCTCCAGCTTTACCTTCAAACTTAGGGTAGTCACCGGGTACCTTGATCGGAACCGGGGGCCAATAAGGATTGTGAAGAATTGGATCATTGGTTAATTTAGAAACGTCCGGTAACTCCAAGGTAGCCAAGAACGGCAACTATGGATTAAAAGGCATACCAGGCACTCGATAAGGACCTGTACCTGTACTCCATGCTGGTTGAGTGTATCCTTGCTCCCATGGGTTCTGTCCCAGAGGATTCTTACCATAGGGGGCATAGGGCGTATAACAAGTCTGGTATGGCTGCTGGTAACCAGTGTACGGGGGTTGATAACCAAAGTATGGACCTTGATTATATGTCAGCCTCGTTTGAGTAGTATGTGGATTTGGTTGCTGAGTATAGGTGTAGCCGGGTTGTTGAGTGTAATAATGGGAACCTTGGGGCGGGTTATAAGTCGGTCGAGATGGACCTTGAGAATAGTAATCGCCTTGGGGTTGAGCGGGCTGCCGGTAGGTGGGACCCTGCTGAGCCTGATAATTAGGGTGCACCGGTTGATTCAGTTGTGACATTGAGTAAATCGGCTGTTGATCAGGGTTGACAGGATGTGCAGGCTGGCTTGGTTGGACAGGCTGACCTGGCTGGACGGGCTGACCTGGTTGAACAGGTTGCCTCGGGTGAACAGGTTGTGCTGGTTGTGCAGGTTGACCTAGCTGTTGTGGAACACCAGGTTGTGCCAGATGGGCCAGTTGGCCTGGTGGTGGAATGGAGCCAAGTGGTGGTTGGTAACCGGTTTGACTTGTAGTAGGACCATAAGATGACCCTGGTTGATGTGAAACATTCAGACCAATAGGATACTAAGGTTGCATGGGTTGGGAAGGTTGGACTTGCCCCCCAGGACCATATACCAGCGCTGCTTGGTACCCCGGTTGACCTGTGAGTCCCTGAGGTTGGCCAGGTTGGACTCCAGGGAGAGGCTGAATAGGTTGACCTGAAGGGTTGTAATACTATCCTTGTGGACTGTATAATGGCCCCTGTTGGCCCGAAGGGTAGCCCTGTAAGGGTTTTCCTTGCGGGTCATAAGGATAGCCAGGCTGGCCCAAAGGTTGGCCTTGAAAAGGTTGTCCTTGTGGGTTATAAGATTTCCTAGCCTAGTTAGACGGAAAACCCTGAGCATGAAGGTGAGCCTCTAGAGTGGGTAAACGTAAAGGATTCCGGTACTCATCGTACTGATATGGAAAAACATAAATGGGTGTACCGTCTTGTGCATAATGTGAAAAATACGAGCAGTTGGGATCTTGAGAGGATTTTCCGACGTCGAGGTTTGATTGTTGTAAGAAAAATCGTTACTCCTCAGGAGAGATGTTCTCTGGCATAGCAGATGCTATAAATATGTCTTCGGGAAGTGACACAACCCTTACAGACTGAGTGGTAATAGCAGGTGTAGATGCAGCCACACAAACAGTGGGCCTGACGGGTACAGAAGTGACCTGAGGGGATGACGTGATGGGTGTCCTTGGAGACATCCCCAATGAAGGAATAACCGACCTCGTAGAGGGAGTTGATATCCCCATAGAGGCAACGGCGGTCATGATCTGACTCAAAGATCTATATCCCACTGGAAGTGAGGGACCAGGTGAAGACATGATAGATAACTCGGGGTTATCTTTTGGGAACAACTGGTAATATTCACTAGACGTGGGGATTTTCTCACTAGGAGAATGGTTGGACACACCCATATCTGAACCTGTCGCTATATCTCATAATAGACGACGAGGACTAGGAGGAATAACAACAGCTAGAAAAGGCGAACCCAATGTAAGAGGAGGGAAATGTTCCCCTATTCCAAATCCATACCAAGGGTCAGATAAGGGCCAATTGAACTCAACTGGTCCTCCAAAGGGAAGCTCAGACACAACCGGTCCCTCATCGGGAAACTTGGAAATGATGGGCTGCTGATGTTCAGCAGAGGATTGAGAAACCTCTGATGAATCATCCGTATATGGACTACCAGTAGATGAAACTGAGGGTTCTGCCGTTGTGACAATAATGACAAAAGGAAAAGATCAAACACAACACATGGGCTAAAACGAATCAAGGCACACAATCAAACGGCCAGCAAGCAAGATCTAACAGGGCGTGTGATTGTAGGTGATTTATTTTACTACATTGAAACTTATAAACTTCACCATTTCATGTTTTAAGAGTCGAGAAACGGATGAAAGATGACTCTATCTCTTTCAGTTTTGAAGCAAGCATGAAAGGACAAGTGCTTGGTGATCTTTTCAAATTTAAGGAGTCAGATAAGATCAAAATGACTACTCAGGAACGCTAGGTAAAGGGTGTACCAAATAACCGTGAACTGCAATATACACCTTGGTTTCAAAATGAAGGAGAAATCAACCAAGGACTTAACGTACGTGCAGGCAATCTCCCCGAATGTTGTGTTCGGTGTATCACGAGTATAGGGTGGAAAACTCGGCTTCCTATGGATAAAGGATAGAAACCTAGTGGGGTCTCCCTTTATATACACGACGGTACGGGGAGCACAAGTCCATACTAGTGCTGTCTAAAGCCAACAGGTGAATGATAGCTACTAGGTTTAAAGACGTTGGAACATGTCTCTAGCCTAGACCTCTAAATATTTCGTTAATGTTCCAATGCTGCCTTAGTGTAGATTGAATAAATTTTAATTTTCATCTTCAATTATGTTTCAGTTTTCAGGCCCTAGCGAGTGTTATGTCTCAAAATCTCCTAAATGCACACTACATGCCACAATATATCATTTCATTCGATGAAAGCTAATTACGAGAGAGTTAAGAGCTTTTCACACAATAACAAAATGATCAGACAACAACCAGTAATGTCTCTAATGCAGCTAATGGAAACTAAAAACTTTTCTTTCAAAGTTACTAATCACTAATAACACAGAAAAGATTTAATTCACACTAACTAATCAAAAGCAAAAGAGATTTTTTTGTATTTTCAATGTTTAAGAGAAAAGTATACTAGACAAAATGAAAACTAATGAAAAGAACAATTTGAGAAGCGATAGCAAAGGAGTAAAAACAAGCAAATTTCACTCAATGCAAACACACAATCAGACCTCAAATTGTCAAAACAATCCCTCAAAACCAAGAGAATCCCAAAGACTCAAATGAACCATGTAATCTAGGCTCAAAGCGAGAAAAAGCGGAATTCAAATGAAGAAGAAACCAATCACTCAAATAGCGCAACGAAATGATAGACAACCACCAAACGAATGTAGAGAAGCAATCACAAGGTTGACTAAACAGATAGAAACCAAAAACTCCCATGGAAGGCTCGACACGCTATAACACCTAGATGCCCTAGGGCTAGAATGTAAAATCGATAGAAACGAGTAAACAACCAAAGGATGAAGGTCATAGTCAGTCAAACAAGGCTCTAGAACACTCAAACAGTTGTAAAAATGAAACCAAACACACAGGTCAAGCTCAGAAAGCTCAAAACAGAGTAAACCCTAGCACCTTACAAGATTGGCGCGACTGTAAGGCGGAATCTAGCGCCAGAACAGGATTGGTGTGGGTAATACACTGGAAACATGCGCCAATGGGCGTGACTGTCAGGCTAATAAGCACGCCAGTTTAGTTTACTATGGAAAAATAAAAAAGAGCAATCCAAGGAACAAACTAGTGATGGTAAAGCTAAACAAAGCCAAACACACAGAAAGAGCCAGCCAAAAGAGTTGATCAAGCAAGCAAAGTCAAGAATCGACTGAAAAGACAAGACAATACTCCAAATCAATGATCCCCAGTAGAGTCGCCAATTTTTTGTAGAGGTAAATCCCCTTTGTGGACAGAGGCAATCCCTACTAGCCCAGATCGGGTCTGGCAACAATCGTATCATGCTAAGGTGCAAGTTCCTAATTGAAATAAACCAAATGGCGAAGAAGGCATACCTTGAATCCAACACTATTGTTTGTAGAGGAGATAGCACTCTCGTTCCCTTGCTCCGGCAGATCACAATCCTCACGCTCGCCACGATCGAACACCTGCACACGCAAGAAACAT
Source organism: Pinus albicaulis (assembly GCA_034641835.2). Lineage (NCBI taxonomy): Eukaryota > Viridiplantae > Streptophyta > Pinopsida > Pinales > Pinaceae > Pinus > Pinus albicaulis. The sequence continues at coordinate 547,410,072 of CM076577.1, forward strand.
GACAAACACAAGCGCAAAACCCAATATATGCAATTATGTATCAGTCAGAGAAGACACAACTCATGATCATAATGAACAATACGAGTGGAACCATAAGCAAAGTCACTTATCATTAATTCATACAAAGGAAAATACAACCTGGCTCTGACGTTGAATCTTCCTTTGGCAGGTCGTCAGTAGAATACGTCTTGGTAAAGCTTGTCGGGAATGGGACAAGCCTCTCTCTTCGATCGTCAATCTCCTTGCTACTGATTTGGCTCTATGAGGACTATCAAGGCTCTTGCAGCATTCTTTAGGCTATGAAGGCTCTTGGAGACTAGCTTGCAAAGGAAAATTTCAAGCTTATATAGATGGTGGAAGGGGAGTTGAGATCCCTACAATTATGGGATTGGCCCTATCCTCAAGGAAGCTTCCATGAGAGGTGGAAAACCACTTCCTCTACATGGAGATCTGGAGCCAAACCTCCCAACTCAATTTAGAGACCATTTCAAGAATTGGTTGGAGTCAATATTCCGCCATTTATTTTTTAAAAACACTCCTTAATAAGCCTGGCGTAGGTACAACACTGAGACAGTGCACCAGTTGGTGCACCCTCTTTGGAGGATTTCCCCCATTGGCACAGGTATGACACTGAGTAGTCGCGCCAAGGCCAAAAAGGATATTTTTAGGGTTTTTCACAAGGAATTGTCTTCAGGGGAATGAAAGTCCTTGTTCAGGGGGATGGCATGAAAGTGGTTTCAGGTCATGTCACTGCTCACAGGTCATGAAATAAGCCCTCCAATGTGCGGGACGGGGGATTGTAGGGACGGTGACAAATTACTGTGTAACAGTATTATTGGGTGTTTTTCCTGGAGACCCTCTTGGGTTCTTTTCTGGAGGTTTTATAGAGCCTAAATCTAAATTTTTTGTATCTTTTGAGGCATATAACAACCCTTTATCTTTGTATGCTCATTTTGCTATAGCTTTGCTTCTATAATTGCGCTGTAGAAGTGTCTCCAACATTTTGAGATAGTAGCAACACCTCATTCTTAAGGGTTTTGTCTATTCGAGTCTTGTTGTATCTTGTCATATACTTTGTGGCCCATTATTTTGTACTATTTTGCTACTGTTATAATGAATAAGAAGACTCCATATTGGTCTCCATTATTTATGTCATGATTTACACTGCTATTTCCATGGTTTTGCACTATATTCCTACTTTTCCCATTCGGGAATATTACATGAACACATAGAGACAATAGGATTGATTTGAGACTATGGAAAAACCCACTACGGGGAAAACCCTTGGATATTATTATTCTTAGATATTCATTGAATGTTTTAGAAATAAGAGTACAATGATCCATGAGTAAATATCTTTACGATGCAGAAAAAAATAACATACAAGCACTAAAACCATACCCATACTTCTACGTGAAGGAAAATGAATTTGAGAACTGAAATGCACTGACACTGGCTATACCAAAATTATGAACACGACTTAGGGAAAATTTTAAGGATGGAAAATTATTTTAAAGTTTAAAAAATTGGCGAATCTCACTAGTCCCTAATATGCAAACTATAAAATGTTTATTGATGTATATGTAAAATTATTCAAATTTATAATGATATTATATATATTGTCTATATGATGTTGTCTAATTTTAAGGTAAAATAATTTTATATTGTAAAATTTGGGGGAATCATTTTTATAAAAAAATGGGAATTGGCGAATCATTTTTTTGGAAAAACCATGGAAAATTAGCCCACCTACGAATATTAGCCCCTAAAATTTTCCATGTGTAACTGAATGAGGACTGAAGATACATCTGCAGTGGAGACAAAAAGATATTATCTACATATCTATATATATATACTACCAAAAATAGGATATGAAATTTTACCACATGATCTCAACTTTGAATTCCTAGATCTAAACCTAGGAGACGTCAATGATTGATTTGACGCAACTCTGACTGAATGACTGAAGTTTGGAAGTGCTACGCAATAAACTGAAGGTGATCCAAATCTGATATACCTAGTAACTCTTTAAGCCGCAACCTTAACATACTCATCACGTGGATCTGGGGCTTTGAGCCGCTACCATAATAATCTATGTTCGTGGCTCTGCTTTAGATCATCTCGATCTAACTTCGGGACTTTGGCCACGTACTTAGCAACTTATGCTAGTGGATTTGGAACCTTGGCCATAGGCGTAACACACTCTGCCCATGAATATTCTCAATAGGGCCACTACTTAAGCCTTACCTGCCCGCTGCTCTACTTCAATAGACTAAGATATGAAATGTGCATCAAACTCTGACCTCGATCCACTGTGTGCCACTGCACGAGCTCTTACCTACGTACCTGTGTGAGCCAAGAAATCGAAAATATGACAAAAAATGAAAATAGCATGGAGAATATCTCATGAGTTCATTTGTGTAAATGAGCTTGAGGTCACCTCTATTTCTAACTTTGTGAGTGACCACTTGGGGCTTTGACCAGATAACCATGCGGTTAAGCCGACCGATAAAATATTAAATTAATTCATAACTTAACTTTTTCTTAACCGATTGGGGTGATCTATAGGTTGATTTTGATCCTCTTGAAAAGAGGAATCTAATTAAATTAATCTCTTAATAATCTGAGCTATCCAATGTGGAGTTTTACCTTAGTTGCAAAAATTAGCAAGAGAGAGTGCACAGGTGTAGCGAAAAAGTGGCCAAAGGGGGACATACCACCCAATTCCTTTATGTCCTGCAAGCCAATCTTCTTGACCACTTTTAATGGAATCCCCAGTGTTCCGGTTACAGTGTATCTTCCTCAGCAAGAAAACTCGAGGTGTTAAAAGTCAGAGAGCATATTTTACCTTTTTCCAATTCCAACTAACAAGAATTCTCACAATCCCAGGGCCTAATTAGCAAGTTTTGAACCCAATTATACCAAAAACCCACCCAACTCTTTCAGTTATCTAAAGTCTCTTCAAAGTAACCTATATATAAAAATACAAATCCCCGTGAATTTCACTCTAGAACTCAAATTCACCTTTAGGTGTAGATTTCCAAACTAGGGACAAGATTCCATTCCAAAACCAGAGGAAATTCTCTATGGGGAAACCCACAATTCCTTCCAAAAAAAACATTAGAGATAGAAAAGACCCTAATTCACTTCTCATATCCGTCCCTGCCCTCCCCATATAGAACTTCATGATCCCAATTTCCCATAGGAAATCCCACCTAGAACCCTGAGACCTATAACAACCAACTTGCAGGGCCTCAACATTTTCTCGACTGGAAATCTATTCTCTAGGCCTTAATTTATAATGAACACTGAGTCGGGTGATTCGCCTCTTACCTCTAGGATCCAAAATCATGTCCATGAATTCCTCACTTATTGAAATGACACTTTTTGCGAGCCATATGATCTTTATCTTCAAAAATAATTGAGGCACATTATGAGATGGATCTCGCATGGATCTGGTAAGCTGGATCATACGATGAGCCTGTTTTTGGAGGAGTGGATTGTTAACACCCACACTTATACCAATCCAATTGCCATGTATCCTTTTAACTCATGTACCTCTACCACTGGGTGAATTAATGAAAATGCAAAACTTTCTCCAATTATCATTAACATGTCATTTAAACCTTATGCTACATGGCATAGGGCAAAGGGAAGAGGTGATGAGGGGATTGGTAAGGCGAGGGGGGGGGGGGGAGAGATATGACAAGGGGGATGACAGGAGGGGTAAGGAAGGGAGAGATAGGTGGTCTATGGGGAAGGCAGAGAGCGATGAGAGAATAGGGGGGAGGGAAGGGAGCGATGGGGTCAGGGACAAGGGTGTAGGCGAGGGGAAAAATCATAGGAGACGAGGAGGATAGAAAGGAAAGGGAAATGGATTTCCAATAAATTGTAAAGAACCCTGAAGACAAAATGATTTGGGGAAATAAAGTCCCAATTTATCTATAACTTCCCATTTGATTTACTATTTTTCTTATTGATATGGAGAAAATTTTCCATAAACAAGTTACTATACATAATCATATCAAAGGAATAGGGAAGTAGCCTTCCATTCCATTAACTTGGATCTTTCTCTCCTCTATTTGGAAGACTTGATTTTATTGAGTGTTTGCCTCTTTATTCAACTTTCTTAGTATATCGAAGAAATTATTTTTCTCAAATAGTTGACAAAGTCCTTTGATTATTTCTAGCATTTGATTCACCTTATTGTTATGTGCAACACCATTGTTGACCATGCATTTTACAGTAAGGAGGGAATCCCCAAAAATATTCATAACAATGATCCCTATTTGTTGAGAAATTGTGAAGCCATAGAGTAATCCATATGACTCAACTTGGTTGTGAATATTTTTTCCTAGAACCAAAGGGTACCAATATACTATTGTTCCTTCAGGGTTAATGAGAACCACTCCCCCTCCTGCCACCCCTGTGGATTTACCTTTCTTAGAAATTGATCCTTCAATTTTGGTTTCATCAACTCTAGTTCAGCAACTGCCCCTTGACTTCTCAAACTGTATTGATTGTTCTGCTTCTGGGTTGGTTCATCACTCAGAGGTTATTCCTCGAAAATGCTCTTTTCAGCTGCAAGGACACAACTGAATGTGTTTACCTCATGTCCCACATTACAAGTTTCCTTGGTAGAAAAAATTTCTTCATTTATTCTACAGGCTCGATCTTCTTGTCTGAAATTAGTGTATCAATGAGATGTGTAGCAAGACCACTCATGGTATGATTCCATTGTAGGCATGTTTTTCAGAAATAATTTCTTGATGATACGAACAATATTGATCCATGCCCATACTTTCAATGTTCAACACAAAATTAGAACTTTGGGCAGACTTGGCTAGTTGGTTATTGTTGATGCCAAAATTGGTAATCCTTCTAAAAAGGTTGAACCTAGGAGGGTTTATGCTCACTGTGGTCTCGCTTGATTTTTTTTTTAGATCTTCCAAATTGTTTCACAAAGTATTGATAGTGTGATCCAAGATTTCAAGATTGAAAGTTTACTTCTCTTTGGCCTTGTTTATGGAGGCATGAAACATTTTATGCATGTATTTAGAGTCTTTTGCTAGTTCGTCATCTACAATGACCCCCAATCTTGTGCAAGTCCTTTTCAACTATGATGGCCTCTTCATAGTTTTCAGTGAGTGTTTGTTTTGTAATTCACTTTACAGACTGCACAATGCTTGTGGGAAAGGAAGAAGTGTATTAATCTATGGTGATGGAGTGATGAGGTTTCATGTTTGTTGGGAACTTATTCAAAAATACATTAAACCTCTAATGGAAATATTTGACTTTCTCTTTTTGCTCCATCTTGATATCACCAAATTATTTGAACAACATAGTAGGGGTCTTGTCATCAGCAAAATTTTCAAGGAAAAATTTCTTAAACCCCTTCTAATTTTGGATGGAATTCAGAGGAAGGCTATGATACCATACATATGCTCTACCATCTAAGCTGCATAGAAAAAGTCTACATGCAACATAATAATAGCGTACCTCAAGAATTTGCAGATGTAGGTAGAAGTTGTCTAAATGGTCCTCCGCATTTACCATTTTGTCAAGGTCATACTTTGTTAAGAGCTTTTCCAGATGCCTTGGGATTTTGTGTAAAACACCTAGAAGTGTAAGTGGGCTCTGAGACATCTAATCCAGGTCTTGGTCTACCATGTCTTTGTCTTCTTCCTACTCCTCCTTATTAGAATATAATGCCTCTTGTTATTCTTCCTCTTCACCTCCTAACCCACAAAAGATGTCGTATGAGAGTGCAACGTTATATTTGTCACCACCGTTAGAGAGTGGAGGCTCTTCTACGTTCTCCACAGAATCTGTTAACTCTTCAATGGTGGTGAAAACCAAATATTTAATAGTAGAAACCATTATCCAAATAGGGGTGGTTGGGTTATTTTTCAGAAAATATGGTAGGTTGTGTACTCCCAGAATCAATCAAATAGATTTTGAAAATGGATGGGTTATAGGACAGATGGCTTGAATCTAATTATAAAATATTTCACAAGTTTGTACATGCTTTGTATGAGAAGAGTCACCAAATTCAGGAACACGAGTAGGGGAGGTGTTGTGAATGTTGTTTCCTTCACCGAAGATGTGATATTGGGGTCATTGGGTTTATCAACCATAAAAAACTAGCTTCCCTCCTTCTAGCACCAGAAATATTGATAATGTTGGACTCACCAACATTCAGGGGATCTCCCTTATATGAAGTCCCAATTAGACCTCAAACCATTTGGTGTTGGAGTCCCATTCAGTATATGGCCTAGTTTCTAAATTCTTAAATATTTTCCTTGGATATAACTGTTAGAAAGAGAGAGGGATGCAATGGTGCCTTTGAAAAGCAAGAACGTGTGTCAGGTGAGTGTTCAGTTATAAGTGTTTCAAATTTCTTCTACTGCGGAGAGAGGGAGAAAATTGACCCTATAAGAGAGAGGTAATAGTACGACCCAAGAATAGACACACATGAACTAGAAATATTTATCTAACATCCATCAGAATAGTCCACAAGGAATTAGGGGAATTTTAAGGTATAAAATGGGCCTCCTAAGGAAATTATAAAATAATAGTGGAAATAATAAAATAAGATTTGATTACATCATCAAATTTTAGAGGGAAAAAAAGAAAAAACTACTTTTTCAACTCATATTTTCAACATATCTCCCAAAGTTTTTACTCAAATTTAGTGCGAGAGTACTCGTTGGATGCAAAATTTAATTCCTCATCCAAGGAGTACCCATGTTTCATACTTTTGATGGGTCTTGCTACACAAAAAATGAGAAATACATGAAAAACACGATTGTAATCACGTGTTTTTACGTATTTCTCATTTTTCGTGTAGCAGGGTCCATCAAAAGTATGCAACATGGGTACTCGTTGGATGAGGAATTAAATTTTGCATCCAACCATTCCTCCCACTCGAAATTTGAGTAAAAAATTCGGGAGACAAGTTGAAAACACGAGTTGAAAAGTAGTTTTATTATTTTATTAATTTTTAATATTTTTACCCTTTTACTCAAAAAAGGGTGAATCATCCCTCATGGTTGACATTATCATCTTAAATTCTATTGGTTCTTATAAAGTTTATTTTTGTTGTACATTTTTCTTAGAAGGCCCATTTTAGACCTCAAAGTTTTCCTAATGGATGTGATGGTCATTATAACCAACAAATGAGAAAGGTATGTCTTATATCTTGTAGAATGTCCACAAGGATGGCACAACCATAACAACCATTAAAAAGAATTCTCAATACGATAAGTACCTAAAATAACAAAAATAGTTGAACTACCTTAGCACATATGAAAGAAAACATGAAATACAAACATCCACATAATAGTCTTACAAGCATTCGTAATCCATGCATGAAGAATGTGCTGGCCTTGAAGGCTTTTGTTATTAAGTGAAAGTTCCAAGACACATGTATACAATGAACATCACTAGCTCCAATAGTGGAGTGCTAGAGCCACTTCTTTCTCCCCAAAAGAACTAGCTTATCTCTATAATGCTTAGTGGGAGGAGCCAAGGTGAAAATTCCCTTGCTCTTACAATGAGGGAGTATATAGAATAATTAGGAGATGATGCTTCACCTTCCTTGTCACTCTTCATATACCAGCATGACTGTTTTACTTCCTATGAATTTTCAACTCCACATGAATCTTCATATTCCACACATGTCCCTTGGAATTTCACTTTACAATACATTTCTGGAACATATTTTACATCATTAGCCACAATGGTGTGGCATGTGGCCACTCATGACATTACATGACATGACACTATTGACATGGACTGCTTGATGATGTGGCAATGTCAAGCCACTACTACTATTCAGTGTTGAGTGTCTTATTGAGAGTGATTCTCTTTCACCTCCACATCGCTTAGTGATAAGGAATCTTCAATGATCTCAAGTCTTGAATAGTGGTCGCAGACTAGTGTTCCATCACTTTCTCCTGATTGATCGGCTTGTGCATTCAAATAAAAGGGTGTATTTCATCATAATTCCCTCCTTCATCTCCTTCTTCATCATCTTTCCATGGAATGATAGGGTACCTATTCCTGCAATTCACTCATGATGAGACAATATCAATACAAAAACCCCCTAGCCTGAGATTGAGCATACTGATGCTTTAAATGAGCCAAAACCAAACGGATAGATGGGAAAGAGGCTCAGTGACTCGACAGTTGCATAGTTAAAGAAGGCAAGGGGGAGCCTTTGTTATGAAACCAGCTCCAAAAATAGAAGAAAAGAGAGATCAACGCCTTAAAAATCAGCCACTTTGAGGGGACAACCTCCAATACATTACATAAATGAAAATTTCTTGGATGATACAAATGAAAAAACTTCCTCTCTATATATAGGAGTCCATGGGGCCACAATGTAATCCTAGTGGGGTGACAATGTAATCCTAGCCAACCTAAAAATAGTAATGTAAGGGCACAATAATAACAATATGGGGGTTATAGGGGTACAACAATAACAATAAGGGGGTTACTCTAACAACAATAAGGGACTATACTAGTAATTTAAGGACCTAACATGCTCCTTTCCTTCAAAAAAGTTTTTTCCTCAACGCTTGAGGAGCTCTAGGTGATTTTGCATAAAATTCTCATCCTCCCATGTAGAATCTTCAGTGGGTAAGTTATTCCATTTGATGAGATACTCTGAAATTGATCGATTTTGTAGCTGTCGAGTTCTTGTTTTCATGACTGCTTCAAGTTCCAATATGGTTTTTCCTTCCTCATCAAGTTATGGAAATATTGTTTGAACTGGAAGTTTGTCCCCTATAACCTTTTTTAAGCATGAAACATGGAAAATTGGATGCACTCATGAAGAAGTAGGAAGCTCCAATTTGTATGCCATAGTACCAATCTTTTGCAACACATTGTAAGGACCATATTACTTTGGCAATAATTTATTATCCTTCTTAGCTTGCTTAAGGGACATTTGTTTGTATGGTTGTAGCCATAAAAATACCCAGTCTCCCACATCAAAAATTCTCTCACTGTGATGTTGATCTGCCTTTTTTTTCATTCGATTTTGTGCCAAATTTAGGTTATACTTTAAGAGTTGGAGAAATTCTTGTTGATGCTCGATGTGATCCTACACTGCTTGAACCCTAGAAGTTTCCCTTAAAGAAGATGTGATGGATGGTGGGTGATGTCCATAAAGTGCCATAAATGGGGTCATTTTTACTATAGTATGGAAGGAAGATTTATACCACCATTCAGCGAGAGGTAGCCACTTGACCTATTTTGCTTGCTTATCAGATACAAAACAACGAAGATATCCTTCCATAAATTTATTCACTATCTCTGTTTGACCATCGAATTGAGGATGATAGGATGAGCTATGAGCTAGTTGAGTATCCAAACAAGAAAATAATTTCATCCAAAAATTTCCTATAAAAATGGGATCTCTGTCACTTACAATAATCTTCGAGTTTTCATGTAGCTTTTGAATTGTTTCCATAAATGCAGTAGCAATTGTACATGCTTTAAATGGATGAGATAATGCAAAAAAGTGTGCATACTAGGTAAGTCTATAAACTACCACCATGATGACACTCCTTCCTTCGGACTTAGGTAAACCTGTGATAAAATCCATTGAAATCTCCTCCCAACATTGACTTGGAATGGATAAAGGTTGTAGAAGACCCGGGGTCTTAATTGTCTCAACTTTATTTTGTTGGCAAACCAAAAATTCCGCCACAAAATTTTGAATATAAGATTTAAGGCCATTCCAAAAAAATTATTTCTTCACCCTCTCGTAAGTTTTTAAAAATCCCGAGTGTGCTCCTAAAGGAGAAGTGTGCAATTCCAAAATAATCTTTTGTTTTAGTTGGGAATTCTTGCACATATATAAGTGATCTTTGTACCATAAGGAATCATTTTTCCAACTAAATGTATTAGATGTACTAGGATATTGCTGCAACTTTTGAATGAGTGTCCAAACTTCTTCTTCCTTCTTCCATTCATACCTTGCTTTGGTTATCCAATCTAGTTGGATAATAGAAATGGCACAAAGCAATGCTTCCACCTCTTCATCCTTTATTGAGAGTGCATCTGCAACAAAATTTAGCTTCCCTTTTTTGTAGATGATTTCAAAGTCATAACCCAACATCTTTGTGAACCACTTTTTGAGGTTCTTCCGAAGACATTATTTGTTCCAAAAAGTGTTTAAGACTATCATGATCAATTTTTACCTTGAAGTGTCTTCCCAATAGGTAAGGTCTCCATTTATTTAGTGCATGTAGTATTGCCAACATTTCCTTCTCATAAATAGCCTTTTGTAAATACTTTCCTTTGATTGAAACACTTTCAAAAGAAATGGTCTTCCTTCTTGCATTAAAACAACACCAATTCCATTTCCTGAGGCATCACATTCCATAATAAATGTTTTTGTGAAGTATGGCATAGCTAAGACTGGTGCTAGGCACATTACCTCTTTAAGATGTTCAAACGCCTTGGTTGCTTCAGGAGTCCATGAAAATGCATATTTCTTCAATAATGTTATTATAGGTGCTAATATTCCCCCATAATTCTTAACAAACTTGCGATAATACCATGTTAACTCAAGAAATCCGAGCAACTTCTTTATGGTTGTGGGGACTTTCCATTCCTTAATGGCTTTAATTTTTTTAGGGTCTACCTTAACACCCTCGTGAGATACAATATGACCCAGATATTCCACCTCTTGTATTCCCAAGAAACATTTGGATATTTTTTCATATAATTGTTTCTCCTCCAGTAGTTTGAGCACCCTGTCAACATGTTGAACATGATCCTTCCAAGACCTGCTGTAGATTAGTATATCATCAAAAAATACTAGCACAAATTTTCTAAGGAAGGGTTTGAAAAAGGAATTCATCAACCCTTGAAATGTAGAAGGTGCATTGGTAAGGCCAAAAGGCATGACCAAAAATTCATAATGACCCTCATGAGTTCGAAATGTTGTTTTTGGAATATCTTCAGTCTTCATTCTAATTTGATGATATCCTGAACGAAGATCCAACTTGGTAAAATAAATTGCTCCACGTAATTCATCCAATAATTCATCAATCACAGGAATGGGAAATTTGTCTTTAATGGTGAGCTTATTGAGCTCCCTATAATCCGGACACATTCGCCATGATCCATCCTTCTTGTGTACCAATACTACAGGAGCAGAGAAAGGACTTTGACTAGGTTGAATTATACCCGCCTCTAACATTTCTGCAATCATACGTTCAATTTCGCTCTTTTGGAAGTAAGGATATCTATAAGGCCTGATGTTTGGAGGAACACTTCCCGGAATCAAATGAATAGCATGATCATGATCACGAATAGGTGGGAGTCCTTTTGGAGTTTCAAACACCTTGGAATGATTGTCCAAGACTTGTTGGAGATCTGCAGAAATAGATGATTTTGATGTCGGAACTTCCAGTGAGCATAATTGTGCAATTACGCCTCGTTGTTCTTTCTTTAGAAGCTTTGTCATGACATTAGAGCTTATTATCCTTCCTGGCTTCCCCGCAATACCCCGTAATTCGACTTCCTTTCCTTCTGAAAAAAATTTCAAGAAAAGTTCTTGAAAATTAAAAGCTACCGTCCCCAAAGATTGTAACCATTGTACTCCTAGTAAAACATCAACACCTCCCATAGGAATGGAAAGCATTGGACTAGTCAATACATATTCCCCCATGGTTAGCTTGATATTATGGCATTTTCCAGAGAAATTTATAGTTCCTCCATTTGCAACCATCACTTGACATTCTAGTGCTGGGTATAGGAAAGAATTCAATTCCTTGGCTACCTTACAATGAATAAAATTATGGGTACTACCTGAATCAATCAACACTATTACCTTTTTCTTCTTGATATGACCTTCTATCTTGAGAGTTTGAGGAGTGGTAATTCCTGCCAATGCATTACACGATATGGTCGTACTCATTTCTTCCTCTTCTAGGGTTGGTTCCTGGTGTATATCCTCTTCTTGTTCATTTTCTTCTTCCTCTTCACAATCTATGTAAAATAATTTCTTCTCAGCACACTTATGGCCTTTAGTGTATTTTCTATCACAACTGTAGCAAAGCCCTTTTGCTCTTTTTTCTTCCAATTGTTGTGGTGTCAACCTTGTAGGTTGTGAAAATCTAGGAGTAGCAACACTTCCCTCTTTATAGAAGTGAGTGGTAGGCTTCCTTGTCGCCGTAATTTTACATTCAATTTTTCTTGCCAACCTGAATGCCTTCTCCAATGAATCAGGTTCCAAAACACGAAATTCATGTTGGATGTTATCCTTTAAAGTACCTATGAAGAGATCAATCCTGTGTTCCTCTGGAATATCACTTACCCTTATATTCAATTTTTGGAAGTCCTCAATGTGCTCCCCCATTAAACCCTTTTGTTTGAGATTTATCAATTGGCTAAAGAAGGTGTTGCTCTTTGTATCCTCATAATGTGCTATCATTTCCTCCATAAAAATTGACCAAGTGACAATTTTTTTACAGGAGCAAAGCCATCGATACCATACAAATGTATTTTTTTCTAAATGTAAAGTTACAATGCATACCTTTTGTGTGTTTTGCACATTATTGAGATCAAAATATTGCTCCATATGTAGTATCCATGTTACGAGATCCTTGCCATCAAACTTCCTCATATCCACCTTTGGAATATGGTGGTTCTTTAATCCAACATTAGAGTTTACGAAATCATGATTAACATTTATTTTGTTCTCATCATGAGTTTCCTCTACAATCATTTCACCATTAGGAAACATTTCTTGTATCAACTTTTCCAAACCTTCGATGTCTATTTTTAGATCATTCTTCATGTTTTCCATTTTTTCATCGATCTTAGCTTCCATGTCATCCATATTAGCTTCCATGCCAACTTCCATGCCATCCATCTTAGCTTCCAAACCATTCATCTTAGCTTCCACACCTTTTTTCAAACCATCCATCTTAGTTTCCACGCCTTTCTTCAAAACTTCCATTTAATTTTTTGTTTCTCTTTACAATAGCGAAATTTGGTGCACTTGCTCTTGGAATTTTGATATCTCATGTTGCATTTCTTCGTCTTCATGAGCCATAGTAGAGCCTTATGAAGGCTTAATCAGTGTTGAATTATTTTTAAGAGGCATTTTAGAACCCAATATTGATATCTATGCTAAATAGGCCTTTGGAATCACCTAGAACTGATTTTTCAAACAAGACTTATGCAATTTGAAAAAAAATACACACATTTTTCTTTATTTTGAGGAGCTTGATATTCAAACTGAATTATATATGTGATTTCAAACCTTCAATATCCAAAATTTGGCCCTGAAGTAGCCCTCTGAAGTTTCTTTCGATTGCCATAGGTCTGACCTAATTTCGATTCTTGAAGACAAATTTATGTCGAATCTCCTACGATAACCTAATTATGGACTGGTTCCGTAGAGTGAACTTGTCTGACTTGCCACGTGTCAATTTTTCCTCCTTCGGATATGAAATTGATATAACACAAACTACAGTCCATGTGTTTGTGGCCACATTTTACAAAATCCTAATCCAATGCTCAGACAAAGAGTTATGATGTTTTTCCTATGGTCACGTATTTGAGATGAAATTCAGGAGCCTGAAACAATTCTAACTTCCACATATCATATCTCCAAACATATTGCGAACCAAGCTTTGAAATATTTACATGAGGTTCCTCCAGCTTTCAGCTCCTCTTTGTGAAAATTTCAACTTCTGACCCCTCGTAGAAAAAACGTTATAGCGAAAATTTTGTGATGACTTGTTTAGGTTAAATTGAGGAGCCTGCAAAAAACCCTAACTTCCAAAGATCATATCTCTGAAAATATTGTGAACCAAGCTTTGCAATTTTTCAACGATCTTCCTCAGGATTTCAAATTCTCACTCTAGAAATTTCAGCTTCTGAACCTTAATATACAAAATGTTATAGTGAAAAATCCATGATGACCTGTTTGGAGTAGTGAAACCCTAGAATCCAAAGCTTTGATTCCAAATGCTATGAAACCAACTCCAAAAATAGAAGAAAAGAGAGATCAATGCCTTAGAAATCAGCCACTTCGAGGGGAAAAACTCCAATACATTACATAAATGAAAAATTCTTGGATGATACAAATGAAAAAACCTCTTCTCTATATATAGGAGTCCACGGGGCCACAATGTAATCCTAGCCGACCTAACAATAATAATATAAGGGCACAATAATAACAATATGGGGGTTACAGGGGTACAAAAATAACAATAAGGGGGTTACAATAACAACAATAAAGGACTATACTAGTAATATAAGGACCTAATAGCCTTGATCATTGATACTATGCAATGCATAGTTCAGGAAGGGCTAAGGGAGAAAACTGCACAGTTATGGGAGATAGTGGGATAAGCTGAGGGAATGGACACTAGGAAAACATACTGCACAGTTACGGGAGAAATTAGAGGTTGGGCCATTGAATAGTTACGTAGTTCAAGGGATCAGGGAGTATGCTTGATGATAGTGACTGCACAATGTGCAGTTAAGGCCAAGATGGGAGGAAGGATTACACAATTATAGAGGTGAGTGTTAGAGCTTGAGCATAAAAACTGTGCAATTCAGCAGCCCTAGGAGGTAGGAACTGTGCATTGGGTAGTGCCAAGAGGAAAGGTCATGGATAGAGAAATGAAACTACACAATGTGCAGTTCATGGAGGCCAGGTGAAGCTAGGTTGCTTGGCCAGGAATTTTTTTCTGAAAATGGCTAAGTGTGGGATTAGTGAGACTAGTGTGAATGGTGATCAGAGTTTGACTATAATCACACACTTAGAATATTTTTATGACTCAACAACATATATCATACATGACACATGAAAAATGCATTTGCCTCTGTGTGACGACTTAATGACAAGTTACGACAAGTGCAACATTAAAGATGCGCTTTGTGATGACCGTGAAGATGCTAGTGCGATAGTGCTTAAAACGTTGGAAATGAGTGCGAAAAATGTTTACATGGTGGAAAAACTAATTTACACAAATATGACCTCTTGGAACCACCAAAACAAGCTTATGTACATGATATGACAACCAACATACGAAAATATGACACTTTTCCTAACTGCAAAAGTGGAGAAAAACACTTTAAGAAAACACATGGAATGAGTTTCAAAGTTTGCGACGAAGATGAAAAAGACCAAGGAAGGAACTAAAATTTGGTGGAGTACAAAATTTTAGAGGGTGTTTGTTAACACCAGAAAATCATACATTGCAAAATACATTAGAGATTGTCCAACAAAAGGTAAAAATCAATATTTTTCAGCTGAAGACATCATGAAAATAGTAAAAAAAAACTTTTCCTAAGGTCGTAAGAGGAAAATTTTGACCACGAACCAGAAGAAAGGTGGTAATGTGTGACCACACAACTTTTTCTTTGAAAGTCGCATAGTAAAAGGAAGGGTGAACTCAGCATTCCAGGACCACTTCCGACACCTTGGGAGGGTATTCCTTGACATGGCTAGTCAAGGAAAAATGACTTGTGGTCGCCGTGAACATATGCATCCCTGAATGAAATCATGTTTTCCTACTCTTGGGTCACTATTACTCTTGAACCAAGGGAGGGAATATGGGTTAAAAAATTTATCTATAAAGAAATCATGGGAAGAGAAAAAAACCATAGATTTTTTTGCTAGCCAAATTGCTATCAAAACAACACCACATATCATTGTTGAAGAAAAGGAAGTGAGAAAACTAGCATGTTGGACATATTTCTTCTAAGCAATTAAACATCTTAGTGAGAAAAAAATAGTCTACCATTGGAGAGTATTCTCACTTATTTTGAGAGAGAGGATAAGCTTGCAAAGAGACTAAGTAAAGGGACCTACTTATTGAGGATATTTGAGCACCATAGCTGAAAGGATTCTTTGCAAGTGTTTTTATTATTCTATTGTATTCTTCTACCACCACCAATCAATAAAGGGAGTATTTTCCCATTACTGTGTTGATTTATTTCTCCATTGAGAATTGTTTGTATTTGTCTTTTTTTTTTTAGTTCATGTTTGTCGAAGCATTTTTTTCACTATTTGCAATGCTTTGTTTTGTTTAAGTATGTCCACTAATAACACAAAGTATCTCTCTGATACTTTATAGGGAACAACCAAATATTGAGGAGGTGTTATTTGGTACTCCATTTACACAAAAAACACTAACACAGAATTGGCGTCTCCACTGGGTTTAATTTCCTTGTTCTAACAATTTTTTTGCAAGACCTCCTCTCTGCATAACCACACTACAAGAAGCTTAGTACCTATCTGGAAGTTTTGAAGGACCCCTGGGACCTGTTCTAAGCCTCAGACTATGAATTTTCATTTTTTTCTCTTGCCTGTGTGGAGTTTTCTCCAACAGACACATTGTGATGCATCTGTGTTGGAAAAACAAGTGTGGTCACTAGAAAGCAATACAAATCCTTGTATTTTCCTTTTTTCAGGTGATTGAAAACCTTTAGTGAATTTCCTTCACCTTTGCATTGTGTTATTCTCTGTTCAATTTTCTCGATTGTTGTGATAACCATAATTAGTGGAGAAATTAGAGTTTTATATTTTTTTTATATTTGCATGAACACACATAAATTAACTAGGGAGAAGAGGAAGTGGCCAAATTCCACACATGTTTTTCAAACTATTTTGCTAAATTTTCTGCAAATTACATAGTTTAATTAGTAAAGGAGAAACTGCATTAGAGAAATTTTGAGGTCTAAAATGGGCCTCCTAGGAAAAATGTACAACTAAAATAAAATTTATAATAACCAATAGGATTCAAGATGATGATGTCAACCATGGGGGATGTTTCAACATTTTCGGACTAAAAAAGTAAAAATAATAAAAAATAATAAAATAATAAAGCTACTTTTTCAACTTGTATTTTCAAATTATCTCCCTAAGTTTTTACATATATTTTGAGTGGGAGTACTCGTGATCCAGGAGGATCTTGTTCATTACAATTCAGCAGAGAATTTTCATCAGCCCCAGTAGTTCAAAGTCCAGTTCAGTCTCCAATCCACCAGTTTCGCCTATGATTTTGAAGAAATGGCATGTAAAATGGTTAAATGGTCGAAAATGTGAAATACCTTATACATGTAAAACATCTAAGGTTAAAAATATAACTTGGATCTAAAACCTAAAGAGCTAGACCTAAAACCTATACATCTAAACCTAAGGACCTAGAACCTAAGCGCTAAGTTGTAAAACCATGGTACAAAACCTTATAACATTAAACCTAGACATTAAAACCCACATTTAGACTTTATATTAAAAAAAAAAAAATTTAATAAAAAAACGCTAACCTAACTGGGTTGCATAGACCATGTCTGAAGTCATGTGACATGAGTTAACTTTGGGAAGACAACTCTTATGACCACGAACACAACCGCGTGATAAAACCATGTCAGAGTTGTTAACAACATGTGACAGGTCTGACCATGGCGGGAGATGTTATGGTTATGACCACGTGTTTACAACCACGTGTTAACCGTGTTGGGAGTTGCCATGTGACAGGTCACACCGGAACTGTTGGGGATAAGCCAGAACCGCCGGGTGTAAACCGTGACCGTCAGGCATAATCGTCAGTCGAGGCCCTGATCACATGCTAACAATAAATGCTCCGCCTGGTTAGCTAGCTACCCAGCTAAGGTTTTTAATATAATGTCTATTTTGGGGTTTTTGTAATTAAAAAAATGCCTAAGGTCAAGGAATTTTATCCATAGGTTCATGTACAATGAAGAAATTCGACCCCTTATCCCTCTAATTGCTAAAACAATTGCTAAATGGGGAAAATTGAGGTTCGAATGATTCTTATTTAAACCATGGCATTTCTTCATGAAGACATCTTGGATTTAAGGCTTTGAGAGAATTGGAGTCCAGTTTCAGCATAGCTCCATCGTTCGGAGGCAGAATTGAGCGCAGAGACAGGCATTGGAAAGTTGAGAGAAAGAGATTCCTGTTTTCAGAGACCAGAAGTGCCTACGAGCACAGTTAGTCTAGTGTTTT
Organism: Pinus albicaulis; assembly: GCA_034641835.2. Lineage (NCBI taxonomy): Eukaryota > Viridiplantae > Streptophyta > Pinopsida > Pinales > Pinaceae > Pinus > Pinus albicaulis. The sequence continues at coordinate 547,428,085 of CM076577.1, forward strand.
TTCTGTGTAAAGGCTTCCTCAGATCAATCCTAATAAAGTGGATGCCCACTTGAAAGCAGACCCAAAGATGTAGTCCACCAAGGACAAACTCCATAATCAACTATTTGCTTCTTCATCTCTATATTTTATGTTGTGTTTTAATCATTTATTTTCTGCTGGTTTATGTTATCTTTCACTTAAATCTTTCTTCAATTAACAATCAATCTTAATGACAAAATAATCAAACTACCTCAGTACCTAATCGCTCACATTCAGATCATTTTTGGTATCAGAGTAGGTTGTGATTTGTTGTTTGTTTGTCAGTGGATGTTACCTAGTTGGGATTGCAACGTGGAAAAGGTGAGCTTGAGGAATTCGATCCAGAGATCAGAAAGCGGAAATTCGTTCATCAATCAACGATGATAGGGACTGAGAACGTTGATACTCTTGAAGCTATTGAATCTAAACCCATGGATGATAATCAAATCCATAAGATGTTTTTAAACATGCAACAGATGTTGGCAGAATTATATGAAGACAAGAAGACGAGAGATGCAGCCTCATATTTCAAGGCATCAAAGAACAAGGGTAAATCCAAGGTAGATAAATCTCCTTCTCCTTCATCATCTCCATCATCTTCTTCTTCCTCTTCTACTTCTAGTTCTGAATCAGAAAAAGAAAAGAAACATAAGAGTCCACTTTTGAAACTTGATGTTAAGTTCAAATTACCTATGTATGATGGTGAAATAAATCCTAAGACACTAGATAATTGGGTAAAACAGTTAGAAGTCTATTGTCGTATTCAAAATATTAATGATGATAAGACAAAGATCCAATTAGGTACCCTTAGAATGGGGGATACTACTTTGATCTAGTGGGAAAGTGAGACACAGATAGATTTAAAGCGTAAAGGAAAAGTTATCACCTCATGGACTAAGTTTATCAAATCTCTAAAGAAAAAATTCTATCCTTTGGGTCACACACAATGAGCTATTATTGATTGGCAGTGCTTGCAACAAGGTAAGGGATACAATGTTCAAGAGTTCACACAGGAATTTAGAAAGAAAGAATTAGCATTTGGTATTTCTTTGGACACAAAAGAAACTTTGTTGAAGTATATTGGCAGTTTACATTCATATTTGCAGCCTACATTTTTAATGTTCAATCCTAATGAATTTGATGAAGTTTTTTTTCAAGCTATTCATGTTGAATCAGGTGGTAGACCTTTCAATTTTACACCAAAGACATCCAAGCAGATGGAAACTGAAGACAGCAAAAAGAAGGGCAAGTCAAAGGGAAGGAAGACTGACAAAACTCAGAAGGAAGATGAAATATCTACCTATACTCACTGCCAAAGGATTGGCCATGATGAAGCTAGGTGTTGGAAACTTCATCCGAAACTCAAGCCAAAGAAGTTCCAAATGAAGAAGGGTGAAAAGAAGGTTGAAACAAAAATCCAACAAGGTTTGGACTTGGGATCTGATTCAGGTGATGAAGGAAAAATCACTGCTATGGTTACAATAGGTAAAACTTCTGAAGCTAGTACTTATGCTTCTTCAAACATCAAACAATTGAATGAAGATAAAAGAATCAAGTTATTTCATATAAGGGTAACTTCAAAACATACAAAGATAGATACATTGTTCGATACGGGATCACAAGAAAATTTGATTTCTGAATCATTGGTTAAAAAATTGGGTTTGAAAACACATAATCATCCAAAACCATATCCTTTAGGCTGGTTAAAGGAACAAACTCAAACTAATGTTACCAAAAAGTGTCAGTTAAAATTTGCAATCACAACTAACTATATCGATGAAGTGGAGCTATATGTGATATCGTTAGACATATGTGGAATTGTTTTAGGGAGCCCTTATCTCTATGATCGTGATGCAATATTTTATAGGAAAGAGCATATGTATCATCTCAAGGAAGATGGGATTAAATACATTTTTTGGGCACATAAAATCAAAAATCACTTGAATTTAATCAATGCTAATCAGATGAAGCGGTTAATAAGTTCAAGTAACAGATACATACTCATGTCGGTAAAAGAGCAACATACGGATCTTAATGATGCTTGTTCAGGTTGTGAATTTTAGTATGTCGATAAAAGAGCAACATAAGGATCTTAATGATGGTTTTTCAAGTTGTGAATTTCAGTATGACAGTAATTTGGTTAAAAAGGTAGATTCATTTCAAGATCTAGTTAAAGAACCAAAACATATACTTCATAAAAAGGAAATACCACATGAGATGCAGTTGATGTCTGTTGCCCCTCTTCCTAATCTTGGAATGTATCACAAGTCAGTTATAGAGTAAAAATAAATAAAGAAACAAATCACAGGGATGGTTGGAAAAGAATTCACGCAACCCAGTTCATCTCCATGGGGTTCACCCATAATTTTGGTTACTAAGAAAAACAGGACATGGGGAATGTGTGTTGATTTTAAAGTTTTTGATTCATTTAAGAAGAAAAATTTCACAGCATTATTAGATCATCAGCAATCATTTGAAGTTAAAATAGATGCTAGTGGATATGCAATGGAAATAGTGATTCACATATATCATCAGCTGCTTCAATACCTTCAGTGACATACTAAGTTGCAACAATCTCACTACTACAGTTGGATGGGATTTCTTCAGCAAATTCACTTAGTAATTAAAGAAAAGGAAGGTGTAACAAGTAAAGTAGTTGATATGATTTCTAGACTATCTTTGAATGTTTCAGTAGTACTGCATAATAGTTCATTGAAATATGAAAGTTATGTAGAACATTATAGTACTGATGATAATTTTAAATATATTTATGAATCACTAACTCATGATACTCAGATAGAAAAAGTCAATTATCATATTCATGAAATATTATTATATTATCTGGGTAAGTTGTGTATACCTTTGATAGAAAGAGTGTAGGTTATTTTGGAAGCTCATCCTTCTTAGATTGCAGGATATTTTGGCGTAAGCAAGACTATGGCGCAAAGTCGAATGTATTGTTACTGGCCTCATATGTATGAAATAATTGTGAAGTACATTAAGGGATGTGTTATGTGTTCGACAAGCAAGCCAAGAAATCTAAATATTGGTTTGTACATTCCACTTCCAATTCTTTTGAAACCATGGGGCAACATGGATTTTGTTCAAGGACAGACAGAAATGGTGAATAGGACTAGGATACATATTATTTGAGGTAACTGCAGTAAACATACTAAGTTGTGGGATGAATCTTTATCTTATGTGCATCAAGCTTACAATCAAGCCTTACATTCTTCTACGCCATGACAAACATTGAGTCAAGCCAAGTACAAATTGCGCCATGATAAGCATCAAGTCGATCATCATTTCCAGTTCAGCGATCAAGTATGGTTGTATTTCAACAAAGTTAGGTTGAAAGGAGAAGGTAAGAAACTGGAATCAATCAGGTATGATCCTTTCAATATTTTTGAGAATATTGACAATAATGCATTCCGATTAGATTTACCTCCTTACATGCATATTTAATCAGTTGTGAATATAAAGTTGTATGAAACTCCAATGATTTTTGACCCTGAAGATGATACACAGATTCCTTCTATTGACGACTTATCACCTGAGTACATGACAGAGTTGCAGGAAGATACCATCTTGGATAGAAGAGTTCATACTTCCAGGTGAGGAGATTTGCAATATGTTTGAGTGGGACTCAAGGGCATGAATCCAAGTAAGGAAAAATGGATAGAGATCGGAAAAGTGAGGGAGTTGTATCCTCACTTATTATCTTCTTAAAATCAAACTTTTGTGGTCCAAAAGCTTTCAAGTGGAGAGGATTGATCTAGGAGGATCTTTTTCATTACAGTTCAGTAGACAAGTTTCATCAGCTCCAAGAGTTCAAAGCCCAGTTTAGTCTCCAATCCGCCAGTTTTTCCTAGGATTTTGAAGAAATGGCATGTAAAATGGTTAAATGGTCAAAAAGGTGAAATACCTTATACATGTAAAAGGTCTAAGGTTAAAAATCTAACTTGGATCTAAAACCTAAATACCTTGACCTAAAACCTAAACATCTAAACCTAAGGACCTAGAATCTAAGCACTAAGTTGTAAAACCATGGTACAAAACCTTATAACATTAAACCTAGAAATTAAAACCCACATTCAGACTTTATATTAAAAACCCAAATTAAATTTAATCAAACAACACTAACCTAACCGTGCTACATAGACCGCGTCAGAAGTCATGTGACAGGAGTTAAATTTAGAAAGACAGTTGTTATGACCACGAATATAACCACGTGATAAAACCATCTCGGAGTTGTTAATAGCATGTGATAGGTCTAACCGCGGTGGGAGATGTTATGGTTATGACCGCGTGTTTACAGCCACGTATTAACCACGTCGGGAGTTGCCATGTGACAGGTCGCGCTGAAACCACTGGGGATAAGCCAGAACCATCGGGTGTAAACCGTGACTGCCGATCATATCTGTCGGTCAAGGCCCTGATCACATGATAACAATAAATTCTCTGCCTGGTTAGCTAGCCACCCAACTAAGGTTTTTAATATAATTTTTATTTTTGGGTTTTTGTAATTAAAACAATGCCTAAGGTCAAGGAATTTTATCCATAGGTTCATGTACAATGAAGAAATTCAACCCCTTATCCCTCTAAATTCTAAACAAATTTCTAAATGGGGAAAATTTAGGTTCGAATGATTCTTATTTAAACCATGGCATTTCTTCATGAAGACATCTTGGATTGAAGGCTTTGAGAGAATTGGAGTGTAGTTTCATGAGGATAGAGGAAATTTTGTTTTCAACATAGCTCCACCGTCTGGAGGTGGAATTGAGTGCAGAGATAGCCATTGGAAAGTTGAGAGAGAGAGCTTCCTATTTTCAGAGACCAGAAGTGCCTGCGAGCACAGTCATTCTAGTGTTTTTCTGTGTAAATACTTCCTCATATTAATCCTAATAAAGTGGTTGCCCACTTGAAAGCGGACCCAGAGATGTAGTCCACCAGGGAAAAACTCCGTAATCAAATGTTTGCTTCTTCTTATCTCTGTTTTATGCTGTGTTTTAATCATTTATTTGTTGTTGGTTTATGTCATCTTTCACTTAAAGATTTCTTCAGTTAACAATTAATCTTAATGAAAAACTAAGCAAACTACCTCAGCACTTAATCGATCACATTCAGATCAACTCGTTGGTGAAAAATTTAATTCCTTATCCAATGAGTACCCATGTTTCATAATTTCAATAGAATATTTTACATGAAAAATGATAAATACATGAAAAAGTGTGATTTCAATCACGTTTTTGATGTATTTATCATTTTTCATGTAACAGGGTCCATTGAAAGTATGAAAAATGGGTACTCCTTGGATGAGGAATCAAATTATGCATCCAACGAGTGTCCCTGCTCGAAATGTGAGTAAATTGATCCAGGTGGATATTGGTGGCCACCCACCTATTCCATTTGGACCCACACCATCAGTTCTTTCAGTTTTTCAGTTTCAGCACAACTTACTATTTTTAGCAAGTTTTCGGGTCCTAAACCTCTGGAGTGGTTTAGAGGCCCTAATGATCCATGTGGATATTGGTGGCCACCCACCTATTCCATTTGAACCCCCACCATCTGTTCTTTCAGTTTTTCAGTTTTGGCACAACTTACTATTTTTAGAAGTTTTTCAGGTCTTGAACTTCTGGAGCCGTTTTGAGGCCCTAAACAACGTTTTTTTGGGAAAACCAAGAACAAAATGGGTCCATGGATTAATGTTTCTCACATCAAAACTTTTTTTCATCGGATATATATTTCTAACGAGATATGGTGTGCATCAAATAGAGATCGTATGCCAAAGTTAGGTCCCCAGGAAGTTGATACACCAATTTACCCAAACGGGGCTGATAGTTTTGGCGCTTCATCTCCTAGGGTTAGGTTTTTGGATGTTTAGGGTTTTCCATTATTTCTCAATAATAAATAGGCCCTCGAGCCTCATTGTAGCATAGTTCAAAGGCATGTAGATGCCACATCTCTTCTCAGATATAAGATATTAGCACCCTAGCTAGTTTATTTCCATTATGTCTGTAATAATATTTCTGTTATTTAATATTACTTAAATGAAGTATTATTTATGTTGCATCTCTGTGTTTATGTATATTTTTGTATTTTATTGCGTTATCACATAAAAAAGGATTAGTGGTATCAGATCATTCTTCTCTTTCTCTATTTCTATTTGCATATCCCCAACAAGGTCAGGGTATAAGGAGTTAGGGCTTGATCTTTTTGAACCCATGCAAGATCAACCTCCCAAACCCTTACGACCTCCCATGGTAGAATAAAAGAAAGACGAGGGAGCAGGAGATCCTCTCAAAATATTTCTTGAGGAGGCCCTCGAGAAAAAAAGGAACACAATGATGGATTATTTTTCTTAGATCCTTCAATGACTGCCCACCTATGACGCATCTACATCCAACAACCACTCTGGAGGCACCACTCCCTTCAACTTCACGGTACAGGTAAACTTTAACATCACTATATCTGAAGGCTAGAAAGATGCAGACATCATAGATAGATGGTTGAATTTTCTAGAAGTATATTTCTCGATCCATGATTTCTCTGACCGAGAAAAGATTATTTTTTCACTCCTCAAAGCTAGCCCCCATGTCAAAGACTGGTGGGAAACCTACTGTGAGAAAAAGGATGAGAGGGAACCCTCTCTGTTCTCGGTCGCACCCACTTGGAATTCATTCCGAGATGGCATCAAGTAACAATACTACCCCATGGGGAGATATGAGGACAAGTACATTTAATGGACGACGCTGCGGCAACAAAGGGATCAAGGTGTGCATGAACTGACGAATTTGTTCCATACCCTGCATAAAAAGTTGGGTATTAAAGATTTGGAGAGACATTTGGTGCCAAATTATTGCATATATCTTCACAGACTCATTCAAGAGGAAATGAATTTCCTTGACATTACCTCGATTGGCATGGCATATTGCTATTTTGCCAAGATCAAGCAGAAATTTAAGCATAAGAAGCAAGAATTTAGTTTTGTGAATTCGAATCTAGGGAAAGGCACGCCCGAACCATAGAATAGGGGGCAAAGAGAAAATGGGGTGACTCAGAAAAACACCACAAATCCAAAGAATGACACGAGGAAGTGGTGTGAATTTCATAATAGCCCCACTCATAGCACAAACGAGTATCGATCCAAACAGTTGTTGGTGGCCAAACTGAAGGCACCCGAATGAGATGCATCTTCTGATCCTGAGCCCGAACTAGACAAGGGAGATGAAAAATAAATTAGATCACTGATGCGTAACCTAGTGCAATTTTTTCCACCACCAAGCTCCAGAGGGACGATGCTGAGGATCCAGAGGAGGGGGAGCACCTCTTCCATTTGTAGATGTGGGTGAAGGGTTCTCCGATGAAATTTCTTGTCGATAGTGGAAGCCAAAAGAACCTCATTTTAGCAGAGGTCGTGAAGTGGCTTGGCCTATGACCTTAGTACACCTACAGCCATATACCATCGGGTGGATTCACCTAGGGGGAGATCTTTGCATCCGCCAACAGTGCCACCTTCCGTACAACATCAAGCCATTCACGAATGAGGTATTATGTGATGTTGCTCCTATTAATGTAGCTGATGTATCATTGGGAAAACAATACTTGTGGAGGCAACATGTTGTGTATGATTCTAGGCCTCGTTCTATTTTTATTATGTTTGGAAATAAATTGTACATGATACTGGAGGTATTACTGCCTCCTGCCATCTCCTTGACTTTTGCAAAACAACGTAGTAAGATTTTTTCCCAAACCAGGAAATTTATTTTCCTTACAACTCGCTCGAAGGGAAAGAAGAATATTGTTGCCATAGCCTCGAAACATTACTTCCCTGCATGACTACAGCAGATGGAAAACAGTCGTGGAGGAATACGAGGACATTTTCTCCTCACTCACAAAGGTTCCTCTACACTGTCACGACAAGCACTCCATCGATCTGACCCCTGGCTCACCACCACCTGATATTTCCATACCTCATGTGATTGCATAGACATATCCACACATGTACTATATGAGGAAACCAAATTTATTGAAAGCATCCAGCATGTCCGACAACACGTCTGTCAGCAAGTCCGAGACATCCTAGACAAATTCAATACCAAGTTCAGCAGAATTTTCCTCTCATGGAGGATCTTAATGCAATGGGGAACATTGCTTCCTAAGGAGGGAGGAATGATCCAAGTGGATATTGGTCACCACCCACCTGTTCCATTTGGACCTATACCATCAGTTCTTACATTTTTTCAGTTTCATCACAACTTACTATTTTAGCAGGTTTTTGGGTCCCGAACTTCGAGAGCTGTTTGGAGGCCTAATGTTCCAAGTGGATATTGTTGGCCACCCACATATTCCATTTGAACCCCCACCATCAGTTCTTTCTTTTTTTCAGTTTTGGCACAACTTACTATTTTCAACATTTTTTTGAGTCCTGAACTTTTGGAGCCGTTTTGAGGCCCTAAATGATGTTTTTTGGGAAAAATGGGAGAAACCTAGGTCAATGGACCACTATTTTTGAAATAAGAAGTTGTATTCCTCAGATAGATATTTATAAAGAGGTATGGTGCGCGTCAAACGAAGATCGTATGCCAAAGTTACAACCCCGGGAATTTGAAACACTAATTTACCCAAACGGAACCCATAGTTTTGGCGTTTCATCTCCTAGGGTTAGGTTTTTGGATGTTTATGGCTTTCTATTGCTTCTGAATAATAAATAGGCCCTCTATCCTCATTTTAACACAGTTATGAGGCCTGTGGCTGCCACATCTCTTCTCAAAGATAAGCTACCAGTGCCCTAGCCAGTTTATTTCCATTATGTCTGTAAGCATATTTATGTTATTTTATATTAATGAAATGAAGTATTATTTTGCTAAATATTGATGTTTATGTATATTTCTATATTTTATTGTGTTCCTGCATAAATTCGAATCATAAACCCATATTGAGATAAGTTTAAAATACAAGTTGAAAAAGTAGTTTTTTCTTTTTTCCCTCTAAAATTTGATGATGTAATCTAATATTATTTTATTATTTCCACTATTGTTTTATAATATCCTTAGGAGGCCAATTTTAGACCTCGAAATTCCCCTAATGGCCCCATCATCCATGAATATTTCTAGTAAATAAACCATTTTTCTTTTCATTAGTTTTGGGACTAGGACAAAGTGTTAGTACACAAAGAAAGTAATCCTTGCTTCCCTTGCACTTTGTAGGCAAACCTGGGTTGGCATATGAATGCTTTCTCAAAGCATTTGGTTTCCCCATCTTCCTTTAGTTACACATAGTATAATAGGAAGGAATGTAAGTACCCCATTATCCGTACATCACTTATATTTATGCAAGTAACAATCAACACTTAGGGTAATTAGAGGGATATAGTAAAGGATCATCGTGTATTGACATGTTATCACACTTTGAATGTTCACTTCGCCACACACTAAGAATTTGTAAGCTTTGTATAAGAAGGTACCCGGTGCTCGGAAATTTTTTCACTTATCTTACCTTTTTTTACCAATTGACACCCTAATGAAATTCAAGACAATTAAAAACAACCATAACTTGAACCAACTAACTCTCCCCAAAGGGGTCATAAAAGAATTAATAGTTAAGGTTAAGACCATTGGGGGTTAGGAATCCCATAAGCCTCCATGGTAATTTTACATATATGAAACATAGAAGTTGACTTCTAGGGTGCTTAAAATCCTTCAATCATCCCATGTAAAAGAATACCCGAGCATAATAGAGACCCAATTCAGAGGGGGTTCGGCTTAGTTCTAGTGTGTGTGACTCTTTGGGGCTACCCAACCCATATACTACTCAGTACTAGTAACTAACTACCAAGAAGCTAAATAATCAAATTCTTACGTGAGACAAAGGTTCTTTAGTGGCCAAAATTTAGGGCATCCTTTTACCTATAGGTGATGGTGCATGCAAGACTTGATCCTCATTTCCATTACCTTGGTTTATTCTTCAGCTGTTGGAAGGCGTCGCCAGTTATTTCAATATGTTGCCCCAAGACCCATCATAAGATATGTCTGCAAGGCCTAGTTACTTTGATAGTGGTGAGGATGATCAGGTCTACATAGGATATTTTTCATACACAAAAAAAAAAACCATTTTTTACTTGATTGATCTCATAGCTTAATCTAAAGGAAAATTACCTTTCCATTTTCAATTTTTTTTATGTATGTTATTATATTTCATTGATAGAGATCATATTCCCTAAAAAAAACAAATTATTTCGCACAATAATCGACACCATAGGGGACCTCATGACTCCCCGTCAATCTAAATTTTTTTTAAACCTCCCCCCATTACCAAGAGGGGTACTAGGCCTCCCACCATTTAGGCATAGAGGACATCACATCGCCATTGTTATAGGATCTTCCTTTATCGGGGAAAATTTTCTTTAGATCCTTCCCTGACAAAATACACCCTTCATGACTATGCAAGGGTCACCAATTGATACCCCTTTGGGGAGCCCACATACTACTCCTTCAGATAGCCCTAGGAGCACCCACTAGGTCAATCTTCCTCTGACCTCCCCATAGAGGATCCCTTTGCATATAGATATTCAAAATCATTTCGCGATGATGGATAACTTGCAAATTCCTTTCTTAGCATATTTAAATTTAAGTAAGATAACGAATGACACAATTACTCATGGCCTTAATTAACCAACTATGCCCACCAAGTTCCCTTCAGTCATTCCAAAATTTGAAGGAAAACAAGGGGAAGACCCAGGAAACCATGTCATGACTTTTCACCTGTGATGTTCATCGAATAGTATTATAGAAAATACTATTCTACTACAAATATTTCAATGCACCCTCACAGGGCCTATAATGAAATGGTACGTTGAACAATATTCTGTGTCACATGGAAGATTTAGTTCCCTAGCTACAACATTCCTCACATTCTTCCAACTCCCTATTTGGCACGACTCAAGACTGGAACTTCTCACCCTCTTTAAAAAACACCCACCATACACATATCAGACCATATTCATGAATGGCAGAAATATTTTAGCTTGTGTAAATACCATTTTGAAGATAGAGTCCTCTTGGACTTATTCTTGAGATCTCTCACATCGGAAATCTCAAAAGATATGTAAAATTCATCCTCGTGCAATGAGGAAGAAGCCATTAGAAAATATCAATAGCTAGAGCTTATATACACCAAATCTGGATATATCTATCACATTCTTCTAGAATCCTGATGCCTTCAAACTTATAAAGAGATACCAGGGACATCTAAAGTTGTTGATGGATTAATAGGGTCCCTAACCCAAATGAAACCTAGCAACACCTACAAATATCCTGATTATTCATTTAGTAGTCAATCATTTGATACTACGCAAAACACACCACATACAGGATACTACCCCAATCAACAAGTACTAGTGCAAAATGTGGCTAGCAGGGTAAACCAATATCATCCCCCACAAGGAGGACCATACCATCCCCATTAAGGTAACCAATATTCATCTATGAATAGAGATGTAAGATCTGCATCCCATAATGTATACTTTGATTAGGGAAAATAAAACCAATACTCTCGTTTCCTCGAACAACAACAAAATATCCCACCAAAGCAAAATAATGCAGGGGTTAATTTAGTACAACCCTCCTTGGCTCAAGAGTAATCATAATTTGACCACAGGAATACAAACAACCCCCCTAAAGTTTCTATAGAAAAACCAAAGAGAAAACCAAACAAAGATCCTATACAGTGAGTGTTGGGGTCCTGTGATTTGGTAGATTGGCATGCCAAGTGACAAGGCAACATCAGAACCAATATTTAGAGCTCTAGGATCTAGCCCTCCTAGTGTCAGAGAGGGATCTCTCAATATGTTTATAAAGATATTTCTTGAAAGTTTTAGGAGTTGATTTTAGGCAAGTTATGAAGTGCAGGGTTGTTTGTTTTTTTTGGTTGGACAAATATGTTTCATGTGGTATAGATAGAGCATAGGAATCTACAAGCCATTGGGCAATGGAGTCATGTGAGAGTCCAAATAGTTCTGACTGAGAAGGAAGGGAAACCAAAGGGAAAATCTAACTTGGTCAAGGATTTGTTGAATAATATAGGTGAAATGGGATGAACATTAAGGACTAAGAGTGAAAAGAAAACTAAACCCTTTCACGATGGCTTAAAGGATTCAGGGAATGCTTTATTTCCTCTAGTAAGCTCACCGCTTTGGACTCAATCATTATAAAAACTCAAAGAAAAGGAGAAATGTAGACTAAAAACTTCTTAATGAACTATAGGATTCGGGGAATGCCCTATTTCCTCCTATAAATTTACTGCTGAAGGCTTAATCAACAAAGACATACAATTGCATTCAAAGAAGAGGGAATGCCTTAGACATCTAGGAATGCAATTATAGGGACCTTTAACACAATAATTACAATAATGAATAGAGGGTATGATTGAAACAGGCCTCTCTGTCAAACTACAAGCATTAATAATTAAAGGGATATTTCAGATACAGTATTCAGCGGCAAAGAAAGAGAGAACGCCTAAACAGTCTCTAACACAACTGAATTTATCATTTCTGAAATAAAACAAACTGAATACTCAAGAGAGCTATTGGACTACCCTGTCATGTTTAGTAGTGGAAAACATATAAACAGTGAAGGATAAATAGGTCATAGGTGCTTCTAAGATACATTTCTCTGCCTAAACTTTTTATCCTACTGTAAGTCAAAGCATAATGGAACAAAGTGATAAACGAGAAACAACATTAACAAAAAGAGACTAGTTAACCAAAACTAGGCTCAGGGATCCGATGGTCCAAATTTCCTTCATCAATAGAAAAACAAAGACCTCCACACTCCTTCAGAACACCAATTCTTCTTCAAAGAAACAATATGTATTACTTTAGAAATCACCAAATGCCAACCTTTTACAATGAGACCTCAAAGAGTATTTATAGAAAAACTGAGAAAAGTAGGTGAAGAAAGCTTTAATGAACATTAGAGATAGGAGAATTGTATTTTAATGCTCCATTATGTGTCTTAAAAATTTCATTAAATTCTGGACAGGATTAATAACTTTGTAGCTTGTTGAGATCATTTTGATATGACAGAAATCACCCACAGGGTGTCCTTTAGGAGAAAACACTTCCTACAACAATACTGTCATTTTCCTAGTGTAAGTTAAGTGCAAGCATGGGGTTTTAGGCCCCCCATACTTCCAAATAAATGCTCTGACAGTTTGTGGTATTTTTCTTTGATGTGGTAACTGCTGGGATGTTTTCTATGCATGGAGGTAGGCTATATGTGTCAGTCAACATTCTACGCCAATAACTGCTCTATCCCTCTGTAGTTTAAACTATTTAAGCCTGATTGTGCTCCTTCTTTGTTGATCTGCTCGAACTGTTCATACTTTCTATTCTTGAAGGTACCTTTAGTCTTTTGTATATTTGTTCTTCAACGTGCTATGCCCTTGATTGTTCCTTTAATCTTCAAACTTTGTTTCTGCCACTTGGTACTTGATCTTTACCATTTCTGAGTTTTTGTGTATAGGTGGTGGGTTTTTCTTAGCTGTAGGGTCTGATTGCTCAAACAGTGTTCATGAATCACCACTCAAGATGTAGAAATTGTCCCTACTGGTCTCCCTTCTGCATTGATCAAGTCATAGGGTCGTCACCCTGAAACTTGTGCCACCACTGTGTGACTGTGGGGAGCCTTATGAATTATTCGCCACTAACCTGCAATACACATGATAAACACATTATGAAATCCTACGCGGGGGTTTAAAACTACTTACAGAAGGCTCTGGGGTGGCAGAGGAACAGTGAGGATGGTGATTGCAACGGAAAATCGGGAAGAAAACCCTGGTAGAGAAGCTAACCAGGTTCAGTGAGGGTCTGGGTGCAATGAGGAACGTGGACCATTAGATTAGAAAGATCTACGGTGGATATCTCATGATGAAGTGTTTGGGAGAAAGGATGAATGGCAAACGAATGGGGTTGCGATATAATACGAGTCGTTCGATCTCAATGATCGATGTCTGGGATTAAAACTGAAAGAGACGTTGCGGAGGGCAGTGGTATGGCAGAAAACCGAGAATGGTTTTCATGTGGCGAAATGGGGGGGAGGCGGTACTGCCTTTTGGAACGTAATTCCATACACTGATTGCCACATGGATTTCTAAAATTTCCCATTTCGCGAAATTTTTAAACGTTAACTCTTGGGTGCAAAAAATTTTCGAAACAGAGTTTAAGCCGTCGGATCTCTTGGTATTGATCGGGTGGTGTGGATAGCATGCGATGGGAGGTAAGATACACGGGACAGAACAAATGGTTGGGCTCGGTAGTGACGTAAGGTGGCTTGTCGTGGGATGAATGGCGGTTTAAGTGTGAATCATCGGATCTTGTGAATAAACGGCTAGATCTCGATCAGAGTGATGATGGTGAGGGGTTATGGGTGGAGCGCAACACAATCTCGGCCATTGGTTCTTGTGGGTTCAACGCCTGAGATCAAATCGGCGGAAGGATTTCGAGACTTGGTGGACAAAAAGAAGATTGGTGATGTAACTGGATGCTAGCCATTGGATCAGAAGGGAGATCAATGGTCAGGATTAATCGGCGAGTGCGATGGTGGAGGGATTATGAGTAGAGCACGATTGAATCTTAGCCGTCGGTTCTTGTGGATTCTACGGTCGAGATTAGATCGAAAGATAGGAGGAGAGGGGCTCATCGCATCAGGGATTTTTAAAAGAAAAATGTGACAAAGAAACAGGAAACCTCGATTGAAATTGTGTGATGGGGCTAGCTCCTGGTTGTGGCTCCGAGTCACATGTAGGGAAAGGGGCTAAGGGCTAAGCCGAAAGGGGCTTAAGGCCTAAATGGAACATGAAGATTTTCAAGGATTTTAAAGGGTTTTTTGAGGGATTTGGAGGTTCCGATATGGGTAAAGACAGGGGTTTCAAACCTTATAAATGGGGTTTCACAAGGCTTGAAGGGGATTTGAGGCCTTTAGAGGCTAAATGGAGGGTTGAAATATGAAAGAAGGCTTATGAAAATGGGGGGGAAAAGGTGGAAATAGGTAGTTTCAAAGGCCTTTTGGAACAAATTTCTTTGGTGAATCAGCATGGTTTTAAGATGGAAACAACAGTGAAGATTAATTCAAAGGATAAGGAATCATCATAAGACTTCAAAGATGATGAATTTTCAAAGGAAATATATCTCTTGAAGGATTGAAAAATAAATTTAGCCACCATGTGGTATAACAGAAATTATAGGTGGCTAACAGTGGCTCCACTTGGGGAGGACAACTTTCCGTTTAGGTGTCCAGAACCTCAGTAATCTCTGGCTTTCATCAGTACAATGCCTCATCCATTGGGAAAATTTTCTTTGCTTTCTTGCTTGTACTTTTTGCAATTTTGCAGTTCCCTTAGTGACCTGCAACATGAAACTTCTTTGAAACAAACATCTCTACTTACCCCAAGCTACTTGTCCTAACATTTTCTTCCTTTGAGTGCACTTGGAATGGCATCTCTTTACATATTATTTTGAAAACAGAAAAATAAACCTATCTAATGCTACCCTTATTTCTTCCAAGAGTCCAGATTAAACAGTTGGACTCTTAATTCTCTACCTAATCTAATATCTGTCAGGATTAAACAGTCTGACAGATTTCCATTCTCTATATTCTAAAACATAAATTGAAAACACAGCTAAACCAGGATTAGACTGTCTAATTTGATGTGGTTCCATGGCATAAATACAAGCTGCACATGAACTGAAACTTCCAGAGATTCAAAAACAAAATTTTGAAGGTTAAAGATCTGAAATTAAAAAACATTCCTCCTTCTTTTTTTGACTCAAACTTTGAGTTTTTTAGAGTCACCCTTTTTTCTTCATTTCAGTTCTGGTTTTGATCTTGTTAGAGCTATTTTATTTTTCTTTGCTGGTTCAAGTTTTGAGCATGTTAGAACCAGTTCTCTTTCCTTTCTTCTATCCTAATCTGTTCTACTGATAAGCCAAGATTAAACAGTTTGGCAAATATTCTTCACTATCCTATCAATAGTAAATTGAAATATACCCAATCATGATTAGGTTGTATGATTGGACAGAAGTGATCCTTAAAGTAGTGGCATTTGAGCTTGCACACTTTCATATGTTCCTTTCCTTTTGGTATGGGGCTATACCTTCCTTGTTTTATTTCTGCCCTATTTACTATTTTTTCCTTTATTATTTTGTATTTTTTGAATTTTTCTTCAAAGAAAAAATCAAAAACTAACTAAATTCTCACAGGCTGAGCTTTATTGAGATTCCTACCTACCTAATCTATCTTGGAAATCTCTTTTGTTTTAGATGATATAATAGTGCTAGTGCAGCCAGTTAAGCAGTAACAAAAAAGGGTAGAAAATCTGACTGTTTTTCAGAGATAACCACAGGATACTTTGAATGTGGGTCTTCAAAACCAAGGCCACCACCAGTGGTGACCACTCCTGATGTATCTGGCTCTTGCAAAGGATCAATGCTTGGGAACTTGAGCCAATCAGGGACTCCATATACTCTGTCACAGGATCAGTGAACACATGATGTAGACTTTCTTCTTTTAGGCCTTCCATGACTGGTATGCTATCTACATCCTTGACAGCTTTGATCACTACATCTTCAATGTGGCTCTTGAAGGCCCAAACATCCTTTTCCTGCACATCAAAAGGCAGTAAAATTTCTTCTTTCTTGGGGGGCGGGGGGGGGGGAGGGAGACTTTCCAAAAAAGCTCTAGGGTCCCTGAATTGGTATGATTGTTCTTGTGAATTCAACATTTCAATCTCAGCTTCATATATTTCAACCACAAAATCTAAGAAAATTTTCTTAAGCTCAGGTTTAGCATTGAATTTTGAGCTGAGAAGGATAGCCTTTGGAAGGTCCCCCCATTCAAGTTCTGCCAGGTCACTTGATATTATATAACGACACTCTGCTATGAAACTTGACCGCATTTTTGAAAATTGTTCAGAGTATTCTATTAGTGCAGTGATTCAGTCTTTGCTATGTAGGGATGTGGAGAGGCCACTATGTTGATTTTAGAACGACAGAAAAGATAAGTTAGCTAGATATGACAATCTTTAGAGGCAAACTAGTCTTTAACAAGGAAAACTTAATCCTCAAATTTCCTAATCATGGGTGTGCACGATGTTTAATGGTAGCGTGGGCTTCCCCATTGGAGTCTTTGTGGAAATTAGGGGTAATCAGCAGGCCTACTAATCACCAGTGGAGTATTTTGGTATGTTAGGGGTTGTGGAGTCGCCAGGTGGATGATTTCAAAGTTTTTGAAGGTCAAAATAGTTTTGGTACACCACCACTGTTTAGTATGAAGCCAATATGAAATATTTTTGGATTTTGTATATTTCTATGGTTATGAGAGTGTACTATGTTTGATCTTATACTTAGCTAAGGTGTTCAAACAAACAGAGTCTACTCTATGGCCCACTAACTGATTTTCTTAGAGATTTGTAGGACTACATAGTTTATAATAGTTTGCTAGGCTATCATACATTCAATAGGTCCCACCGTGATCGCCATTATGTTGGTGTGAACGGTGGGATAAGTCCACAAAATAATATCCTTAAGGTATTCTTTGTCAAGCTAAGGGCCTAAAGAGTTTTTAAGAAGTATTCAGGCAACTATGTACTCAACAGGTCCCATCGTGATCACCATTATGTTGGTGTGAACGATGGGATAAGTCCACAAGATAATATCCTTAAGGTATTATTTATCAAGCTAAGGGCCTAAAGATTTTTCAAGAAGTATTCAGGCAACTATGTACTCAACAGGTCCCACCATGATCGCCATTATGTTGGGGTCCTGTGATTTGGCAGATTGGCATGCCAAGTGATAAGGCAACATCAGAACCAATCTTTAGAGCTCTAGGATCTAGCCCTCCTAGTCTTAGAGAGGGATCTCTCAATATATTTATAAAGATATGTCTTGAAAGGTTTAGGAGTTGATTTTAGGCTAGTTATGAAGTGCAAGGTTGTTTTTTTTGTTTGGTTGGACAAATATGTTTCATGTGGTATAGATAGAGCATAGGAATCTACAAGCCATTGGGTAATGGAGTCATGTGAGAGTCCAAATAGTTCTGAATGAGAAGGAAGGGAAACCAAAGGGAAAATATAACTTGGTCAAGGATCTGTTGAATAATATAGGTGAAATGGGATGCACATTAAGGACTAAGAGTGAAAAGCAAACTAAACCCTTTCACAATGGCTTAAAGGATTCGTGGAACGCCCTATTTCCTCTAGTAAGCTGACTACTTTGGAATCAATCAATATAAACACTCAAATAAAAGGAGAAATGTAGACTAAAAACTTCTTAATGAACTATAGGATTCGAGGAACGCCCTATTTCCTCCTATAAGTTTACTACCGAAGGCTTAATCAACAAAGACATACAATTGCATTCAAAGAAGAGGGAACGCCTTAGACATCTAGGACTGCAATAGGGACCTTTAACACAATAATTACAATAACGAACAGAGGGTATGATTGAAATAGGCCTCTCTGTCAAACTGCAAGCATTAATAATTAAAGGGAGATTTCAGATACAATATTTAGTGGCAAAGAAAGAGGGAACGCCTAAATAGTCTTTAACACAACTGAATTTACCATTTCTGAAATAAAACAAAATGAATACTCAAGAGAGCTATTAGACTACCCTGTCATGTTTAGTAGTGGAAAAAATATAAAAAGTGAAGGATAAACAGGTCAGAGGTGCTTCTAAGATACATTTCTCTACCTAAACTTTTTATCCTACTCTAAGTCAAAGCATAATGGAACAAAGTGATAAACGAGAAACAACATTAACAATAAGATATCACTTCACCAAAACCAGGCTCAGGGATCCAATGGTCCAGCCTTCCTTCATCAATAGAAAAACAAAGACCCCCACACTCCTTCAAAACACCAATTCTTCTTCAAATCAGCAATATGTATTACTTTAGAAATCACAAAATGCCAACCTTTTACAATGAGACTTCAAAGAGTCTTTATAGGAAAACTGAGAAAAGTAGGTGAAGAAAGATTTAATGAACATCAGAGATAGGAGAAGTGTATTCGAATGCTCCATTCTATGTCTTAAACATTTCATTAAATTCTGGACAGGATCAATAACTTTGTAGCTTGTTGAGACCATTTTGATATGACAGAAATCACCCACAGTGTGTCCTTTAGGAGAAAACACTGCCTGCAACAGTATTGTCATTTTCCTAGTGTAAGTTAAGTGCAAGCATGGGTTTTGAGGCCCCCCATACTTCCAAATAAATGCTCTGACAGTTTGTGGTATTTTTCTTTGATGTGGTAACTGCTGGGATGTTTTCTGTGCATGGAGGTAGGTTGTATGTGTCAGTCAACGTTCTATGCCAATAATTGCTCTTTCCCTATGTACTTGAAACTATTTAAGCCTGATTTTGCTCCTTCTTTGTTAATATGATTGAACTATTCATACCTATTGTTCCCGAACGTACCTTTAGTCTCCCCTGAAAAACCTTGAAAACTGACCTATTGGCCTTGGCGTGATCAGCGAGTTCTGCCCTCGTGCCAATGGGGGAAATCCACCAAAGAGGGTGTGCCAACTAGCGCTCTGTCCCAGTATATTTCTCGCGCCAAGCTTAATAAGGATTTTTTTTTTAAAATAAATGGCAGAAGTTTGATTCCAACCAACTCCTTAACGAGTCTCTAAAATGAGTTGGGGGGTTTGGCTCCAGATCTCCATGTAGGGGAAGTGGTTTTCCACCTATCATGGAAGCTTCCTTGAGGATAGGGCCAATCCCACAATCGTAGGGATCCCAACTCCCCTTCCACCATCTATATAAGCTTGCCATTTTCCCTTAGCAAGCTAAAAGCAAGAGCTGAATCTATAGCAAGGAGTCTATCGCCAGACAGCCTTTGAGATCCAAGCCGAAGAGAGAGAGCTTTGTCCCATTTCCGATGAGCTTCATTGAGACATGCTCCACTGTCAGCCCCGCCAAAGGAAGATCCAGCATTAGAGCTTAAGGTTGTATCATTCCTTGCTTTTATTAATAATAAGTGACTTTGATTATGGTTTCATTTATGTATCTTTATCTTATATGCAATGAATAACATCTTCTCTGAATGATGTATAGTTACAAGATTTAGATTATGTGCTGTGTATTGTTGTGTTTCTTCGCGTGTGTGTAGGTTTTCAGACGCGCTAAGCGAAAGGATCGTGATCTGCCAAAGCGGAGGATGGGAAGCGTCATCCTTCCTTCGACGACCATCACATAGGACCTGAGGTAGGCAACATGTCATTTCTTGTCATTTTGTAACTAGAGACCTACATCACTGCATGATTGATTGTTGCTAGACCCGATTTGGGCTAGTAGGGATCGCCTTTTTCCATAGAGGGGATTTACCTCTCCAACAAACTAGCGACTCCACTGGGGAGAATTTGATTAGAGTTTTTCTTGTCTCTTTCGGTTGCTTTTGGCTTTTGTCTACTTGATCATCTCTTCTGGTTTTCCTCCTTTTGGTGTAAAACCTCTGTTTAGCCCCCACCATACCTGATCTGCTCCCTGTTTTCTCTTTTTTATTTTTTTCATTAGTAAACTCGACTGGCATGCTTTTTGACCTGACAGTTGCACCAACTGGCACTTATTTCTGGTTAGGCCCATGTGCCAATCTTGTTCTGGCACTAGATGCAGCCAAACAGTCGCGCCAATCCTGTGTGGTGCTAGGGTTTGCTTGTTTCTGAGCCTTCTGAGCTTGATTTATGGTTTTGGTGTCATTTTTTCGACTGCCTGAGTGCCCTGAAGTCTTGGTTGACTGTGTGTGACCTCCATCCTCCAGTTGTTTTCCCTCTACTATCAGTTTTACATTCTAGCCCTAGGGCATCTAGGTGCTATGGTGTGTTGAGCCTCCCATGGGAGTTTTTGGTTTCATTTGTTCAGTCAACTTCATTTTTTCTTCCTTGCATTCATTTGGTGGTTTTCCATTATGTTATTGCATTATTTGAGTGATTTCTCTCTTTCTCATTGGGGTTTATCTTTGTCTCATTTCGAGCCTAGATTACACGGTTTGTATGAGTCTTTTGGATTCCTCTTTGATTTAAGGGATTTCTCCATCAGTTTGAGGTCTGATTGTGTGTTTTGCATTGAGTGAACTTGCTTGTTTTTACTCTTCTGCTATCATTTCTCAAATTGATCTCTTTATGAGTTTTCATTTTTTTTAGTGCATTTTTCTCTTAAAACATTGAAAATACAAAAACCATCTTTTTCTTTTGATTAGTTAGTGAAAATTTAAAAAAAATTCTGCATTATTAATGTTATATAACTCTAAAGGAAAAGCTTTTAGTTTCATTAGCATGCATTAGAGACACTAGTGGTTGTTTTGTGATCATTTTGTTGTTGTTTGGAAAGCTCTCAACCTTCTCATAGTTAGCTATTCATCAAACAAAGTGATATATTGTGGCATGTAGTGTGCATTTAGAGGATTTTTGAGACATAACATTTGGTAGGGCCTGAAATTGAAACATAATTGAAGATCAACTCTAAAATTTATTCAATTTACCTTAAGGCAGCATTGAAACATTAACGAAATACATAGAGGTCTAGGCTAGTTACGTGTTCTGGCGTCATTAAACCTAGTAGCTGTCGTTCACCTCTTGGCTTTAGACAGCACTAGTGTAGACTTGTGCTCCCCGTATCATCGCGTATATAAAGGGAGACCCCACTAGGTTGCTATCCTTTATCCGTAGGAAGCTGAGTTTTCCACCTTATACCCATGATACACTAGACACAACATTCGAGGAGATTGCCTGCACGTACATCAAGTCCTTGGTTGATTTCTCCTTCATTTTTTAACCAAGGTGTATATTGCAGTTCACGGATATCCGGTACACCCTCTTGCCTAGAGTTCCAGAGTAGTCATTTTGATCTTTTCTGACTCATTAAATTTGAAA
This sequence comes from Pinus albicaulis, assembly GCA_034641835.2. NCBI lineage: Eukaryota > Viridiplantae > Streptophyta > Pinopsida > Pinales > Pinaceae > Pinus > Pinus albicaulis. The sequence continues at coordinate 547,450,031 of CM076577.1, forward strand.
GGATCATCAAGCACTCGTCCTTTCATTCTTGTTTCCAAATTGAAAGAGATAGAGTCACCTTTTACTCATTTCTTGACTCTTAAAACATGAAACGGTAAAATTTTCTGGTTTCAATGTGGTAAAATTAATCACCTACGATCACACGCCCTTTTAGAGATTGTTTGTTGGCCATTTGATTGTTTTCCTTGGTTTTTTCCTGTGTGCTATTGTTTGATCTCTTACTCTTTTCGTTACTGTCACAGTGGCGAAAACTTCAGTTTCTTCTATTGGTAGTCCTTACACAGACGATCCATTAGAGGTCTCTCAGTCCTCTGCTGAACCTCAGCAGCTTATTGTCTTCAAGTTTCCCAATGGGGAACCGGTTCTATCTGAGCTTCCCTTTGGTGGACCAGTTGAGTTCAATTGGCCCTTATCCAACACTTGGTTTGGATTTGGAGTAGGGGAATATTTACCTCCTCTTACATCAAGATCGCCCTTTTTAGCTGTTGTTATACCTCCTAGTCTTTGCCGTCTTTTAGAAGATCTAGCAGCAGGGTCAGATATGGACTCACCCAGTCCTTCTCCTAGTGAGGAAATTCCTACATATGGTGAAGATTACCATATTTTCCTAGAAAACAACCCCGAGTCTTGTTTCATGTCTTCGCCTGGTCCTTCGCTTCCAGCGGGCTATAGATCCTTAAGTCAGATTGTGGCTGCTGTGGCCTCCATGGGAGTATCCACTCCATCTGCGAGGCCGGTTATTCCTTCGTTAGGGATGTCACCATAGACACCTCTCATGTCATCTCCTCAAGTTACATCAATACCTGTTAGGCTTACTGTCTTCATAGCTGCATCTACGCCTGTTGTCACTACTCAGTCCACAAGGACCTCGTCACTTCCTGAAGACATTTACATAGCATCTACTATTCCGGAAAATATCTCTCCCAAGGATTATCGGTTATCTCTACAGTCGTCCAACTATGAGGTTGGTTAGTCCTCCCAAGATCCCAACTGTCCTTATTTTTCCCATTATGGACCAAATGCTACCTTCGTTTATGTTTTTCCATATCAGTACGATAAGCAAGGAAACCCTCTACGTTTTCCTATTCCAGAGGCTTATCAGTATATTCAAGGTTTTTTGTCTGCCCAGGCTGGGCAACCTTTCAACCCACAAGGACAACCCTTCCAGGGCCAACCTTCGGGCCAACTTGGTTATCTATATGACCCGCAAGGACAACCCTTACAGGGCCAACCTTCGGGCCAGCAGGGGTTGTTATATGGTCCGCAAGGGCAGTCCTACAACCCTCAAGGTCAAGCTATACAGCCTCACCCTGTGGTCCAACCAGGGCAACCTCAAGGACCCACAGGTCAACTGAGGTATCAACCGAGATTGTTGTATGGTCCTAGGGAGCAAATCCAACCCTCTCAACCTATGGTGCAACCTCTGCAACCTCAGTTTCCTATTGGTACGATGTTGCGCAGCCAGGGCCATCTTATGGTCCTGTTACAGGTTAAACTGGTTATCAGGCACAACCTGGCCCTATCTCGCCACCAGGCCAACCGGCTCATCCGGGGCAGCCTGGTGTCCTTCATCAGCCAGGTCAACCTGTTCAACTAGGACAACCTGCTCACCGGGGTCAACCTATTTAACTAGGGTAGCCCGCTCAGCCAATTCAACCTTTTCAACCAGACCAACCTGCACATCCAGTCAGCCTTGCTCAACAATCGATTTACTCTATGCCGCAGCCGAATCTGCCTGTGTGTCCAACTTACCAGCAACCCGCTCAACCCCAAGGCGGTTATTATCTTCAAGGTCAATCTCGACCGGTTTACAACCCACCCCAAGGTTCTGGTTATTACCTTCAACAACCAGGCTATACCTATACTCAGCAGTCAAATCCATATACTGCTCAAACGGGGCTGACATATAATCAGGGTCCATACCCTAGTTATCAACCCCCGTACACTGGTTATCAATAACCGTATCAACCTAACAATACGGCTTACACCCCCTATGGTCAGAATCCCTCGGGACAGAACTAATGGGGGCAAAGTTATGCTCAACCAAGGTGGAGTACAGGTATAGGTCCTTATCGAGGGCATGGCATGCCTTTCAATCCTCAGTTGCCTTTCCTTGCCATTCTAGAATTTCCGGATGTATCTAAATTGACCAATGATCCAATTCTTCACAATCCTTATTGGCATCCGGTTCCGACCAAGGTGCCTGGTGACTATCCTAAATTTGAGGGTAAAGCTAGAGAGGACCCCTAAGCTCACGTCATGACCTACCATCTGTGGTGTTCCTTGAACTCTTGGGTGGACGATTAGATTCGTCTACGTCTTTTCCAGCGCACTCATACCGGTGCTGCTTCTAAGTGGTACATTGAATTACCTCACATTATCTTTCAAGATTTTAATAATCTCGCTATGGCTTTTCTGACGCATTTTCAGTTACCAATTCGATACGAAGTCAGGACACATCTCCTGACTTCTCTTAAGTAGGATAAAGCCACTCACATATCAGATCATATTCATGAGTGGCGATGTCGTCGTCGACTAATCAAGTTTGATATACCTGATCAGCTTCTCACTCATTGGTTCACTACCTCCTTTATTAACAAGATCACTCAAGATATTGCTATGGGGGCATGTGTGACCAAATAACAAGCCATCACTTGTGCCTAGTACCTCGATTTGGTGTACTCTCAATCTGGCACGCTATATGATATCTTGACTGATGCCTCACGGCCAGGGACCTCTAAAGCACCAACTACCCCATCGGTGGATGGTGTTATTGGTTCTATTTCTCACACTTCTTGGAAGTCCTCTAATGGGAAGCAGAAGTCGAATTCTTCCAATAATTCTACTCTTCCCACCCCTCCAGATTCTGGTAAGACCGCGGAGATCAATGCCATCTAGTCCAATCCTGCGGAAAAGGTCTCCAAAGGGAAAAGAAGGGCAAAGGAAAATCCAAACCTGATGCCCAAAAACCAAAGTCTTCCAAACCTCGTGCTGATGATGGTTCCCAACGTAAACCGAAGTACCCCTTCCTTATTTGTGAAGGAGATCATTATACCAAAGATTGTCCCTGATGATCTGAAGTTAGTCAACTTCTGAAAGGCTCCAAAGAGACTCCAGTAGTTCTCAAAGAACCTTTCTTGTCCCAGCAAACCTAGATGGTTGAGCAGCATTCACCATCTGCACCATTTGGATCCCAAGTTTTTATGATGAATGGTGTTGCACCCATTTCGATTGCTACGCGCTCGAAGGATTAGGCTGGATCACAACATGCAACTGGGAAGGAAGTTGTTGATGGCCCACCTCCCCCACCTATCTCTGGTCCCTTAGAAATTGAGAAGCCCAACGCTGAACCCATTGTAAGGCCACCTTCTAAAGGTGTTCTGTGAAAATATTCCTATAATCCAAACGCCTGTGCCGCTCAACACTACAACATTGTTGGGGATTTGGCACGGGTGCCTTCCACAATGTCTGCGTTGGAAGTGCTTCAAAGTTTCCCATCGCAACGGAAATCTACGTTGTTCACAATTGGTGGAATTGATCCCGCCGATTCTAGTCTTCTCACCTTCGACTTGGAAAATTTTGTCCCCCGACTTCCACATCAAATTGCTCTGGTTATACAAGTCGGCATCAACGGTCTCAACATCCATAGATCTGTTGTGGATGAAGGTGCTTCCACCTGTGTTATGTCATCCGCCTGCTAGAAAGCCATTGGCTCTCCAGCTCTTACTTCATCCCCCAATGCCCTAGAGGCATTTGATGGTCGTGAATAAAAACCCCTAGGTGTTCTCGAGAGTTTTCCGATCACATTACAGGGTAAGATAGTCAACGTAGAGGTATAAGTGGTTGACGCCAAGCTCAAATACAATATTCTTCTTGGTCACAGTTGGACCCAGGCCATGCTATGCGTTTCATCCACCCTCTTCCGGCTTCTAAAGTTTTCACATGAGGGCAAGATCAAAACTGTCGATCAGTTGTCTTGGATTAGATTCCCAATCCCCTCGATAGTGTAGGACCCGGTATTTTCAAGGACCCCGTCCTCATGGGTATTTTTCCTGCGCCACCACCGCACACCGTTCAAGTTAACATGATCTCTAGGTCAGATGACCCTTGGATCATCCCTTTTCCTGAACAGGTGACCTCTTTCAAAGAATCAATGCCTTTAACTCCAGTCGAGATGAATTACTACGAGATCGTCGCTGCATCATATCTACCTCCTTCTGAACATGCTCCTTTGAGCATGGCTCTAGATGTATATTATCAATCCCCCTAGCTTGGCGATGCAAATTCTTCTGATCCTTTAAGAGAATTATTCCCTTCTGATGAAGCTATCATTGAAGCGATGTCTCTTGAAGATCTTTCGTGGAGCGATGGACATCATCGTTCCTCATTCATGCCTAGCCTGGGGGCAATGTTTGATTTTCTGGAGTGCTTCGCATCTTAGGTTCCCACTCCACCCCTCCAAACGTCGATATTAACTCATGAGGTTCTTTTGGAGGGAAATCTGAGTAACATTACACAAACTATGCCTATTGACATCTCTGTCAAACTGGGGGTAGTCGAGAACATTCATGTGGGAGTTACTTGTTCTCCCGAAGAAATACAAGTTTACAGGGAAATTTTATGTGAATTCAGAGATGTTTTCACATGGTCCTATGAGGAGATGCCTTGGATTGATCCCAGTATAGTCGTGCATGAGATTCCCACTTATCCAGGTGCGAAGCCCGTGTGTCAGCATCTACGCTTGTTGCAACCCCGAAAATCCGCAACGATAAAAGCTGAAGTTCAAAAAATTCTTAACGCGGGCTTCATATATCCTATTCCCCTCACAGAATGGGTTTCTAATATTGTCCCTGTAGATAAGAAGCAGGGCACTATACGGGTCTGTGTTGACTACCGAGAAATCAATCGGGCTTGTCCTAAGGACAATTACCCCACTCCCTTCATAGATCAGATCATCGATGACTATGTGGGGAGTGAGATTTATTCCCTTATGGATGGCTTCTCAGGTTTCAATCAAATTAATATTTTACCCGCTGATCAACATAAGACTACCTTTATCTGTTTGTGGGGCATTTTCGCTTACAAGAAGCTCCTGTTCGACTTAAAAAATGTTGGAGCCACTTTCCAGTGCGCTATGTCCTATGCTTTTCATGACATACGTCACATTGTTCAGCCATATCTGGACGATTTTCCGGCTCATTTAGCTCGGCGTGAGGACCATCCTAAACACCTCTACCAGATTTTCCTCCGTTGTAGACGTTACAATATTAGGCTCAATCCTCACAAGCGTGTCTTCTGCGTGGATTATGGTCGTCTTTTGGGATTCATCATCTCCAAAGATGGAATTCACCTCGAGCCCCTCAAGGGTGAGGCCATCGTTAACCTCCCATCCCCATCCTCACTGCATCAACTACAGAGTCTACAGGGGAAAGCTAACTTTTTACGACACTTCATTCTGAACTATGTAGAAGTGGCCAAGGGGTTAATGCGACTTTTGAAGCAGGACGTTCCCTTCCATTGGGACGAGATTGCCCAGCAATCCTTCGATAAGATTAAAACGTTGCTCGTCAACACTCTGTTGATACGGCCTCCCAACTATCATCACAATTTCACACTTTATTTGGCTGCCGCTTTCAGCACGATAGCCATGGTTCTCGTACAGGATGACAACGATGAAAATGAGCTTGTAGTTTACTATCTCTCTCGGAATCTTCTTGTAATGTCCCAAATTTTATGGGACATTAAATTTTGTTAAAGAGATGAATAAAATGGGTAGGGGGCCCATTATTTGCATGATTAGAGAATAAAAATCCTCTAAGTATGAAAGTGGATCACTTTAGAGCTGGATTTCACACCTCCATGTGTGAAAGGAGGTTTTTGCAAACATGCTTGGCCAAGGTTGACCAAGTCAAACTGCATTGGAATGAGTTGGAAAGCATTATGTGGGACAATGTAGGAGGGAAGTTTGTAGAGAGAAGGAAACCCTAATTCGAAATAGGGTCCATGGAGGGAAGGCTCATTGTATAAAAAAAGGAGCAAGGCAACCATTGTGGACATCTTTGATCATTTTTATATTTGAGTCTTAGAGACTTGTTGCTGCCTCTTGATGTTCAACAGAGCTGCAGTGCCTTCTGGCACGAGGGAGTCTTGTTTAGGAATTCCTCTCCTTATTGAGTAGCTCATGAAGGATTGCACTCCATTCCCCATATTCAGACATTTAGGCCATAGCTTCAGCCATCTACATCAACACAATTTCTGCAGCAGTTATTGTGCAGTGTTTCTGGGTGTTGCTGGGGAGGTTTCCACACACCATCCAGAGCTTGTTTTTCAATGGAGAGAAGTTCTATTCATTGGGAGATCATAATTGTTGGTTCTTGAGAATATCCCACCATCTTTGGCATCAGGCCAATCACTTTCCATCAGAGGCAGTGCAGTCTCTCTCTTAGACAACGTTTTCTTGGTGTAGATTTGCTGTGAGGGATTAGAACATTTTGGAGGGGAAGTCTTGGGTGAAAGGATTAGCCTTTCACTTCAGATTTCTATTGGAGAAGGTTTTTTCATTTTTTTCAGATGTTTCAGCCTTATCCATGTATTTCCAGTTCATGAGTAGCTACTTCCCAGCTACTCCGGCATTTCTGCAAAATGCCATTTTTGTATAGATTTCAGCCAATCCTTCTAGAGGATTGTTGTTATGTATTTTTAGGGGTTGAGAGCTTGCTCCCCCACTTTATTTGAGCCCATATTTCTATATCATTTGTATTTCTATCATTTATGTAGCAGTTCCTCTCTATAACTACACAATCATGGCCTAGGGCTTTTTTTATGCAGCTATGTATTTCATATTTCCATGTACAAGTTTCTTGAGGCTTATTGTGCATTTCTTGAGTGATAATTTCCTCAAGAAGATGTATATTTTATGCTGCTATGTCTTAATATGATGGCCATTGTATTCTCCGACATTTTATGTATTCATGGATTCATTGCTATTTCCATTTGGTGCATTTGCTTATTGTTGTAGCTTCATTATTGGGAGATTCCCAATCTTGTTGTGTCTCCCTATTGGGGATATTTTCCTTGGAAAATCACTCTATAGACAGAGTCTGATAGTGGGCCAGGTAGTCTTTGGAGCTCATCCTTTATTTAAAGGTGAAAAATCCAGTAAATTCCCCTGCAGTCTATCTCTGGAATAGATTTTCTTTGTCGATTGATAATGTTTCTGGAGAAGGAAAAATAGAACATCTAAGATGTTCCTGATTGAGCAGCAAGTTCCTGAAAAAGGGACATTACAGTGGTATCACAACATTGAACTGGCACAGCCTGTGAGTTCGATTTCAAAGGAGAATGATGAAGAAGATGAGAATTGATCTCATCTAATTTTGGAATAAAGAAGAGCCTCCCTGAGGAGGAGGAGAAGAAAAAAGGAGAAGAGGAAGGTCCATGCACTTCCTATTCTCTTGAATACCGGCATGGCAGATGCTTGTATTTCCAAATCTTAAGAAAGTACCTGGGTGATTATAAACCCCATTCTGTAGCATTTAGGAGAGCTACAACATTCTCACAATCTGTGCAGCAGATGGAGGAGACAAGGCCCTATGGAAAATGAGAAATCAGAGGCAATGATTTCTATTGTCTACATTTGATGGGGTTACTTCAGCTAGAGCTTGGGAGAAGAAGCTGGAGGCATTTCTTGCTACATCCAGTGGTAGAGGAATAAGTAGTGGTGATGGCAGCACTGTACATGGAGGGAGAAACCTCTGTTTGGTGGTTCAAACCCTTGGTCCATTTAAGGGTGAGTTATTTTACAGTATTTGCTCAAAGGTTGATCCAAACCTTTGATGGAGAAAGAACAAAGGAAGAGAATCTCACACCACCATGGGAGGAGGATTGCACCAACGCTGCTACAACTTTGAAGGAGCAGCCCTCTACATTTATGGATGAGGCAGCCATTGCATTAGAAGAAAAAGCCATTGCAGCCACACAAGAAGGTCCCAAGATCAACCAAGGTATGAGCAAGGTTCCACTTTTTATTTCAGAAAATTATCTTAAGGATGGTGGAATTTCATATGGAGAGGTCCTAGGATCAAACCACATGGCCACTTTAGGGCCTCATGTTTGCACTGCGCTGTGCAAAGGGTTCAAGGAGGAGAAGAAACCTCATCCTCATACAGCTTTGATGATTTGCATTCAGCCTTCAAGGTGGGAGTGTAAACTTTTGGAGGATGAATTAAACCATGACACCTCCATGGAGAATCATGAAACAAATTGTGAACCAGAGGAGGAGACAACTATTACATCATTGGATGAATCAACAACACTGTTGAATATGGGTGGAGAGGAGACATCACATCCATCACATTTGGATCCTCATGGGTCCAACATATTCATGGGAAGTAGGCCTTTCTTAAGGGGTCTCCAAGGAGCTGCATTTCAAACTCTCATGAAATGCAAAGAGCAAGAATTGATGGTAGCCCTCATGGGAGGAGTACAAAAAGAATGGAAAGAGATGGAAGGATGTTTACATCATTGGGTAGCAAGGAGAAGGGATACATATTGCTGATATGACACCTTCATCACACGAGACATATGATGTGAGCATAATGGGGCAGCAAGTACTTGAGTTGCTTGGGATTGATGGGAGAGAGCACAAGCAGATTTTCTCTCACATGATTCATGATGTTGCAGGAGGAAGAGATGAAATTATCTCCTTGACTTTAGATGATAGAGAGGTACTTCCACTTTGGGATTGGATTCTTATCTATTGTAGAATTATGAAAGACATCTTTGATAAGGAGCATGTCAAAGAATGGATCTTGGTATTGATGAGATCCTATGGGTATAGGCCAACAACATTCTCTCTTTGGAGCAGTAGCCGATGGATGAAGTGTGCCCAATGGCAGTGTGGTGGATCCATAACCCAAAATTCCCAGGAAAATTTCATATTTGTTGCACTTGATAGATAAAGAGGAGGTGAGATGGATGAGGTAGTGAAAGAAGTCATCTATGATACATTCTTCTTGACTTGGATTTCCAAGCATGAGAAGAAGGGTCTTCTTGCTGCAACTAGTTCATTCCTCTTCATGGGAGCATGCCAAACAACTATGGAGGGTTCATTCATGGATCCATACATCATTTTACTCCCAGTATATGGTAAGATATCTGTTTTTACATTGGCTGATTTGTATACTCATATCATTATTTTTGCAATGCATGGATCTACAAGAGGGCAAGCTTTTCAGATTGGTCCATGGATCAAAATTGGGCCAATTTGTATGATGGAGACAACCATATTTATATGGCCTTGGGAAAGTGTTACATTCCATTTATGTTCAGCACTTATATTCAGCCACTACCATGCATTATCATATGTAAAAACATACATTGTTGTTTATAAGCTGAAACAACTTCCCATGTGATTTTCGAAAGCAGCAGTTTAGAAAACTGCGTTGTCACTTTTGGGAAAAATGTTGGTACATTCTTGCAACACATGAAACCTTTAGAATTTTCCTCATTTTATTGATGATAATGACTTCCTTTCTGGTATGGATCAGATTTTCATAAGAAGCATGATTATGAGAAAGGCACATGAGTTGGATGTGTCTTTGAGTGAGAAAAACTCTCACATTTTCTGTAGTGCATGTTCTAAAGGGAACATGAGAGGAGGCATGGCTACAGCCACATATTTGCTCATTTGTGGGGAGTGCCATGGGATTGTTAATTTTATCCATCCACTGTATGTATATGGGCAGGTGTTTGACCTTATTTTTCTTATTCACTCATCTATTTTACTGTTCAGTAGTAGAGGTGATATTCTTGTACAATACTTGCCATGCTATTTTCTACAGCTGCGGTGGATGAGGTTGCATAATAACCATATGAGGCATGGTTTTCACTTGCTTCACATGGTATAACCTACAGAAAAAATGTCACGGGGGTATTCTATGGTGATCTTGTCCTATTCATCACATATGACATGTCTTGGGCCAGCTGATTTTTCATTGATGGAGGGGAGATTGTTGGGGGATTACTCTTCATTTTTCCATTTGAGGGCAATAAATTTGCAGCCTGAGATCAGCACACACTCAAAAATTATCATAATTGGGGGAGCGGACATTATGGGGCAAGTTATGGCACTTTCCATGATCAGATTTCAGCCCACCTTCATTTCCGGAGCTCAAGGTGGAGGGAGATTTTTCATGAGTTGTCTTGTTGGGAGGCAACTTATTTTTCATGATTGGTGGCTTGAGGATGGAAGATTCATATGGGGATGATAAATCCCATTATATATCAGACGCCATGCCTCAAGGAGGCCCTTATATAGCTCTTTCTCCTTCATGGATACTTGTTTCTACATGATAGTTGTTTTGGGAGTGTTCACCCCAAGGCTGGATTACATATGTTGGAGGGACAGTTTGGAGATTTGATTGCTGATATGGCATCCTTTTTCTTGAGGATATCATCACATAAGGATGCTATAGGAGGAAGGGCAGAAAGAAACTCAGTTCATCCTTGTAATTTCTTTAGGGCAAGTAGTATTTTGAGAGGGGAGGACTGTAATGTCCCAAATTTTATGGGACATTAAATTTTGTTAAAGAGATGAATAAAATGGGTAGGGGACCCATTATTTGCATGATTAGAGAATAAAAATCCTCTAAGTATGAAAGAGGATCACTTTAGAACTGGATTTCACACCTCCATGTGTGAAAGGAGGTTTTTGCAAACATGCTTGGCCAAGGTTGACCAAGTCAAACTGCGTTGGCATGAGTTGGAAAGCATTATGTGGGACAACGTAGGAGGGAAGTTTGTAGAGAGAAGGAAACCCTAATTCGAAATAGGGTCCATGGAGGGAAGGCTCATTGTATAAAAAAAGGAGCAAGGTAGCCATTGTGGACATCTTTGATCATTTTTACATTTGAGTCTTAGAGACTTGTTGATGCCTCTTGCTGTTCAACAGAGCTGCAGTGCCTTCGGGCACGAGGGAGTCTTGTTTAGGATTTCCTCTCCTTCTTGAGTAGCTCATGAAGGATTTCACTCCATTCCCCATATTCAAGCATTTATGCCATAGCTTCAACCATCTACATCAGTGCAATTTCTGCAGCAGTTATTGTGCAGTGTTGCTGGGTGTTTCCAGGGAGGTTTCCACACACCATCCGAAGCTTGTTTTTCAGTGGAGAGAAGTTATATTCATTTGAAGATCAGAAATGGTGGTTCTTGAGCATATCCCACCATATTTGGCATCAGGCCAACCACTTTCCATCAGATTCAGTGCATTCCCTCTCTTAGACAACGTTTTCTTGGTGTAGATTTGCTGTGAGGGATTAGCACATTTTGGAGGGGAAGTCTTGGGTGAAAGGATCAGCCTTTCACTTGAGATTTCTATTGGAGAATGGTTCTTCATTTGTTGCAGCTATTTCAGCCTTCTCCATGTATTTCTACTTCATTAGTAGCTGCTACCCAGCTACTCCAACATTTCTGCAAAATGCCATTTTTGTATAGATTTCAGCCAATCCTTCTAGAGGATTGTTGTTATGTATTTTTAGGGGTTGAGAGCTTGCTCGCCCACTTTATTTGAGCCCATATTGCTATATCATTTGTATTTCTATCATTTATGCAGTAGTTCCTCTCTATAACTACGCATTCATGGCCTAGGGCTTTGTTTATGCAGCTATGTATTTCATATTTCCATGTATAGGTTTCTTGAGGCTTATTGTGCCTTTCTTGAGTGATCATTTCCTCAAGAAGATGTATATTTTATGCTGCTATGTCTTAATATGATGGCCATTGTATTCTTAGGCATTTTATGTATTCATGGATTCATTGCTATTTCCATTTGGTGCATTTGCTTATTGCTGTTGCTGCATTATTGGGAGATTCCCAATCTTGTTGTGTCTCTCTATTGGGGATATTTTCCTTGGAAAATCACTCTATAGACAGAGTCGGATAGTGGGATAGGTAGCCTCTGGAGCTCATCCTTTGTTTGAAGGTGACAAATCCAGTAAATTCCCCTGTAGTATATCTCTAGAATATATTTTCTTTGTCGATTGACAATGTTTATGGAGAAGGAAAAATGGAACATCTAAGATGTTCCTAATTGAGCAGCAAGTTCCTGAAAAAGGGAAATTACACTTCTAAACACTAAAACGCGCTATGCCCACATCGAGAAGTTGGAACTTTCCGTGGTCCAGGTCGTTCAGCAGTTCCTCCATTACATCCTATTGCGTATGATAATCGTGATTTCCGATTGCAACCCCATGACATACAACTTGTCTCGACAATTACTGGGGGGCAAGTACTCCAAATGGATTGTAATCCTTCAAGAGTTTGATTTGGATTTAACTACTGCCAAATCGACGAAATCATTGGTTTTCACTGATCTTATTTGCTCTCTCCCAATATACTCCATTCCATCCCAATCCAAGGATCCCATCTTGGATGAAACGCTCTTTCTTATCAGCACTCATGATCAATGGTACGGTTACATCATCGTGTACCTTCAAACATCCACTTTCTAGTCTAATTTGACGAAGGATGCTCAATGTCGCGTTCGACATCAATCTCAACCATATCGCATTGTCGTAGATACCTTGTATCGTGTCAAAGTTGATTATGTGCTCCGCCGATGCCTGACCCTGGAAGAGGCTGAGAAAGTCTTGAATGACTGCCATAGTGGAACCTGTGGCAGTCACATGTCTAGATATGCTACTGCCTATAAGATTATGCGTGTGGGTTACTTCTGGCCATCTATATTCAAATATTGTATTGTTGCAGTTTGAAAATGTCATGCGTGCTAGGTCTTTCAGCAAAAGATGTGCGCACCACCCCTACCTTTGCATCCTGTCATTACCGTAGGCCCTTTTGCAAAATGGGGCATAGATTTTATGACATGTAACCCTCACTCGGTTGGGGGGCATGCTTATATAATCATTTTCGTGGACTACTTCACCAAGTGGGCTGAGGCGATGCCTACATTAGCTGTCGATGGTAAGACAACCGCTCAATTCATTTTCAACCATGTAATTACGTGTTTCGGAGTTGCTCAAGCCATTGTTACCGATCATGGCACTCATTTTCGGGATTACATGATGGCAGAGCTGACATCGAAGTTGGGCTTACGTCATGATAGCTCAATGCCATACTACCCTCAGGAGAATGGCCAGGTTGAAGCCATCAACAAGGTACTGGTCACGATGCTTCAACGAACGATTGGTATTCACAAATCCAATTGGCATCTCCAATTTTTCTCATCTCTCTGGGCCTATCAAACATCTGTAAAGAGCGCAACCGGATTCACACCTTTTTAGCTGGTGTATGGTCTAGATGCGACTCTCTTGATTGAATGTGAGATTCCTTCACTGAAGTTGGCTGTGGAATTACTGCCCGACACTTCCCCGGAGGAAGAATGTCTCCTATATCTAGAACGACTGGATGAAACCTGCCGCTTGGCTGCTTTAGTCATCGAAGCACAGAAAAATTAGGCTAAAGCTCATTTTGATTCAATGGTTTCTCCATGTTCTTTCATCGAGGGGGGCCTCCTCCTCTTATACGACCAAGCACATGATAAGCTTGGAGTGGGAAAATTCCAGCCCATGTGCCATGGGCCCTATATCGTAAAATGAGTATTAAAAAATGGGGCCTATGAGCTAATCGATTATGAGGGTATTCCTCTGGCGCAGCTTAGAAATGGGTTGTACCTCAAGAAGTACTACGCTTGAGTTTTTCTTGTGTGGTGTCTGTACATAAGTGAGTGATTTCATTTTTTGTGCATGTGTGGTGTGATGTGCTTTGTAAGCATCTTTCTGCTGATTGAGTCTTCCTGATTGTGCAGATGTATATTACTTCTTTTATCGGTTTTGTGGATGGTGCCTCCCATAGTACCAGGAATCTTTCCTCGGTAGCCTGGGTAATCTACAATCCTGCTGGTGAGTTAGTCAATTTGTAAGGTGTTTTTCTAGGGCCTACCACAAATATGTCACGAAATATAGTGTCGTTTTGGAATTATTAAATGAGGCTATTCACCTCAGTATTCGTGCATTACTTGTATATCTAGACTCACAGCTTGTAGTGTTACAACTCAATGGTCATTATTCAGTTAGGAACCCATCCATTTTACGACTGTATCTAAGTATTCATTTACTGGAGAGAAATTTTGATTACATTACATATCAACATATACCCTAACATGTGAATGTGTTAACAGATGCAATAGCTAACATGGTTTTAGATAGACATTTACGCAACTTGTAAAAACATCATCATATATAAAAAGATCCATCCAGAAATATATATGTGTGTGTGTGTGTGTCAAAATGTTTGCAGTTTGTACATCACATAAAATCCAAAAAATATACATGTCTATTTTAATAATATTCGGAGACAACATGTCTCTCAAAAATGTGCAATTGAAAAGCCTAGATGACTAATCAGCATGGTGCTCATGGTAGCATGTCACTGCCTGCACCAATCGCCTCAGTAAACGATGCAGGAAACTAGGCACCCCCACAGTGTGCCTTTGATAAGCCAATGGGATGTCTACTAGCCGAGCATAATCCAGGATCCCACGAGAAATTCCCTCCAAGTTCTAGACTAGCTCACTCCCCTCACCACCCTTGCCTTGAGGGTCATAGGCGAGAGGGGTCCTCCATGCGATGGGCGACATCCCGGCGGGCCTCTCTAGGCCAACGTCTACACACATATAGGATTGTTTGTTAGAACATGAATTATGCAAAAAAATCATAAAATAAGTATAAAAAAAAAGGAGTCTTACCCAGCTCCTCGTCCCAGTCTTCTCCCTCCAGGAGTGGAAGATTTGGGTCTCCCATGAAGTCAGTGTCGGCATACGGCCAATCCTCCACGATGATCAGCTGTCATCATAGCCATACAAAGAACTCGGGCCTCCATGAAATTTTCTGGCCCCTTCCTGATCTAGGCATGAGTGTTTTCCATCGAGCCATCCTTGGCTCTCTCAACGGTGGCTTGGCAACTATCACCCCCTGGCCCTGGAAGATTGGTAGTTGTTCGAGGATGAACGATACCAAGATAGATCCGTACCCAAACTGCTTCAGTTTGGCCTTCTTACACTTCGTCAACTACCGTTTGATATTCATTGTCATGGTAGTGGCCCAATCAAATAGTGTCAGGTTCATGCATTCAGATGCTAAGAGGAGCTATGTTTTAGTAGCCTCATGCGATGTCTGTGACCCCGCAGCCCACGTAATGGTATGGAGCATTACTCTGAGTGCTAGATTGGGGGTCGTATGGATATCAACCTTCCCACTGCCTGACCCTGTTCGTGCCCTTAGGCACACTCTTTCCATCACCATTTCCATTTTATCACCAGATGGCCTAGTACTTGTCAAAATCAGGATTGGACCTCTCTGAGACAATCCAGTTATGAAATAAATGTCGGATACTTAGAGCTCCAATAATTTGCCCCGAAGCCTGAAATTCTCTTCGTTTTCATCCCAAATACTGATCAAGTATTGCAGTAACTCAGGTTGTGCCCTGAGACACGGTGTCATGAAGAATTTTTTCAAGCCGCAATCCCGGAGAGCGTTCATACATGCCTCGTTCTCCATGGCCATTTCATATTCTTTGCTATGTTACCTTTCTTTCCATTCTATCACCATTGTGACTGTGTATTTGCACCAAAATGGTCATGAACACGTTATTAGATCCCTTGAACACTCAAAAATCTGATTGATTGGTTCGTATTTTGTAAAATTTAAGCGTAAATTCAGGTTGTGCCATTGGCATGACTGTTTTTCTGACAGTCGCGCCAACCGGCGCGACCCCTTTGCAAAAAGGACCCAATTGGCGCGAGTCCATGCCTGATACTTGTGCCAATTGGGTACGCCATAAAATTTCAAATTTCCCTCAAGGATCCAAAATCACAGTGGAGTTCTACAAAAAATGGATTAAAACAAAGCTAAGAGGAGTGCCTCTTACCCGGGAAAGACGAGAACTGATGTGATGCATTGGATCATCCGTAATCGTCATTGTATGTTCACACAAGAAAAAATCACTGTTTCTCTCCACAAGAGGTAAAAAGTAAAAGTAAATATGTTTTTACTATTTTTGTCATATTTATAACTTTTCAAGATCAAATTAGGTTTTGAAGCTTATTTTTCCAAATATTTTATTATATTTTTTCGAAAAATGGGTTTTACGCTTGCTTTCTTATGTAGCAACAAGTTTTTACACGACTTGGATGATGATACGAGTTATATTTTATACTTTTTCAGACTCGGTAAAAACACAAAAAAGTCCCTACTGGAGTCATCTTTCAGCTCTTTCTGACTCTAAACATGAAAAGATTGTCGAGTCGCTTATTGTTTTGATCTCGTTAAATTGGCTGTGAAATGAAATCTACCCAGTATACATTTACCCCTTTTTCGGGCTGGGATAGATTATTTACAAAAAAGGAATACCCTAGCCTATCGCAACTAGGAGGTTTTCTGAGACACAATTTTCTACCTTTTCGGATCTGAGAAACAACATACAAAAATGGATTGCTGGAGCTTACTTTTCCGCTGTCTTTTCAAACTCTCTAAACATGAAAATACGTCAAGTTCTTCCTTTGTCAGACTCGTTAAAATTTGATGACATCAGATTCCTTCGTAATGACAATACTCGAGTTCCTCCTTCCTAGGGCTCGTTAAATGTACAAGGATAGATTTGTCTGAAGGAAAAATTTATATTGCAAGCATATGCTACCCCATTCAAGCTTGTTTTAAAAAATAATTGGGGTACTCACCAGAAATGGTGGGGAAAAATGAAACCAGTATTGGCGTTGTGTCAGCATTATGTTGCTCTTGAACATGGCACTTGTCTGCATTCATGTCGGGTTGGGGACATCTCATATCGTTTTCCGCTTGCCTTCATGGGTTACAATTATCCTCTTTGACCACTCATCTGCTCTTTGCCTCGTCATGCTGGCCTTAGATCTTTTGATGTCAAATACTGCCAAATGCAGTGTCGTTCCGCCGATATGTTCAAGAGAAGTTGACCTCTGCAGTTTTCAACCCACCTCTGATTCTCATCTGATCTTGATTCACAAACATTATGTTCCTCTGTCTCGCATCGATGATGTGGGAAACACTATGGCCCACCTTTGATTAAGGTCACTTCCTGTCAACTTCAACTCATTATCCACGAAGCTGATCTAGAGACTCACCTTCTGGTACCTTGGAGCCTGCATGCCTCAATGGCAGGTTCTTCGCATTCGACGTAAGGTTTTCATCATTGACCTTCGATTGGATGATTCTGCGGGTGTTAAATGCTAGCTCACTGTTCACATTCTGTGGATTGTACCTATAGTACCTTGAGGGCCATTGTCATTATTAGTGGTTCCTCTTGCGTCTGTTAGTGACTTTCATCATTGGCTGGTAATCAGATGATGTTCTTGCATGTTCAACTTGAGCTCACTTATTCACATGCTAGAACTTGTACTCTGTTCGGGTCGAGATGGAGTGCAAGACCCTAGGTTTTGCCTGATGGAATCCAGGCTGCAGACTTTGTGAATTATCATGATTGGTTACATGATTCATTGATTGGATGGTTGCGGCCATACCTGAGTCTATTTATTGATCCTTCCTGGATGGCTATGCCCATACCTTCGATCTTGGTTATTGTATACTCTATTATGGATGGCTGCACCCATACCACGTATAATGTATTTGAGATATCAGTTGTACTTGTGTACACAGGTTTTTCGACGGTAGTGTTTTTAGTTGGGCACGTTCTCATAAAACATTTCACCCCTCTCTCTCTCTCGGGCCTCATGCTTTACGGGCATCTGTTACACAGTAATTTTTCACCGTCCCTACAATCCCCATCCCGCACGTTGGAGGGCCTTTTCCGTGACCTGTGAGCAGTGACATAACCTAAAACCACTTTCATGGAATTCCCCTTGACAAGGAAAATCATTCCTCTGAAGAAAGTCTCCCCTAAAATACCCTGAAAACTGACCTTTTGGCCTTGGCGTGATCAGCCAGTTCAGCCCTCGCGCCAATGGGGGAAATCGACCAAAGAGGGCATGCCAATTGGCACTCTGTCCCAGTGTATTTCTCACGCCAAGCTTAATAAGGATTATTTTTTTAAAATAAATGGTAGAAGTTTGATTCCAACCAAATCTTGAATGAGTCTCTAAAATGAGTTGGGGGGTTTGGCTCCGGATCTCCATATAGGGGAAGTGGTTTTTCACCTATCATGGAAGCTTCCTTGAGGATAGGGCCAATCCCACAATTTTAGGGATCCCAACTCCCCTTCCACCATCTATATAAGCTTTCCATTTTCCCTTAGCAAGCTAGAAGCAAGAGTTGAATCTATAGCAAGGAGACTATCGCCAGATAGCCTTTGAGAGCCAAGCCGAAGAGAGAGAGCTTTGTCCCATTTCCGACGAGCTTCATTGAGACGTGCTCCACTGTCAGCCCCACTGAAGGAAGATCCAGCATCAGAGCTTAAGGTTGTATCATTCCTTGGTTTTATTAATAATAAGTGACTTTGATTATGGTTTCATTCGTGTATCTTTATCTTAGATGCAATGAATTACATCTTCTCTGACTGATGTATAGTTACAAGATTTATATTATGTGTTGTGTATCATTGTGTTTCTTCACGTGTGTGCAGGTTTTCAAATGCGCTAAGCGAAAGGATCGTGATCTGCCAAAGTGGAGAACGGGAAGCGTCATCCTTCCTTCGATGACCATTGCATAGGACTGGAGGTAGGCAACTTGTCATTTCTTGTCATTTTGTAACTAGAGACATGCATCACTGCGTGATTGATTGTTGCTAGACTTGATCTGGGCTAGTAGGGATCGCCTCTGTCTGCAGAGGGAATTTACCTCTCCAACAACTGTGTAACTATGGGGAGCCTTATGAATTATTCGCCACTAACCTGCAATACACATGATAAACACGTTATGAAATCCTGCATGGGGGTTTAAAAATTCTTACAGAGGGCTCTAGGGTGGCGGAGGAACAACGAGGATGGTGATTGCAACAGAAAATTGGGAAGAAAACCCTGGTAGAGCAGCTAACCAGGTTCAGTGAGGGTCTGGGTGCAATGAGGAACATGGACCATTAGATCAGGACGATCTACGGTGGAGATCTCACAATGAAGAATTTGGGAGAAAGGATGAATGCGAAACGAATGGGGTTACGATATAATACAATCCGTACGATCTCAGAGATCAACGGCTAGGATTAAAACTAAAAGAGATGTTGTTGAGGGCAGTGGTATGGCTGAAAACCGGGAATTATTTTCGTGCGGTGAAATGGGGGGGAGGCGGTATTGCCTTTTGGAACACGATTCCATACACTGATCGCCACGTGGATTTCTAAAACTACCCATTTCGCGAAATTTTAAAACGTTAACTCTTGGGTGCAAAAATTTTGCGAAACAGAGTTTAAGTCGTTGGATCTCTTGGTATTGATCGGGCAGTGCGGATAGCATGCGACGGAAGGGAAGATGCACAGGGCGGAACAAATGGTGGGGCCCGGTAGTGACATAAGGTGGCTTGTTGCGGGGTGAATGACAGTTTAAGTGTGAATCGTTGGATCTTGTATGAATGAACGGCTGGATCTCGATCAGAGGGGTGATGGCGAGGGGTTATGGGTGGAGCGCGACGTAATCTTGGCCATTGGTTCTTTTGGATTCAATGGCTGAGATCAAATCAGAAAAATGATTTTGGGACTTGGTGGACGGAAAGAAGATTGGTGGTGCAATTGGATGTTGGCCGTTGGATCGAAAGGGAGATCAACGGTCGGGATTAATCGGTGAGCGTGATGGTGGAGGGCTTATGAGCGGAGCATGATAGAATATCAGCCGTCGGTTCTTGTGGATTCAATGGTCGAGAGAAGATCGGAAGATCGGAGGAGAGGGACTCATCGCATTGGGGATTTTTAAAAGAAAAAGGTGACAAAGAAACAGGGAACCCCAATTGCGATTGCGTGATGGGGCTAGCTCCTGGTTGTCACTCCAGGTCACATGCAGGGAAAGTAGCTAAGGGCTAAGCCGAAAGGGGCTTAAGGCCTAAATGGAACATGAATATTTTCAAGGATTTTAAAGGGTTTTTTGAGGGATTTGGAGGTTCCGATAGGGGTAAATACGGAGTTTAAAACCTTATAAAGTGGGTTTCACAAGGCTTGAAGGGGATTTGAGGACTTTAGAGGCTGAATGGAGGGTTGAAAGATGAAATATGGCTTTATGAAAATGGGTGGGGGGGAAGTTGAAATAGGCAGTTTCAGAGGCCTTTTGGAACAGCTTTCTTTGGTGAATCAACATGGTTTTAAGATGGAAACAACAATGAAGATTAATTCAAAGGATAGGGAATCATCATAAGACTTCAAAGATGATGGATTTTCAAAGGAAATATATCTCTTGAAGGCTTGAAAAAAAAATTTAGCCACCATGTGGTATAATAGAATTTATAGGTGGCTAACAGTGAGGAAGTAATTAGTAACTCCCCCCGTGAATATAGGTTGGGGGCAACCCCAACTGAAATCAGAACTAATAACAAACAATCAACAAATTTCAAAGGAAAAACAAGACCACTAGTCTGAGGAATAAAATTATTGTGCCATATGTGGGGAATACAATCATTATACCCTCCATCATCCTCAATTCCTTGAGTTGAAAAGAATTCAGGATAATAGGGGAAAAGGAGGGAAAAACCAGAAAACTACAGTAATACTGGAAGCTTTCCAGCAAAACAATCAGGGTGGGTGTCAGTTCACAAAGGTGCCTTATTGTAGGCAACCTCTAAGTTCCTCATTCAATTTTCAACCTAGGGTAAGTATTTTTATTTCAAGGGTGTAAGCACAATATATGCAAGTGAGATTGAATGATAGCTACTCTATGATGCTTACGAAAAGGATTCTCTAATTCTTGAAGTTAAATCAACTCAAAGAGACATGAAAATGGTAGAATGCAGCTAACTATTCTACCTAGCTTTGGAGAGAAAATTATAATTGAATAGTGCAATTATGAATTGAACAACAACTTATCAAACTGAACAACAACTTAAGTGAATTGAACAACAACTTATCGAAATGAAAAACAACTTAAGTGAATTGAACAGCAACCTGAATAAACTGAATCAACAGCTACTTATATAATTTTTCAATGGAATTCTCTTAGAAAACTGACTAATTGAAATCTTACTGTACATAATCAAGAATTGGACACCTTATCGTACTAACGGAACAATCTAATCTGTGAAGATGAATAACATTGACCGGTAATTATTCTACGATTCGTAAATTGACTGCAAGAGCGTTGAGAGAAAATGAAAGCATCTAACAATGATAAAGCATTATTATAAATCCGAAAGCACGAATGCAGTAAAACATTAAACCAAAAAACACAAATGTTACTATTTTTAAGAAAGAAAAACCATAACTTTATTGAGTGGAAAATTAATTTACAACTACATTAGATAACTGGAGATTAATTCTGTAATTAATGCATAGCATGAAAACTATCAAAGAACTCCCATAGGTTGGGCCCAGACCACCGAAAGATCTAACACAATGAAAAACTCAAAATATGATTTTTCAAAACATCAAAAACTCTTTATTTAATCAAAAGATAATACAGGGGTAAAATTGAATAGTTATTTCCTGAAGCGTTGATTATAGAGGGAAAATCATCTAGTATTTTCCAGATGATAGCCCACTACGCGTGGCTGTCGCTTGGGCTCTCGAGCTTGGACCCATCTTTCTACCTTCTGTCGGTTTCTGGAAGCTATTAAGATTACATGAGTCCATGTCTGACGGTTGTCTTCCGTTTAACGTTGGTTCAACTGCTCCGTTTTCCTGCATACAGAGATAAAATAATTCAAATTTCCATTATAAAAGAGTTTCATTTTTTCATTAGCACACTTGCCCTGATTTTCATAAACCATTTCTATCTTTGTTGTTTAAAATGAGAGAGAACTACCAAAACTATGTTACAATTTGAAGGGATCAAAACTAGAAACATACCTTAATTCTGGCCCAACATACTCCCCCACTTACCTATTTGCAGGTCCTCGTGCAAACAGATGGTTGAGATGTAGCTATGTTAAGGAGTAGGCAAGGTAGACATTTTCCTTGTATGATATGAATCCTTGTTTCTGTCTATTTTTTGCAAAGGCAGTGACTGTGTACCCTTCTGGAAACTCATAGTCAAGATCATAGCCCTCAGGAGGATACCAAATAAGAGGGCATCTATATCTACATCCTAACCATGCAGGACCAATGCTAAAGACCAAGTTACTATATGAGAGGAATCTAGAGGAAGCTGCCTTGAAATTTCTATAGCCAAATGGCTCCCTATTCTTCACACTGTTGGTCGAGGCCATCCATATTTGTTTAGCTGATGCCAGGGTTTCCTCTTGAATATCTTCAAAATATTCCCATTCATTTTCTATGATGTCTTTATGGATGGGCCCTAGCCTGGTCCTTACACCTTTCCTTTGCATGAAGTTCTTGTGTTGGATAAACAGTTGCAGGGGTTTTGTAGGTTCTCCTCTAACCCACAATTCTAAGCCATGCTCTCTCTTTTGGAAGATGTTATAGGCTTTGGCCCACCTAATCTGATTTTTAGCAAATGAGAGGAATGCTTGAAACTGAAAATCCCCTATAAAGGGACTAGGATTGCTATTTGTGTCCTCTTCTAGAAAGAAATTATGCATGTAGAGTTCACATAAAAGGTGTTGGACCCGTTCATCTTGCTCGTTGCAGCAGTGGAAGAAATCTTCTACAGTTTTGAAAGTTGTGGACTGCCCTGCCCTAATGGCCTTGATTTTCAGTAGCAAATATCGTTTTGTTAAGAAAAAGGCGTACTTGGTGGTTGGTGCCCTGCATGTTAGTTCATCATAATACAAGGAACAAATCATAGTGATTTTTTTCTTGGCCTGCTCCACCTGTTCTTGTGCCCTTTTTACCTTTGCATGCTCTTCTCTGAGCTGGGAAAATGTTTCATCTTCTGTAGTGGAAAGGTTTGTGAATTTATTTAGTAGTGCCTAATATTCTTGTGCTGGTACTACCTCCTTTTTGCACTGAGCCAACTCATGTTGTGTTCTGATTAACTCATTATACAATTTTTTATTGGCAGCTCTTTCAACTAGAGGGGTATAGGCAGGGGTTTTGTCTGTTTGGGTACCCTTTTCATCAGTGCATTCTTGCCTCATTTGGATAGAGGCTTCATGAGTGTCCAATATGTCTATTTCTACCTCAATTTCAATAGTGCTTTCTAAGTCAGTCTAAATCCCAGCCTCAACGGTATCTGTTGGGTCAGTTTGTATTACAGCCTTAGCCGTGTCTAACGGATTGGGGCTTGGTTTGGTTTCAGTTTTGGCTACGGTTAATTTCTTATTAGGCTTCCAAGCCTTATTTTCCTCCTTCAATTGTTTCCTTAAGTGCTTCACCATTTTCTTCAATCTCTTACAGGTCCTGCTCAATTTCTTAATCTTATTTTCAGTTGCACTCTCATCTGTCCTGATTTCAGTAGGTGGTGGAGAAGCACCATTATCTTTTTTAGGGACGGTACTACCAAACTCAGGGTGGCCTGCGGTGGTGTTTTCTACTTGGGCTTCTAAGTTTACTTCTGTATGAAGGTCCTGATTGTATGGGACAATGCTTCCTTCAGGTGTTAAAGGAACTATTTCTATGCTTGCGTTTTGCTCTAGAGGAATAGTGTCTCCTGACTGATTTTCTAATTCTGCTCTCCCCCCTACCTGCCCTTCAGTAATTATCTCATAATTATCAAGAGGAGACAGAGACCCAAAGGCCTGTGATTCTTCTTGGTAGGGTAGGATCTCAGTATGGCTAGAATCGCTGGCAGTGGCAGAGTTGTCTATAGGTTCCTCTTATTCTTCGACTTCCGATAGGCTTCTATATTCATGACCTGCCCTCATTTGTTCCAGGACTCGAGCCATCTCTTCCTCGTAGTCCTGCAAGGATGCATTTTGAGGGCTTGAGGGTAGTGAATGGGATGGCCTTGCCTTCTCTATGAAGTTCGAGGTTCCCTAGAGTGTTTTGGACTGCTTTTTCCTGCTTGGTTCTAAGATTGCGGTGCGGGTCCTTTTTCTTCTAGGTATGTTTACCCTAGGGAGCTCAATTTCGATTTCACCAGGGTTTTCCTCGGGTATCTGTGTGGCAGGGTTAAAAAATTGTCCCAGGCTATCTGTTGCTTGTCCAACTCATGTATGGTGATTAGTTTGATTAGTCCGTGGTGACTGACAACTTCTTGGGGGTTTTTAGCTCTTCTTATTCGAACAACAGTGTCATGCAATATGGAATTTAAGAAAGCAGGTAGATTAACTGAAATATTTCGGTTAAGTACATCTAAAAGTTTAAGTTTATGAGGTTTTACCATGTCTTGGTGTCTGTCACATGCAATGAATATTTTAATGAATGTCGTCAGTTCCTGCCATGGTTGGTGTAGAGAGGTAGGGTTAATCCTTTTTCCTTTTCGCTCCAATGGTTGTTCAGGATCCTGATATGTTGCAACTGCCTCTCACAAGAGGAGGTGTTTCTCTGTCCATCTCTCTCCTTCTGCTGGTATTCTGGAGACTTCGACAATAATCTCCTCTATGACTGGTATAAATTTTCCCTTGATTTTGGTCTTCCCTACTTGCAGGTTTTGTAGAAACTCAATTGCTACTTCTGCATCAAATCCCTGTAATCGGTGTACATATATCAGCCAGCCGGCTTGTTGGAGGGTAGCGCTAGCTGCATCTGAAATTGGGAAGTTCGAAGGTTTGTTCCGAAGAGAATTTCCTCCCATGGTTGGTGTGTTTCCCTGTGCTTTTTCTTCTTCTGATTGTATTCTCTCTCATCTCTAGTTGTTTCTAATGAATGATGTATGTAAGAGAAAGAGCGATTGCAGTCCTACGCAGGTAACTTCATGCCTTAATTGCGATGCTCTTCTGGTCTTATCGGTATATATAACGAGATTTGTGTATAATTTCTGCATGCTTGCTAATTTATGACTAATTACACCCCCTTCATACAGAAGTAAACTTAGAAGCCCAAGTAGAAAACACCACTTTAGGACACCCTGAGGTTGGCAGTACCGTCCCTAAAAAAGAGAATGTCGCTTCTGCACCACCTGCTAAAATCAGGATAGATAAGAGTGCACCTGAAAAGAAGATTAAGAAACTAAGCAGGACTTGCAAAAGATTGAAGAAAATGGTGAAGAACTTAAGGAAACAATTGAAAGAGGAAAATAAGGCCTAGAAGCCTAAGAAGGAATTAACCGCAGCCGAAACCAAAAAAAAACCAAGCCCCAATCCGTTAGACACTGCTAAGGTTGGAATACAAATTGACCCAACAGATACTGCCAAGGCTGGGATTTAGACTGACTTAGAAAACATCATTGAAATCGAGGTACAAATAGACACAGTGGACACTCATGAAGCCTCTGCCCAAATGAGGTAAGAATGCACCAATGAAAAGGGTACCCAAATGGACAAAACCTCTACCTATGCCCTTTAGTAATTATCTCATAATTCTTAAGAGGGGATAGAGCCCCAAAGTCCTGTGATTCTTCTTGGTAGGGTAGGATCTCGATATGGCCAAAAACGCTGGCAGGGGCAGACTTTTCTATAGGTTCCTCTCGTTCTTTGACTTCCGCTAGGCTTCTAGATTCATGCTTGCCCTCATTTGTTCCAGGACTTGAGCCATCTATTCCTTGTAGTCTTGCAAGGGTGCATTTTTTAGGCTTGAGGGTAGTGAATGGGATGGCTTTGCCTTCTCTATGAAGTCTGAGGTTCCCTGGGGTGTTTTGGACTAGTTTTTCCTACTTGGTTCTAATATTGCGGTGCGGGTCCTTTTTCTTCTAGGTATGTTTACCCTGGGGAGCTCAATTTCGATTTTGCCAGGGTTTTCCTTAGGTATCTATGTGGCAGGGTTAACAAAATTTTCCCAGGCTATCTGCTGATTGTCTAACTTATGTATGGTGATTAGTTTGATTAGTCCATGGTGACTGACAACTACTTGGGGTTTTTTAGCTCTTCTTATTCGACCAACAGTGTCATGCAATATGGAATTTAAGAAAGCAAGAAGATTAACTGAAATATTTTTCTTAAGTACAACTAAAAGTTTAAGTTGACAAGTTTTTACCACATCTTGGCATCCGTCACATGTAATGAATCTTTTAATGAATGTCGTTAGTTCCTACCATGGTTGGTGTAGATAGGTAGGGTTAATCCCTTTTCCTTTTCTCTCCAATGGCTCTTCCGGATATTGATATGTTGCAACTGTCTCTCGCAAGAGGAGGTGTTTCTCTGTCCATCTCTCTCCTTCCGCTAGTATTCCAGAGACTTTGGCAATAATCTCCTCTGTGACTAGTATAACTCTTCCCTTGATTCTAGTCTGCCCTTCTTGCAAGTTTTGCAGAAACTCAATTGCTACTTCTATATCAAATCCCTGTAATCGGTGTACATATATCAGCCAGCCGACTTGCTAGAGGGTAGTGCTAGCTGCATCTGAAATTGGGAAGTTTGAAGGTTCGTTCCGTAGAGAATTTCCTCCCATGGTTGGTGTGTTTCCCTGTGTTTTTTCTTCTTTTGATTGTATTGTCTCTCAGCTCTGTTGTTTCGAATGAATGTTTTATGTAAGAGAAAGAGCGATTGCAGTCCTACACAGGTAACTTCATGCCTTAATTGCGATGCTCTTATGGTCTTATCGGTATATCTAACAAGATTTGTGAATAATTTCCGCATGCTTTCTAATTTATGATTAATTACACCCCCTCCATCGAAGTAAGGGCGCCCACGTCCTCAAGTGCAAGAGGGGTCTGGCTAGTCATGAATGCGAATGAGGAATGTCAAGATTTGATAATCATGGTTTGTACATGAGAGAAGAGATCATGGCTTTCAAAGTTTCAGGGGATTAGGAGTAATTGAGTAATTATGAGCATACGCAGTGTCAAGGTTGGATTTGGAAGTTTTGACATGAATGCATCTCATGTGGAAGTGACCAGAGAGGGAGATAGAACATTATAACTATTATTATGATATGATGTCCTTCTTTAATGATAAGTGTGACGGAAGCAAGACTGGGATGGGTATTGATTGGCGCTGTCATCCCGAGGGTCAAAAATGTGAGCATATCTCCCTTATAGTTATTTATGTGGTATATTAGAATCATCATTAATTCGAGTAGAAGCTTATGGAAGAAGAATGGTATAGAAGGATACAAGTATTTGGATATTGAGGAAACATACTCTCATACCATAAGCAGAGCCACTTCTTCCAGCATGTGTTCATAGGCTCGACAGGGTTGCTATTTTAACCCAAAAACGAGCGAGGATCATTGTGTAAAAGTAATTGTTTTGCCAATTTTGTGAAGAGATCACCATGCTGGTATGATAGCCAAATAACCATAGTGCCACTCACTAGAGCTGTAGCAAAGTGATCAAGCAAGCTCGTGATGAGACCTCTTGTCCTTCAAGTAGGTGAGAAGGTCATTACCTTGGTGTGGTGGCCATTGTGGGAATGTCACTTGCTAGGGTCTTATGAACATGGTAGGCTGGCTCGTAATGAGACCCCTATCCTCTTTTTAAAATTTGCATGTAAGCATAGTTTGAAACATAAGCATTTCAATTTATAAGGAGGTCACTATGCTGGTGTGATGGCCAGATAGTCATAGTGCCATTCACTATGATTGCAATGGAGTGATCAGGCCGGGTCGTGATGAGACCTCCTATCCTTCAAGTAGATGAGAAGATAATTACCCTAGTGTGGTGGCCATTGTGGGCATGTCACTTGTTAAACCCTTATGATCATGGAAAGCTGGCTCGTGATGAGACCCCTTATCATCTCTTAAAAATCTGTATGAAAACACAATAGTTATTCTTTATACATGAAGCGATGCTCATTAACTCCTTAAGAGTTAGGGATGGTGAGAGAAGTAAAAAAATGCCAATACAATTAATATCCCTTATTCCCATTCCTTCATATTGGAGGGAAATACTACTTGAAAGTGTATAAATATGTACCATCATAAGATCATGTATTGTATGATAACATAATTGAGTTGGGAATGACTTAACCTTTCATTTCATATATGTGCACTGTCAACTTCTGATTTAAAGATTATAGTGTCAAAGAATCATCCTATTGGTAGGTTTTACTACTCTCCTCCTTTCTTCCACTGCCACTTCCTCTTGTGAGATGCCTTTCATATCTAAGGTATGGATGAAGGGGAATATCGACAAAATAAGGGAATAAGGCTGATTGAACAACAGTTGTTCAATTAGATTGAACAAAATTTGTTGAAGGAGTTTGAATAGCACAATAATAAAAATGAAAAACACAGTTGTTCAATATGATTGAGCAACTATTGTTCAATTAGATTGAACAGTAGCCGTTCAAAATGCTTGAACAAAAAAATAATAAAAATGAAAAAACACAGTTATTCAATCCGATTGAACAACAACTGTTCAATTATATTGAACAACAACCGTTCAAATATTTTGAACAACAAAATAATAAAAACGCAAAAACAAGGTTTTTCAATCCAATTGAACAACAACTGTTCAATTAGATTGAACAAAATAATGAAAACAAAAAAACACAGTTGTTCAATCTGATTTAAGAGCAACTTTCTAATTAGATTGAAAAACAATCGTTCAAAGAGTTTGAACAACAAAATAATAAAAATGCAAAAACACAGTTGATTGAACAATAGTTGTCCAATTAGATTTAACAAAAATCGTTCAATGAGATTGAACATAAAATTAATAAATACGCAAAAACATGACTGTTCAATCCAATTGAATAGCAACTATTCAATTTGATTGAACAACAACCGTTCAAAGAGTTTGAACAGAAATAGAAAAATAAAAGAGAGAGAGGATACATTTTCGGGCATGAAGAATGTACAATGAAATAGAAACTAGGTACCATAAAGAAATTCTATACATTATTTACAAATGACAGTAGAAAAATTCTCATGTACTTGAGGTTATAGGGTTATCACCCCCTCTAGCCATAACTCGGATGGTAGGATTGTTTCGTACCTACTAGAAAAAAGATTCCTTTGTGAGTGGTTTGTAATATAGGAACACTCTGTGCCCATTTACACGAAATGTAGAACCAGACCCATCTATGGTGGTCAAGGTGAGTGTACCATTATTGTGTACTTCTTGAATTTCATATGGACCGAGCCACCTGGTTTGAAATTTTCCCATAAAATATTGGAATCTGGAGTCATAGAGGAGTTCCCAATCTCCTTTTTGAAATATCTTCTTCTTGATAAGGTTATCATGCCACTTAGCTCGCTGCTGCTGGACGATTGATGTTCGTTGTAGAGCAAGTAGCTGTATTTCATCTAACTCGTTTATTTGTTGGAGCCTTTTAACTTGGGCTTCTGCAAAGTCCAACCTTACCTCCTGATCTGTTCTTAGAGTCTTGATCTCGAACTCAATAGGGAAAATAAGCTCTCTCCCAAATACTAGATGATATGGGGAGCATCCAGTGGTGTTCCGCCAGGTTGTGCGATAGGCCCATAAGGCTTCTTGTAACCTGGCGGCCCAGTCCTGGCGATGTGCTGATATAGTTTTGGTAAGAACTGCCTCCAGAACTTTGTTGGGGCTTTCCACCTACCTGTTTTCCTATGGGTGGTAAGGAGATGTAACTCTATGAATGATATGATTATTTTTTAGAGTGGCTGTAATTTTATTACCTATGAACTGTTCCCCCCATCGATTATCACTTCCCACGGAAAACCATATCATATGAACTCAAAAAGGAAATTAATCAAAGATTCCTCCGTGGCTCTTGATAAGGCCACTGCTTCTTGTTGGAGAGGTAAATCCCCTCTGCAAACAGAGGCGATCCCACTAGCCCTAGATTAGGTCTAGCAACAATCGAATCATGCAATGACATTGGTTCCTAGTTAAAATTAGAAAGACAAAGATCGCGATAAGTAGCCTACCTCAAATCCCATGCTGTTTTTTTCGAGGAAGAAGTAGTGCTCCTCATCCCTAGCTTGACATATCACAATCCTTCTGTTCACCATGTCCTCACACCTGTACACATGCAGATAAATGACGACATACAATGTAATAATTAAAGCATGTAACTATATATCAGTCAGAGAAGATATAATTCGTTGCATTAAATAAAAGAGTAGACGCACGAATGGAACCAAAATCAGAGTCACTTATATTATAGTCAAAAAAAGGGAGATTACAACCAAATTCTCTGACGCTATGATCTTCCTTCAGTGGGGCTTGCAGCGGAGTGCGTCTCAACAAATCCTGTCGGGAATCTGGACAAAGCTCTCTCTCTTATGGGGTTCTCCTCGGCTCTACTCTCAATAGTCGCCCAGCTATAGTTTTCTTCCCACAAGTTCAACTAGCAGAGGGCGGGCTTTTATAGAGGGAGGAAGGGAGTTGGGATCCCTATAATCATGGGATAGGGTCCTATCTCTTAGGAAGGTTCCATGATAGGTTGAAACCACTTCCTAAATAAGGAGATCTGGAGCAAAACTACCCAACTTCTTTCTAATGATTCATTATGAAGTTGTTAGAACCAAACTTCCGCAATTTATTTTAAAAAAAAATTCCCAAATAGGCTTAGCGCGAGCACAACACAGGGACAGAGTGCCAGCTGGCGCGCCCACTAGTGTATATTTTCCCCATTGGCATGAGGGATGAATTGGCTACCCCTGTCAGTGCCAAAACATGGGTTTTTAGGGTTTTTCGGAGGAAATGTTCTTCGAGAGAATTCTTGTCCTTATGCAGAAGGATGCCATCAAGGTGTTTTTAGGACATTTTACTATTCACAGGTCATAGGAATAGTCCTCCAATGTTCGGGATGAGGGATTGCAGGGACGGTGACAAAATGTTGTGTAACAAATGCCCCCTAAAGCATGAGGTCTGAGAGAGAGGGAGGGGTGAAATGCTTTATGAGAATGCGTCCAACTGAAAACACTACCGTCGGAAGACCTGCAAATACAAATACAACTGATATCTCTGATACATGATATGTGGTATGGGTGCATCCATCCATAAGAAAGTGTACAAAAACAGGGATCCAAGGTATGGACGCAGCCATCCAGTAAATAAGGATCAACAGGTAGACTCAAGTATGGTCGTAGCCATCCAATCGAATGAGTCAGGTAATAAATCATAATAATCCAAAAAGAACCCGTAGCCTATATGTTTATCATACAAAATCCAGGGTCTTGCGCTCCATCTTGACTCGAACAAAGTACAAGTTCGAGCATGCGAATATGTGAGCTGAAGTCTAACATGCAAGAACATCATCTGATTACCAACCAATAAAGAAAGTCGTTAACAGATGCAAGAGGAACCACCAATAATGATGATGTCTCTCATGGTACAAGAGGTACAATCCACGAAATGTGAATAGTGAGCTAGCATCAAACATTCGTAGAATCATCTGATCGAAGGTAAATGATGAAAACCTTACGTTGAATGCGAAGAACCTTCCATTGAGGCATGCAGGCTCCAAGGCACCTGAAGGGAGTCTCCAGATCAGCTTCCTAGATAATGAGTTGAAGTCGACAGGAAGTGACGTTGATCGAAGGTGGGCCATAATGTTTCCCACATCATCGACACAAGACAGAGGAACATAATGTTTGTGAATCAAGACCAACAAAGAATCAGAGGGAGGTTGAATACTGCAGAGACCAACTTCTCTTGAACATATTGGCAGCACAACATTGGATTTGGCAACATTTGACATCAAGGGATTTGAGGTCATGGTGACGTGGCAAAGAGAAGATGAGCGGTCAAAAGAGATTACCCAAACCCATGAAGGAAAGCAGATAACGAGATGAGATTCCCCCAACCTGACACAAATGTAGACAAGTGCCATGTTCAAGATCAACATACTGCTGACACGACTATGATATTGGTTCCATTTTCCCGCGCCGTTTCTGGTGAGTACCCCAATTATTTTTGGAAACAATCTTGAAGGGGATAGCATGTGCTTGCGATATAATTTTGTCCTTCAGAAAAATCCATCCTAGTAAATTTAACGAGCCCTATGAAGGAGGAACTGAAGTAATGTCATTACGATGGAATCTGATGTCATCAGTTTTTAAGGAGTCTGACAATGGAAGAACTCGGCGTCTTTTCATGTTTAGAGAGTTTGAAAAGACAGCGGAAAAGAAAGCTCCAGCAGTCCCCTTTCGTAGATAGTCCCACAGATCCGAAAAGGTAGAAAACTTTGTCTGATAGAACCTCCTAGTCGCGATTGGATAGGGTATTCTTTTTTTGTAAATAATATATCCCAGCCCGAAAAATGAGTAAACGTATACTGTGTAGATGTCGTTTCGTAGCCAATTTAACGAGCTCAAAATGACAAGAAACTCGGCAATATTTACAGTTTTAGAGAGTCAGAAAAGAGCTGAAAGGTGACTCCAATAGTGACTTTTTCATGTTTTTATCGAGTCCGAAAAAGTATAAAATACAACTCGTGTCTTTCCCCTAATCGCATGAAAACCTGTTGCTGCACAAAAAGCAAGTGTAAAACCCATTTTTCGACAAAAATATTGGAAAAACAAGTCTTAAAACCTAATTTTGATTTTGAAAAGTTATAAATATTACCAATAGTAAAAACTTATTTACTTTTCACCTTTTTAAATCTTTGCAGAGTGATAGTGAGCCATTTCCTTTGTGATCTTGAGGCGCTGATTGTGAGCAATCTAGTGGACGAATCCGGATCCCGTCTTCTTAAGGTAAGAGCCGCTTCCATTAGCCATCTTTTAAGTCACATTTCATAGCTTTTAATTGTCACTGGGCATCCCTGAGGGGAGGAATTGAAAAATTAGGGCCTTCGTAGTTGGCGTGGGTACCATGCATGGACCCATGCCAATCCGCTCTATTTTATACAGAGGCCGCGCCAGTTGGCGCGGCTGTTAGCCAGATAGCTACGCCAACGGCACAACGCAAATTTCGCTTAAATTTAACAAAAATAGAGCCATTTTATTGTTGTTTTAAGTACCCAAGGGATCTTACAATGTTTCTATGACCAAATTGATGCAGGTACACAGCAAAAATGGTAATTGAATGGAAGAAAAGAGAGCACAGTGAGGAAGATGAGTTGGCAATGGAGAATGAGCAGTGTATGAATGCTCTCTGGAATTGCGGCTTGAAAAAATTCTTCCTAACGCCATGTCTCCGGGGCTCAGCCCAAACTAGTGCAATTTCTGATTAGCATCTGGGACGAGGACAAGGAGAAGTTTAAACTTCAAGATCAAGTACTTGAGCTTGAAGTTTTATACATGTACTTTATCAATGGACTGTCACGCAGGGGCCCAGTTCCTATCTTGACTGGCACCAGGCATTCTAGTGAAAACATGAAAATGGTCATGGACAGGGTGTGCGGAGGGGCACGCAAAGGGTTAGGTAGCGGAAAGGTAGACATTCATACCATTCCTGATCTAGCACTCATAGTAGTGCTACATACTATTACACGGGCTGCGGGGTCACAGGCACGACATGAGGCTACCAAGACACAAATCCTCCTTGTATCAGAATGTATGAACCCAACAGTGTTTGATTGGGCCACAACCGTAACTATGAACATCAAACAGTAATTGACCAAATGCAAAAAGAACAAACTGAAATAGTTTGGATATGGGTCAATTTTGGTATCGTTCTTCCTGGAACGACTACCTATCTTCAAGTGCCTGGGGGCTATAGTCCCGGATCCAGCATTGAGAGAACCACGGATGGCTCGATGGGCAGCATTGATGCCCACGGCAGGGGGCAGCCAGCAGATGTCATGGCAGCCCGAGTTCTTTGGATGGTTTCGACGACAGTTGATCATCGTAGAGGATTAGACCTATGCAAGCATTGATTTCACTGGAGACCCAGACCTTCCGCTCCTGGAAGGAGAGGACTGGGACGAGGAGCTTGGTAAGACTCTTTTTAATTTTCTAAGTTTTATGATTTTTTGGTATACATGCATGTTATAACAAATGATCCTATATGTATGCAAATGTTGGCCCAGAGAGGCCCGCCGGAATGTCACTAGTAGCGAGGAGGACCCTTCTCACCTATGACCCTCAAGGTGAAGGGGGCGAGGGGGACGAGCTTGTATAGAACCTAGAGGGGATCACTCGTAGAGTTCCAGATTATGCTCATCTAGTTGATGTTCCTTTAGCTTATCAGAGGCACACCGTAGGGGTGCCAAGTTGACTCCACTGCGTACTAAGGCGGTTGGTGCAACCAGTGAAGTGCTACCATGAGCACCATGTCGATTAGTTGCCTAGGCTTTTTATTTGCATATTTTTTGAGAGACATGTTGTCTCCGGATGTAACTGAAACATACATGTATATTTTTGGTTTTATATGATGCACACGTTGCAAACATTTGACACACACACACACACACACACACACACACACACACACACACACATATATATATATATATATATAGATATATATATATATATATAGATATATATAGATATATATATATAGATATATATATATATATATATATATATATATACATCTATTTCTACATGGATCTCACTTACATATGATGATGTTTTTACAAATTGCGTAAATTTCTATCTAATACCATGTTAGCTACTGCATCTGTTAGTGTATTCATTCGTCTTGTGATATGATGATATGTAATGTAATAAAAATTCCTTTCAAGTAAATGAATATGTAGATATAGTCTTAAAATATATGGGTTTCTAACTGGATAATGACCGTTGAGCTGTAAAACCACAAGTTGCGAGTCCAGATATACAAGTAACGTGCGAATGCCGAGGTTAACAACCTCAGTTAATAATTCCAAAATGGCACTATATTCTGCGACATTATTTGTAGTAG
Source organism: Pinus albicaulis (assembly GCA_034641835.2). Taxonomy (NCBI): domain Eukaryota; kingdom Viridiplantae; phylum Streptophyta; class Pinopsida; order Pinales; family Pinaceae; genus Pinus; species Pinus albicaulis. The sequence goes on from CM076577.1 coordinate 547,484,847, forward strand.
GCCCTAGACAAACACCTTGTAAATTAACCAACTCACTAGCAGGATCGTAAATTACCCAGGCTGCCGAAGACAGGTTCCTGGTACTACAGGAGGCACCATTTGCGAAACCGACATAAGGAGTAATAGGCATATTCACAATCAGGAAGACCCAATAAGCAGAAAAATGCTTACAAAGCACACCACACCACTCATGCAAAAAAATGAAAAATCACTATGTACATATACTACACAAGAATGATTCAAGCATAATATTTCTTCAAGTACAACCCATTTTTGGGCTGCACCAAAGGAAGACCTTCATAATCGATAAGCTCATAAGCCCCATTTTTCAATACACGTTTTATGATATAGGGCCCATGCCACATAGGTTGGAATTTTCCTGCCCCAAGCTTATCATGGGCTTGATCATACAATAGGACGAGGTCACCTTCGATAAAAGAGCGTGAAGAAACCGTTTAATTGAAATGAGCTTTATCCCGCTTTTTCTATGCCTCGATAATCAAAGCAGCCAAGTGGCGAGTTTCATCCAACCTCTCGAGATATAGGAGATGTTCTTCCTTCGAGGAAGTATTGGGCAGTAATTACAAAGCCAATTTTAGTGAAGGGATCTCACATTCAACTGGAAGAGTAGCTTCCAGACCATAAACCAACTGAAATGGTGTGAATCCGGTTGCACTCTTCACTGACGTTTGGAAGGTCCAAAGAGCTGAAAACAACTGGAGATGCCAACTTGATTTGTGTATACCAGTTTTTCATTGAAGCATGTGACAAGCACCTTGTTCATGGCTTCAACCTAGCCATTTGTCTGAGGGTAATATGGCGTTGAGCTGTCGTGATGCAAGCCCAACCTATATGTCAACTCTACCACCATGTAGTCCCGAAAATGAGAGCCATCATCAGTGACGATGGCTTGAGGAACACCAAAACGCATGATCACATGGTTGAAAATGAACTGTGCAGTTGTCTTACCATCTGTGGCCAATGTAGGCATCGCTTTGGCCCACTTAGTGAAATAATCTATGAAAACATTGATATAAGCATGTCCCCTGGCCGAGTGAGGGTTACATGTCATAAAATCAATGCCCCATTTGGAAAAAGGGCCCACGGTAATGACAGAATGTAATGGGAGAGGTAGTGCACGCATCTTGCGTTGGAAAATCTGGCACTCATGACACTTTCGCACTGCAACAATACAGTCTTTAAATATAGATGGACAGAAATAGCCCACACGAAGGATCTTCTGTGCGGTAGCATAACTAGACATGTGACCACCACAGGTGCCACTGTGATAGTTATTCAGAACTTTCTTAGCCTCTTCTAAGGTCAAACACCGGCGGAGTATGGAATCGACTCCAACACGATATAGGGTATCTCTGACAATGCGATATGGTTGCGACTGATGTCGAACATGGCATCGAGCATCCTTCGTTAACTCGGACCGGAAGGTAGATGTCAGGAGGTACATGATGATATCACCGTACCATGGATCGAGAGTGCTAATTAGGAAGAGAGTTTCATTTGGAATATGATCCTCAGATTGAGATGGAATAGAGTCAGTAGGGAGAGAAAAAATGAGATCAACAAAAACTAGTGACTTCTTCGATTTGGCAGTAATGAACTCCAAATCGAAATCTTGAAGGATCACAATCCATTTTGAGTACTTTCCCCCCAATAAGTTTCAGGACAAAATGTATGTCATGGGGTTACAATCAGAAATCACGGTTACCGTGCACAACAAGATGTAATGGTGAAACCGCTGAATGGCTTGGACTGCGACTAGCGCCAAATTCTCGACATGTGCATAACGCGTTTTAGTGTTGACGAGATTTCGAGACATATAATAAACCACATGTTTGTTACTGTCATCATCATCCTGTACTAGAACCATGGCAATTATACTGAATGCGGCAGCCAAATAGAGGATAAAGTCACGATGATAATTTGGAGGACGTATTAATGAAGTGTTGACAAGGAACGTCTTAAGGTTATCGAAATATTGCTGAGAAATCTCATCCCAACAGAAAGGGATGTCCTATTTTAGAAGTCACGTAAACCCTTTAGCTACCTTTGCATAGTTCGAGATAAAGCGACGTAATAAATTCGCTTTCTCTTGAAGACTCTGAAGTTGATGCAATGAGGATGGGGAGGAGAGATTAATGATAGCCTCAACCTTGAGAGGGTCAAGGAAACTTTCGTCCTTAGAGACAATGAATCCTAAAAGTCAACTAGAGTCAACGCAGAAGACGCACTTGTGAGGATTAAGCCTGATGTTGTAACGTCTGCAGCAGAGATGTTCTGGATGGTCTTCACGTAGAGCTAAATGAGCCGAAAGGTCATCTAGGTACGGCTGAACAACATTACGTATGTCATGAAAGGCATAGGACATGGTACGCTGGAAGGTAGCCCCACTGGTTTTTAAGCCGAAAGGGAGCTTTTATAGGCGAATGTTCCCCATGGACAGATGAAAGCTGTCTTATGTTGATCGGATGGAAGGATATTGATTTGATTATAACTTGAAAAGCCATCCATAAGGGAAAATATCTCACTCCCTGTGCAATCATCAATGATTTGATCAATAAAGGGGGTGGGATAGTTGTCCTTAGGGCAAGATCGATTGATATCTCGATAGTCAACACAGACTCGAATTGTGCCCTGCTTCTTATCCACAAGGACGATATTGGAAACCCACTCTGTCAGAGGGATCATATATATGAAACCCACTTTAAAAAGTTTCTAAACTTCAACTTTTATAGCAGCAGATTTTCGAGGATGCACTGGACGCAGACACTGGTGCACAGGCTTCACACCAGGATAGGTGGGAATTTCGTGCACGACGATACTGGGATCAATTCTAAGAATCTCTTCATAAGACCATGTGAAAAAATCACAGAATTCAGGGAAGAGACTAGTGTACACTTGAATCTCATTGGGAGAACAAGTGACTCCCACATGGATGTTCTCGACGACCCCCGGTTTGACAGAGATGTCGACCCCCAGTTTGACGGAGATGTCGATAGGCATCGTTTGGGTAATATTACTCAGATTTCCTTCCGAAAACACTTCATGAGTCAATATTGGTGTTTGGAGTGGTAGAGAGGGAACCTGAGATGCAAAAATCTCGAGACAATTAGACATTACCCCTAGGCTAGGTATGAACAAGGAACGATGATGCCCATCGCTCCATGGAAGATCCTCGAGAGACATAGTCTCTACGATAGCTTCGTCAGACAAAAAAACTTCTCTCAAAGGATCAAGCGAATCTGCATCACCGAGCCAAGGGGATTGAGAATAAAAATCAAGAGCCATGCTCAAAGGAGAATTATCAGTAAGAGGAGGATCTGATGCAGCAATGATCTCACAATAATTGATTTCAACTGGGGTTAGAGGCATTGATTCTCCAAAAGAGGCAACCTGTTCAGGAGAAGGGACGATCCACGGCTTTTCTGACCTGGAGATCATATTGACTTGAATGGTGTTCGGTGGTGGAATGGGAAAAATACCCATGAGAATGGGGTCCTTGAAAATACCAAGTCCTATACTGTCGAGGGGATAACCGTGCCAATCGATTTTACCCTAGAAAAATGATAAAAATGAACTCACAGAGACTGGATCTGGTCTTCTGGGGGCTGAACAAGGGTTTAACACCAAGGAAGGTGAACCAGAAAAGTAGACTAAACAAACGAAAGCCAAAAACAAACAAATGGAGGAAGGACCAACTCTCATTGATCCCCAGTGGAGTCGTCAAATTTTTGAAGAGGTAAATCCCCTCTGTGATTAGAGGCGATCCCACTAGCCCTAGATTATGTCTAGCAACAATCGAATCACGCAATGACGTTGGTTCCTAGTTACAAGAAAGACAAAGATCGCGATAAGTAATGTACCTCAAATCCCATGCTGATGTTGTCGAGGAAGAAGTGGTGCTCCTCATCCCTAGCTTGATAGATCACAATCCTTCCATTCGCCATGTCCATACACCTATACGCATGCAGATAAATGACAACATACAACGTAATACTTAAATCATGTAACTATATATCAGTCAGAGAAGATATAATTCGTTGCATTACATAAAATAGTAGACACACGAATGGAACCAAAATTAGAGACACTTATATTATAGATGACAAAAGGGAGATTACAACCAAATTATCTGACACTATGATCTTCCTTCGGCGGGGCTTGTAGAGGAGTGCGTCTCAACAAAGCCTCTCAGGAATCTGGACAAAGCTCTCTCTCTTACGGGGTTCTCCTCGGCTCTGCTCTCAATAGTCACCCAGCTATAGTTTTCTTCCCACAAGTTCAGCTAGCTGGTAAATGGAGAGGGCGGGATTTTATAGAGGGAGGAAGGGAGTTGGGATCCCTATAATCATGGGATAGGGTCCTATCTCTTAGGAAGTTTCCATGATAGGTGGAAAACCACTTCCTAAACAAGGAGATCCAGAGCAAAACTACCCAAATTCTTTCTGATGATTCATTATGAAGTTGTTGGAACCAAAATTCCGCCATTTATTTTTAAAAAACATTCCTAAATAGTCTTGGCATGGGCACAACACAGGGACAAAGTGCTAGCTAGCATGCCCACTAGGGTATATTTTCCCCATTGGCACGAGGGATGAACTGGCTACCCGTGCCAGTGCCAAAACATGGGTTTTTAGGGTTTTTCAGAGGAAATGTTCTTCAAGATAATTCTTTCCCTTATATAGAAGGATGCCATCAAGGTTTTTTCAAGACATTTTACTATTCACAGGTCACGGGAATATTTCTCCAATGTGCGGAATGAGGGATTGCAGGGATGGTGACAAAATGATGTGTAACACTTCTACCCAATTTGTTACGTAATCAGTGGCAACCAATATCGAGGGTTTTTGGTTTGACGGTGGGTTGAATGGCCCAACGAAATATAGTGCCCACCTCTCGAATGGTTCTATCACCAGTTTTGGCTATAGTGGCATTTCATCTGCTTGGCCTGAGTGGCCCATTCTTTGGCAGCTATCAAAGTCTTGGACATAATTTTTCACGTCTTTGAAAATCGTAGGCCAATAGTAGCCTAATTGTAACACTTTGTGTCCTGTTCTGTGATCTGCAAAATGGCCACCACAAGGCTCATCGTGACAGGCCCATAGGATGTCATAGATTTCATTGTCCCTGATGCATCTACGTATGTGCATATCAGCCCCCGTATGGAAGAGGTATCCACCGACCCAAGAGAACCTTGCACTGTGTTGTACAATTAGCTTTTGTTCTCTTGATGTTAAGTGTTTGGGCAACTTTCCTACTGCCAAGTAATTCGCCACATCTGCATACCATGGCATTTTTACCGCTACCGCAAACAAATTTTCGTTAGGAAACTAGTCATCAACTACTAGTGTATCGTCCATCTTTGGAATCCTGGATAGGAAGTCTTCAACCACATTTTCTTTTCCTTGACGATCCTTGATAGTTATATCAAATTCATGTAGCAGCAATAACCAACGAGTTATTCTCCCATTCGTGATTGGTTTATTAGCTAAATATTTAATGGCAGAGTGATTAGTCTACAGGAGTACTTGATAGCCAGTTATATAATGTCTAAATTTATTAATATCATAAATGACAACCAAGAAATCCCTCTCAGTCACTGTATAATTTAACTCAGCAGGAGTGATATTTTTACTGATATAATAAATAGCATAAGGTTTTTTGTCTTCTTCTTGGCCAAGAACTGCCCCTATTGTCGTGTCTGATGCATATGAAGAGGTGTGAAAAGGCAGTTTCAAGTTGGTCCCCTCGTAAAACTGGTTTTATTGAGACCAATTTCTTTAAATCTGTAAAAGCGGTGTCATATTTATCAGTCCAGTGGAATTTAACATTTCCAGTCAATGCATACACAGGTGTAGCTATTTGTGAAATTTTTTTTATAAATATACGATAATATCCTGCATATCCAAAAAAACTGCGTACCTCTGTTTGTGTACAAGGTGTGGCTAATAGAAGGATTACTTCTATTTTTGTTGGACCTACCTGTATTCCGGATGCAGAGATGTAGTGACCTAGGATCACTCCCTTGGTCATCATCATGTGACACTTTTCATTGCTTAATCATAATCTAGTAGCAATACAACGCTCCAACACCTTTTCTAATGTTTATAAAGCTTGATCAAAGTCCTCACCATATGGTGTGAAGTCATCCATATAGATTTTAAGCCCTTCATTTATTAAGTCAGAAAAAATGTTGATTATGGCTCTTTGAAATGTTGTTGGGGCATTACATAGCCCAAATGGTAAAAATATATAAGAAAAAGTACCCCATGGGCAGGTAAAGGTTGTCTTATCCTGGTCTTCGGGGGCTATCTGGATTTGATTGTAGCCACTGAACCCATCAAGAAAGGAGAAAAATCGTTTCCCCACAAGTGTGTCAAGGACTTAGTCAATGAAAGGGAGGGGGAAGTGGTGTTTCTTTATTCAGTTCTCTGTAATCCACACAGATTATCCATTTCCCATTCTTTTTAGGGACGACTACCAGAGGTGAGACCCATTTTCTATCTGAAATAGGATAGATGAAATTTAAATCCAGCAGTTTTTGTAGCTCATCTCTTACAACATCCTTTAAGTGTGGATTTAGCCTTCGCTGAGGTTGTCTAATGGGTTGAGCTTCCTTATCTGTATGAATGTGATGGGTGCAAAGATGGGATTCTAAACCCTTCATGTCTGGGTAGTCTCAAGCAAATTCTCGTTTATGCTTCTGTAGAGTTTTCATGAGCCTTGGCTTTTGGTTTCTATCCAAATTGTTATTGATGTTCAGGATCTTCCCTGGCTCAATATCAATGGGTGTGTTGTTACGTATGGTGGTTGTGGGAATATATTGATCTTCAAGGTCTACTAAGGGGTCCTCTTGAACTCCATCTTCAAGGACTATTTTCAACATTTGGCCTTTTAAGTTCTCAGACCTGGGTGGCTGGTTCATAAAATTATTGATTACATCATCTTCGGTTTGATTTTAAAATTTGAGAGCTTCTATTAATGTCAGGGGTGGACAAATGTTTTTCTCCCAATATGCATATGGATGTTTGTGAATTTTTACCGTGGGTAAGCTAGGTTTTGTAGGTGGATAAATAATGATGGTTTTTTATGGAATCTCCTCTAGTGATGGTCATGCTGCCTGTTTAGCAGCCTATGTAAGCATCGACTGTTGCCAGCCAAGGTCACCCCAAAATCAATGGGTGCCCATCCATCCTGTTCTTTGGGTTAATAACTAAGAAATCGGCTAGATATTCCCATGAGTCTACTAAGACTAGGATGTCCTATACTATTCCGTCTAGTCTGATGATAGACCGGTCATCAAGCTCCAGCAACATAGTCATTGGTTCTAACGCTGATATGGCTAGATTTTCGCAAGTTTCCATAGTTAGGATGTTAATGGCCACCCCTAAGTCGACCAATGTGTTTGGAAAGGAATGTCCAGAGATCTGCACAATTACTATGGTATTTCCTGGGTCTTCATATTTTACAGGTAGTTCCTTACCTAGCAATAAGTCAGAAAGCATCCCTACCACATGAACGGTGGGCGCAGCCTTTGTTTTTTTTACTTGCTTTTTCCAACATAGCTCTTTAATTGTTTTTTCGTAGATGGGAATGTCTTGTATGTCCTGTAGAAGAGGAATTTTGATACAAAGGTTTCTTAACTCTCCCAGGATGTCAAAATCTGGAGAGGTTGTAGGTCTAGGAAGAGTTAACCTTTTAGGGAATGGAGGTGAAAATACTCTAAGCTCTTCAGGCCTCCCTTGGTCACTCATTTCCTTCTCTTTCCTTCCCTCAATTTCTGTTATATTTTCTTGGCTGGGTTCCTTTGAAGTCCCAAGTTTGGATTGAGGTGGGGTTGTGACTTCTGCTGGTGATATAGTATGTCCCGATCTCAGCCTTAGTTCATTACTTTTCCTCAGTCTAGTATCAAGGTGTGCATCTTCTATTATCTAGATCAGTTGAACCAGTCTGTTATTGGGATTAGGATTAGGTTGAGCGGGTAATTAAGGACATTGGTTAGGCTGAGGGTTGTGCTGAACTGGGTATGGATCCAGAAGTGTAGGTTGAGTTTGGACCCCTGCTCTTATTGGTATGTTGGTCATTCCCAGGGATCACTGCCAATTCTGAGGCTAATTAGTGGTTTTGGAAGGGTATGTTAGCCACTTGGCTTGGTATGGAGTGTTTTTCCAATAAGGAGGGGAACAAGGAAAGCTTGCCCAATTATTCCCTGGTGAGGTTTATGTTTGCCAGGTTGGTATAGGGAATGACTAGGTCGACCAACTAGAAAAAGGGTTTTCATTTTGCCAAGTTGCTGAAGGGTTTTTCTAGTTAAACTATGGAGGAGAAAAGAACTGGGGTGGGTCTTGAGGCATACCTGGTCGTGCCTACCATTGTCGACACTGAGTCATTAGGTAAACTGGTTCTATCTCTTCTTCCACTTCTTTGAAAACCACTTTCAGCCCTGGGAATGAAGGGAAATGGTTCATGGCATGGTCCTTGGTGCAAATGGCACAGGTCTGAACCATGTCCAAGGGGAATTCCCTTTGGCTATGCTTCTTCTGACAACGTGGGAAAAATATGGCCAAATTATGCTCTGTTGTAGATTGCTTCTATTTGGCTTGTAAGACATCAAGCTGTGTTGTCAAAGTACCCAAAATGTCAGTTTTAAAAATTTCCAAGGTATTTCCAAACTCAGCTCTAGTTACGTTGCCACCAAGCTGCTTAAGGTCCTTTTTTTATTGAGTCACATTCACTTGGCTTATTACACGTATTTCCCCGAGAGCACCTAATACACAGGGAAATAATCTCATCATATCCTTCCTGGGAAATATCCCCTTTTCCCATTATGTTAAGTGCTTCAACCCATTCTTCTTTCATTCCCTTAATCAGTGTAGCTTTTAATATGTATTTGGATAGTGTAGTATTGGAGACCTTTGTAAATTGTATTGAAATCTTTCTACGTATTCCTCTAATGTTTCATTGTCCCCTGCAGACATATTGAAGATTTCATTTTTTAGTTAGTGAGTCCGGCAGTAGTCTTGATATTTATTAAGAAAAATGTTCTTCATCTGGTCCCAATTATTGACGGTTCCCCCACCTAGCCCCATGAACCAACGTAATGTTGCTCCCTTTAAAGTACAGAGGAATAGCTTCAATTTCTAAGGGTCGATGGTGTAGTTATATCTCCTACATAGGACATCAAATTCAAATAAGAATGCATCAGGATCTTCTGTGGTCAGCCCATGGAAGGTGGGGATGCTTTGTAAGGGGATAGCTTTTATAGGAGAATTTGTAGCATGATCAATGATGGGATACTCCAACGTTGATGTATGCCTCTTATTCTGGTTTTGATTGTTTTCCATTTGATCAAAGAAGTGCCAGTAATATTCAGGAATTTCTTGTTCTGGATGAGTAATCCTGGGGGGATTGGGAGGTGAATACAGAGGAAAATTTACAGCGCTTCCCTGGTCTGGGATACCAAGTATTTTTGTCTTTAACACTACTTTAGGATAATTAGGCTCGAAAGCTTATATTTGTATTGCATCGCTATTTTCTCCTTCCCCTTCCTGTAAGTTACGAGAACCTCCCTCTCTTGAAGGGTCATTACCTATATGATTGGCAGTTTGAAGGCTTAGCTCTGATCCTTCTGCCTTACTGTGAATTTCAGTGTGGGCTGCAGAAGGTGAGGTTGTTGCCTGAGGGAGAGTAGTAGGAATTTGAGTGGGAATGATTCTGGGTCCTACAGATGCCTAGGGTTCAGCTTTATTGATGATTTCTTCTATATATGTTGTTCTTCCAAGGATCACCGGTCCCTTTTATTTTGGGGATTTTTGTGGATGATTTTGATCTGCTTCTATATTTTTCTTCCTAGTCACAAAATAAGGGTACCTATTCTACCAATCTTTACACAATTTGCTGATAAGCGGCTATGCAACAAGCGTTTTTATTACTGGTACGAAGGTTCTTACCTCTCATTTTTAATACTCAATTCTTCACAGCAACAGAGAAATATAAATAAAAGATATCACTCTTAACACCCTCCCCGACAATGGCGCCAAAAATGTCATTTCACAAAGGTGGCTTATTGTAGGCAACCTCTAAGTTCCTCATTCAATTGTCAACCCAGGGTAAGTCTTTTTATTTCAAGAGTGTAAGCACAATATATGCAAGTGAGATCGAATGATATCTACTCTATGATGCTTACGAAAAGGATTTTATAATTCTCGAAGTTCAATCAACTCAAAGAGACATGAAAATGGCATAATGCAGCTAACTACTCTTCCTAGCTTTGAAGGAGAGAAACTTATAATTGAACAACACAATGATGGATTGAACAACAACTTATCAAACTGAACAACACCTTAAGTGATTTGGATTTATGCAGGAATGCAACAGAATAAACACATAAACATAAATACAGAGATGCAGCGGAAATAATGCGTCATTTCATTAATAACAGAAATATGCTTACAGACATAATGGAAATAAAATAGCTAGGGTGCTGGTAGCGAATCTCTGAGAAGAGATGTGATGGATACAGACCTATGAACTATGTTACAATGAGGCTTGAGGGCCTATTTATTATTGAGAAACAATGGAGAACCCTAAACATCCCAAAATTCTAACCCTAGGAGATGAAGTGCCAAAACTATGGGCCCCGTTTGGGTAAATTGGTGTTTCAACTTCCCAGGGACGTAACTTTGGCATACTATCTCCGTTTGATGCACATGATACATCATTATAAAGCTCTATCCGAGGACTACAACTTTCGGGATGAATTTGATGATCAAATTCATAGGTAAAAATGATACCCAAAAAATGTCGTTTAGGGCCTCAAAACGGCTCCGGAAGTTCAGGACCCGAAAAACTGCTAAAAATAGTAAGTTTTTTTGCAATGTGAAAAATGAAAGAACTGATGATGGGGATTCAAATGGAATAGGTGGGTGGCCACCAATATCCACTTGGACCATTAAGCCCCCAAAACGGCTCCGAGAGTGGAGGACCCGAAAACCTGCTAAAAATAGTAAGTTGTGCTGAATGTGAAAAGCTGCAAGAATTGATGGTGTTGGTCCAAATGGAATAGGTGGGTGGCCACCGATATCCACCTGGATCATTAAGTGAATTGAACAACAACTTATCGAATTGAACAACAACTTAAGTGAATTGAATATCAACTTGAATAAACTAAATCAACAACTACTTATATAATTTTGCAATGGAATTCTCTTTGCAAACTGACTAATTGACATCTTACTGTACATAATCAAGAATTGGATGGCTTATTGTACTAAGGGAAAAATCTAATCTGTGAAGATAAATAACATTGACCGGTAATTATTCTATGATTTGTAAATCAACTGCAAGGGCATTGAGAGAAAATGAAAGCATCTAACAGTGATAAAGCATTATTATAAATCCGAAAGCACGAATGTAGTAAAACATTAAACCAAAAAGCATGAATGTTACTATTCTGAAGAAAGAAAAATCATAACTTTATTGAGTGGAAAAGTAATTTACAACTGCATCAGGTAATTGGAGATTGCTTATGTAATTAATTCACAACACGAAAACTATCAAAGAACTCCCAAAGGTTGGGCCCAGACCGCCGGAAGATCTAACGCAATGAAAAACTCAAAATATGATTTTTCAAAACATCAAAAACTATTTATTGAATCAAAAGATAATACAGGGGTACAATCGAACAGTTCTGTCCTGTACAGAAGAAAGTCATCTATATTTCTTGTTCATCATTGGTCCTTTTTAAAGGTGTTTTCACGCAGTGAGTCAGTATTTTCCAGACGACGGACCATTGTGCATGGCTGTCGCTTGGGCTCTCAAGCTTGGAACCGTCTTTCTGCCTCTTGTCGGTTTCTGGAACCTATTGATATTCCATGAGTCTGTGTCTACCAGTTGTCTTCCATTTAACATTGGTTCAACTACTCTGTTTTCCTCCATACAGAGATAAAATAAGTCAAATTTCCATTATAAAATCATTTCCTTTTGTCGTTAGCCCACTTGCCCTGATTTTCGTAAACCTTTTCTATCTTTGTTCTTTAAAATGAGAGAGATCTACCAAAACTATGTTACAATTCAAAGGGATCAAAACTGAAAACATACCTTAATTCCGGCCCAACAGAGGGAACACTCATAACAAATATAATCACAATATTTACATGGCAGGAGAATACATTCTTCTACAAACACAAAATATAAATTATGAAGCTCCCCCAGAGAAAAACCCATCTGCCTCAAGCACGAACATGCCTATAGCACCGTTAACCATTCCTCAGATACCTATAGAACCTATTCCAAAAATGGTAAAAGGTCCCTTGAGGTGCACAATAAATAATTCAAATGCTACTCATAGCTACAACATAGTCGAAAAATTTTCTCAATATCCTTTAGATATGTCAACATTAGAAGTCCTGCAATATTTCCCATCCCAACGGAAAGCCCTACTTTCTGCATTATATCAACCCTTACAATTCTCGCTTAATGGTTTTTGACCTGGATAAAGTGAGCCCATGACTTCCTTCTCTAGTGTCTTTCCAAATCTCAGTTTTAATCCAGAACATCACTATTCATCGTTCAATCGTGGACGAAGGAGCATCCACATGTATCATGTCAAAAAATATTTTGACAAAAGTTAGGATCTAGAACTCAAACCATATGAAATCATGCTTAGAGCATATGATGGGTGCCCTTTTTCCTTTGTAGGTCTATTTCAAGACGTACCAGTACATATCAATGGTAAGACTCTGCTCATTGAAATAGAAGTCCTAGATGCACATTTGGATTATAACATCCTTATTGGAGAAACTTATATGTACGCATTGACTATCATAGCATCCCTCGTAGTCAGAGTAATGATGTTTCCCCATGAAGGGAAAGTTGATACTATCAACCAAGACACATATTATGAGAAGAAGCCAGTAATCTCCCTTAACAATGTTCTACCATATGTTAGAGGCAATAGATTTCTATTGTCCACATTTGATAGATCACTTACCTGTGCAGCAAAGGTATGGGTAAAGAAGCTAGAGGCCTTCTTCCTACTACATCCTATAGTAGACAGAGAGGCTGTAGAAATAACAACACTACACCTTGAAGGTGAAGCAAAGAATTGGTGGATCGGCCATCTAAGCCATACAAGGGTTTCTAGTCTTGTTGAGTTTTCTCAGAGATTGATCAGGAGATTTGGCCAGAAGAGGGAGGAGCCCTCAACACTAGTTGATGAGGCATGTACCAGTGCTGTTGAGACCATGGAGGAGAAACCTTCATCTTCAACAGTTTGGGAGGCCAACACTTATGAGGAGGAAACTCTTGCAACCGTGCAAGGAGCTTCCACATTTCACCAAGGTATGATTAAAAATCCATCTCTTGTCATTTCAAAAAACACTTTGGATTGTTCTACATCATTGCATGCAGTTGACCTAGAGTAGCAGAATAGCACTGTAATGTACAAAATCAGTGATGAAGAGAAGAGGAACCATTCCTCATGCGAGCACTCAAAGAGCAGCTTCACTTAGGAAGCCATGGAGGAAGCAGTGAGAAGGAGTAGACATCTGGAGATAAGAAACTCTTTCTCCTCTCTAGATGACACTCTCTCGATGAGCATGCCAAAAATCAAAGAGAGAATTCTACTAGTAGCAAATCCAAGGCCTCTTTGGTTTTGGAGGACCATGCATGAGGAGGAGATCTAAAGGAGAGATTTCAATGGAGGTGCACTCCCACACATCATGGAGTGCAATATTCTTCAACAGTTTGAGGAGGTTCTTCCCTTCTCATAGGAACAGATAGAAGATGGAGGACATCTTCGGATGGATAACATCTCTCATGACTGTGTTATACATTCCCTGAGCCATGCACATCATGATGGAAGGTTTTTGTCTACCACCTATTTGGATCCTCATAGGGTGAAATTGATCCTCGGGAAGATTTCATTTCAAGATCCCATGAAATGAAGGAATATGATTTGGGATGATGGAAACCCTCATGGGAGGAGTACCAATATGAATGATGGAAGGAGACATCCACACTTGGGTGAGTGGATGATGAGCAAGGAGCTGGTGAGCTACTTGCAGATTTATGATACCGGGCAGTAAGAGGCTTCGTTGCGCTGGTTACTCTTGAAGGAGTTTGGCCATCACTTGGCATACACTCTTTCCAAGGGTATGAGGATAGAGAAGATGTGGAAGGATGCTAGCATCATGGAGTAACAAAGAGTATGGATGCATAGTGATGACGCAACATTCATATCACTCACTATGTCTTCATCACATGTCTTGTATGATGAGAGCATGAGGAAGCAACAAAAACTTTTGTTTCTTGGGTTGTTCTTTGGAGAGCAAGGGCAGATTTGCTCTCATTAATTATATGATGTTGCAGGAGTAGAAAATGGCACTATCATGGTGCAAAGGGGATACTCCTTGACATTCAATGACCAAGAATTACTTCCACCTTGGGAGAGATTCCATAGTTGCAGCAACATTATTGGAGGGTTTCCCATCTATGTTGAGGAAGTTGCGGGCAACAACGTTGTGCCATCTAGAGATTATCTAGTGCCTCATGCAGAGGAAGGAAAATCTCTTGCTCCAAGTAGAGGGATTCTTGCATCTTTGTAAGGAAGTCGCTAGGATCTCATGAATGGAGATCAAGGCACAATTCATGTTCCATTGTTGAGGAGGTGTGGAACCATGGAAACACAAGGAGAAGGTAGGGAGAAGACCAAGCATCATGAGATGAGGAGTTCATTTCCCTATTCATTTTTTGAGGTTGATGCACCTAAAAAGGTGATTGGATTGCGCAGTGGAAGCATGGATAGATTTGTTCATTCATATATGCAATCACCTCTTGATGATGATGTCTCATTGCATGGAGACATTTTGCTGGGGAGACCACTAGACCAGCAGAGGAGGATGGATGCTTCACATATTGGGCCGCCATTCATTGATTTCAGAGGAGTGAAGTGCTCCTAGGATCATCTTTCTTGCATGATATTGACATATCAGCATATGAGGAGATGCATAGATCCTATGCAGATGGAGGAGATACATAACTCTTTCGAGGAGTTAGCACATCCACCTATTTTCTCTTTGAGGATGAGAGGAGACTCAATTTTGAGTCACTCCATTTGCATGATCAGAACTTATGATAAGGGTATTATTTATTTTCATGATGATTGGTATATTCATCCCTTAACCATATATGTACAGGATGTGGCTCCAAGGAGGGGCATTCTTTTTTCTAAACCCCATGGTCTACTTGAGGCCATGAGTACTATTGGCGACCACTCCCTAGGAGGACCTAGGGAGGAAATGTGTTTTAGAGGAGCTAATCACCTTGCACCATACATCATTCACTTTCTCCATACATTTGAGGAGAGTAGGACAACAAGCAAGTGGTTGAGAGGCCACACTTTTTGTCACACACTTCTGCAGTTGAGGGTCAAACTGCATTGGTTACAATTGGGGGACCATTTTCCTTCTCCCTTTCCACACATGGCAGCAAGCATGGTTCTCATTATGGTTCATTATGTTGCTATTGTATTTTTATTTGTTGAGAGCATGATTGGGGGAATGACACATTGGTTGGATGTGTCCCTTGGGGGAGAGATCTCCCACATTATTTGCATTGCATGTTCTAATGGGAGCATGAGAGGACACGTGGCCACTTCAGCAAAACATTTGTTTCCATTTGAGGTGATTCATATGATTGATTGGATGCCATATGATGGTGACTTCCAACTCATCATATATGAGGTGATTTGGAACAACATGTTTCATAACGTTGTGGAAGAGATCCTTGGAGGTCTAGTCTTCATCTTGCCACTGGAGGGAAACTTTATTACAGCCCAAGATCAACATATACTCTACATTTATTCTAAGTGGAGAGGAGGACAACGTGGGGTAGGCTATTTTGTCTACCAAGATCATATTTTCAGCCCACCTATATTGGAGGAGCCAAAGGTGGTAGATGATTGTCAGGAGTTGCCTTGTTGGGAGGTAACTCACTTTGTATGGATGATTTCTTGGGGAATGGAGGATCTACATGAGGAATATGTTCCTCAAAATATTTCAAACTCCTTGCCTTGGGTGGATATTCTTCATTTCTATCCTTGCAGTTGCTGAGGACAAGCAACATTTGGGAGGGGAGGACTGTAATATTCCCATTTTAGCTTATAGCTAAATAGAATATTAAAATTTTTCTTTTATTACCTTGCAGCTAAATAAATGGGTAAAGGAACCCATTCTTATTGAAGACATGAATAAAATCCCTCATAATGTGAAAAGGATCATCATAGTAGCTTAATTTTTCACCCTCAAGTGTGAAAAGGGGAAAATGCATGAAGACAAGGTCATGTTTGACCAAGTCAACAACACTGCCATAGGAGGAGTGGATCAAATTATGAGACAATGCAGTGTGAATGAGGAAGAGGATATTTTTTGGAGGAAACCCTAAGGGATGGGGCCCATGGAGAGAGAGCTTTCACTTGTTTAAAAGGAGGGCAAGGCAGCCATTTTTGCTCATGCTTTGAATTGTTGATTTCATTGTCTATTCAGACATTGTGCATTCTTCTGTTGTTTAGCAAGAATTGTTAGGGAATTCATATTTAGGATTTCTTCACCTCCTTGAGAGGCCTCTTGAGGTATTTTTCTTCATTCTCCACATCTCTTGGCTCAAGGCCAAAGCTACTCCTTTCAGTTACTGCGTTATTTCTTCTCAAGTATAACACAGTGTTTTTGGGTGTTGCAATGGAGGACACCATAAACCATTTCCTTGACTCATCTGTCAGATGAGGGAGATTATATTCCTCTGGGAGGTTAGTAAGGTAGATTCATGACCATATTTCTGATCATTGGCATCAGGCCAAGAATTTATTTTCACCCACAGTGCATTCCCTTCTCTAGACTGCGTTATTTCTGAGTGCAATTGCAGTGGGGACTTGCTCCACTATTTTGGAGGGTGAGATCTTCAGGGATTGGATAAGCCTTTCACCTGAATGATCCTTTATATGAGATTCAGCCATAATTTTCAGAATCATCAGCTATCTCTATCCATTTCTATTTTCAGTTGCTGCTACTACCCAACAACTCCAGCATTTCTGCAGATTTTCCATTTTTTGTATATTTTAGCCTATCCTTTTGGGGATTGTGTATTGTTGTTTCCAGGGGTTGAGATCTTGCTCCCCCTTGTTTATTTGAGCTGTATAATATCATATTTGTGTATTGACACTATTTGCAGTAGTTCTGATTCATGGATTGCATAGTCATAGCCAGGGCTTCTCTTGTATAACAGTATTTCTTCATGTGCCATGTATATGTTTCATCAGGGCTACATTGCCTAGCTTGAGAGACCCTTTCTCAAGATCTTGTATACATTGTTGCTGCTATAATATAATGTAATGGTTATGTGGATCTTCCAGGATTCTTATATTAATGTATTCACTGCTATTTCCAGCTGATTTTTATGTATTGTTGATCTCCACATTGATAATATCTTCAGATATTCCCAATAGTGAAGCTGTTCCTAATTTGGAATATTACAGTGGTATCAAAGCATGATCTCTGGCTCAGCCTATGAGTCTCAGCCAAAGAATATCAAGATGATGAAGAAGATGAGTTTACTGTCATCTATTTTCAGATCCAGAGGAGACCTCTCCAAGGAGGTCAAAAAGATTGAAGAAGGATAAGAGGAAGGACCATGCACTTCCTACTCTCACAAAGAAGAATACCAGAAGCATGAAGAATACTTAGAATTCAAAATTCTAAGTGAGTATCTTTCTAAATACAGATTAAAAGCTAGAGCCTTCGAAGAGACTCTAGATTTTCCACAATTTATTCAGTAGAAAGAAGAAAGAAGACCCCACAGCTATGGGATGATGAGAGGCAATAGATTTCCATTGTCCACATTTGATGGATCACTCAAATGTGCATCAGAGGTTTGGGTGAAGAAGCTAGAGGCCTTATTCCTACTACATCCTATTGTAGATAGAGAGGCTTTAGAAATTCCAGCGCTGCACCTTGAAGGTGAAGAAAAGAATTGGTGGATCAGCCATCTAAGCCATACAAGGGTTTCTACTCTTGTTGAGTTTTCTCAGAGATTGATCAGGAGATTTGGCCAGAAAAGGGAGGAGCCCTCACCACCAGTTGATGAGGCATGTACTAGGGCTATTGAGACCATGGAGGAGCAGCCTTTATCTTTAGCAGTTTGGGAGGCCAACACTTATGAGGAGGAAACTCTTGCATCCCTACAAGGAGATTCCACATTTTACCGAGGTATGATTAAAAAACCATCTCCTGTCATTTCAGCAAACACTTTGGATGGGTCTACATCATTGCATGCAGTTGACCTAGAGCAGTAGAATAGAACTGCATTTTACAAAAGCAGTGATGAAGAGAAGAGGAACCATTCCTCATGTGAGCAATCAAAGAGTAGCTTCATTCAGGAAGCCATGGAGGAAGCAGTGAAAAGGAGTAGACATCTGGAGCTAGGAAACTCTTTCTCCTCTCTAGATGACACTCTCTCAATGAGCATGCTAGAGCTCAAAGAGAGACTTTTGATGGCAGCAAATCCAAGGCCTCTTTGGTTTTGGAGGACCATGCATGAGGAGGAGATCTCAAGGAGAAATTTCAATGGAGGTGCACTCCCATACATCATGGAGTGCAAGATTATTCAACAGTTTGAGGAGGTTATTCCCTTCTCATAGGAACAGATAGAAGATGGAGGACTTATTCAGATGGATAACATCTCTCATGACTGTGTTAGACATTCCTTGAGCCATGCACATCATGATGGGAGGTTTTTTCCTACCACCATTTGGATCCTCATAGGGTCAAATTGATCCTCGGGAAGATTTCATTTCAAGTTCCCATGAAATGCAGGAATCTGATTTGGGATGATGGTAACCCTCATGGGAGGAGTACCAATATGAATGATGGAAGGATACATCCACACTTAGGTGAGTGGATGATGAGCAAGAAGCTGGTGAGCTACTTGTAGATTTATGATATTGGGCAGCAGGAGGCTTGGCTACGCTTGTTACTCTTGAAGAAGTTTGGCCATCACTTGGCATAGAATATTTCCAAGGGTATGAGGATAGAGAAGATGTGGCAGGATGCTGGCATCATGGAGCAGCAAAGAGTATGGATGCATAGTGATGATGCAACATTCATATCACTCACTATGTATTCATCACATGTCTTGTATGATGAGAGCATGAGGAGGCAACAAAAACGTTTGTTGCTTGGGTTGTTCTTTGGAGAGCAAGGGAAGATTTGCTCTCATTCATTATATGATGTTGCAGGAGTAGGAGATGGAACTATCATGGTGCAAAGGGGATACTCCTTGACCTTAAATGACCAAGAATTATTTCCACCTTGGGAGAGATTCCATAGTTGCAACAACATTATTGGAGGGTTGCCCATCTATGTTGAGAAAGTTGAGGGCAACAACGTTGTGCCATCTAGAGATTATCTAGTGCCTCATGCAAAGGAAGGAGGAGCTATTTCTCTAAGTAGAGGGATTATTTAATCTTTGTAAGGAAGTCCCTAGGATTTCATGAATGGAGATCAAGGCACAATTCATGTGCCATTGTTGAGGAGGTGTGGAACCATGGAGACATAAGGAGAAGGTAGGGAGAAGACCAAGCATCATGACATGAGGAGTTCACATCCCTATTTATTTTTGGAGGTTGATGCACCTAAGAAGGTGATTGGATTGTGTAGTGGAAGCATGGATAGATTTTTTCATTCATATATGCAGTCCCCTCTTGATGATGATGTCTCATTTCTTGGAGACATTTTTCCGGGTAGACCACTGGACCAGTAGAGGAGGATGGATGCTTCACATATTGGGCCACTATTCATTGATTTCAGAGGAGTGAAGTGCTCCTAGGATCATCTTTCTTGCATGATATTGATAAATCAACATATGAGGAGATGCATAGATCATATGCAGATGGAGGAGATACATAACTCTTTGGAGGAGTTAGCACAACCACCTCTTTTCTCTTTGTGGATGAGAGGAGACTTATTTGAGCCACTTTTTTGAACGAGGTCTCCTAACAAGCTACGAAACTGGTCCAATTTTGATATTTTTTATTATATTTAGTCTAGCAGAGGGGTTTTGGGGTGGGTCAAAGCCCCAAACACATTCTAATCGGTCAAAGGGTAAACTAGGGGTCTGAAAACCATGGGTTGCGGACCATAGGTGAGTCAAGGCTAGATTGTTATAAATAGAGATGCATTTTGTATCGTAAAGGATAGGAAATGATGAGCTATTGATGCAATCTATTGCTTAAGTGATTTGTTTGGGTTTTGGGGAACGGAATCCTGCTGGCTGTGTGCGCGGAGATCCTAGTCCAGCAGTGTACGGACCCTGCTGCTGTGTGCATAGGTTGGGAAGGGAATTGGAATTGTAAGGAAGAATGTATGAATGGATGAATGTGAAATATTTTTAGAGAATTGAATCTGTGAGTACAGTTATATGAATTACTGGTAATTGTTGTATTGTGTGTTTCCTGTCCTTAAGCTGCGAAAGATCTGTGTACTGTGCTCTTGGATCTAGATATGTTATGTTATGTTTATGAACTGTTGTGTTGATGATATAATAAGCATATAACTATAGATCTAGTGCACGTGGATGCAAATAGAAACATAATTAACCCTGTGTAGAACAAGGTAATCTGGGAATTACAGAAACAGGACGTAGCTCTGCTTTCCTTACACATCCTTTCTCAGGGTGTGAAAACTTGGTTCTAGCACCCACCCATACTACTTCGGGTGAGACTTTGACCTGCGAAATCATGTCACTACCAAAAGGGCCAGTAGTATAGGGGTTTGTTGGCAAACCTTTCTTACCGAACCTGGGTCAGGACCCCTCGAGCCAACAAATGGTTCCGTTGCTAGGACTGGGAGAAGTATGAGAGAGGAATTGGGTAATGAAAAGAGAATACTGGAAACCTGAAAGAAAATATATCGAAGACTGGTTCAAAAGACAGATCTAGGAGTTCACAGTAAAAGAAAACCATAGTGAAGAATTTACAACAGAAAGGTGGAAAAATAGGTACATTCTTACTGAAAGCTACGAAATATTCTTTGTAACCTTTGTGATTGAACTCCAAGAGTGGCTGGCCAGGCTTGTGGAATTCCAAAAGTGTTGGAAGGATGAGCGAGTCACTCAGTGGACCCCAGAGCTGCTTGAGAAGTTGGAAGAAACTGATAATACTATCACATGCACGGTGGATCACTGGGTGGATAGTGTGCTTGGAGGATTTGTGATGGAATTTTCCATTGATCAGTTTGTATCATACTCTGAGGCCGAACAATGATTCTTCAAATGATTCTAAGGCAAATTTCTGAGGACGTTACCGTTGCTGATCAAGAAATTACTGTGTGAGAAGAGCGTTCTGTGTAGTCATAGTGACTGAATGACCTCAGATCTAGACGGGAGCGCAAACCACAGCAGTAAATACTATCGAAACAACCTTGACGGAGGGATATCTGCCTATAATCCATTGTAGGAACTAGCTGCGCAAGATCCCCCGGCTACATCGCCACCTCGGCCACGTAAAGGTAAGAATTCTCCTACACTGCCACCCTCCCTAGATAGTGATATGGCTATGCATTTGAAACTACCTACCTTCAAGGGGGTAGGAGATGAGGATATGGACTGATTTTGGTTCGTTGCAGACTTCGTATGGACTACACAGAATATGGAAAGTGATATGGTAAAAAGGGCACAACTATTGTTGGCCTTCGAGGATAGGGCCCTGGACTGGTATATGCAGTATATTGCCCAGAATGGGGGCATATCTATTCAAGATATCAAGGACACTTTGAAGCACCAGTTCAGGAAGCCGAAATATTATTCCCATTTGGTAGCAGAATTAAAGGGCTTCAAACAAGGTGCATCTGAGTCAGTATGGGAGGTTGATCAGCAACTGAAGAAAGTAATCAGGGAAGGAGGATTTGAATATGATGATAGAAAGCATACGAAATGATTCATATCTATGTTGTTACCTCACCTACGCATGCCAATGAGTCATCAGACCTTTGAGTCGTAGGAGAAGGCTATGGAAGTTGCTATGAAACTAGAGGCTGCCCCCCCAAGGGATACGTCAGCAGGGGTACAAAAAATCCAGGAACAACTTGGGGCTATGTATATGGAGATACAAAACCTGCGAAAATAGTGGGGAAAGGATGGTTACACAGATCTCTGGTGCATATGATGCCAGGTGTCTGGCCATACGAAGGATCAGTGCCCTCTGTTGACAGATTACATAAAAGCAGGAGGACCTAGCCCGGTACAGCCAAGGATGAGTAGGGAACCCGTCCTATTACGACCAGGTTCAAGCGGACCTGCACTATGGTGTTATGATTTTCAGGTAGTAGGACTGCATGATATGAACCATTGCCCTCAATTAGGTGCGTATGTCCCAGAACTAAAGAAACAATGGTGTCGATTTTGCCGATTAGTGGGACATGATGAGCAGAACTACCATACTTATGACTTAATGATGGATTGTGGGAACTTATATAGGGTATAATCGGACCCTACGATGCCAAGAATTTCTGCGCACTTTGGAGGATCACTGGCCTGAGGTAGAGGAGGTCGGGGAGGAAGCGCAGGACATGGATGTGGGAAGCTAGTCTGTTATAACTATGGAGAAATAGGTCACTTTTCTAGAGAATGCCCAAATCCCACCAGGCCATCATGCAAATACTATAGGCAGCTGGAACATCAGGTAGAAGACTGCCAATTTTAATAGCCAATATGCAGGAAAAGCAGCCCACCCCTACGAAGAATGTATAAAGAGTTAAACCTAAGCTAAGAAAGGTGGATCCTTGTGTAAAAGTCATGACACGCAGTGGGTTGGTCACCCAGGGAGCAAAAGAGGAGCTTTCCTCCTGGGAAGGCGTGCCTATCAAATAACAAACAACCCCAACAAAACTAACAGTCTCCACACTGCCGCCAATGCAACCTCAGATAGAGGAGGGGGTTGAGCCCTTTTTAAAGGCATGTCTGAAGCTGCAACGAAATCTGCAGGCTATAGGTAATCTCCAAGTAGTATTGAATACCTGCATAGTTTATACCAATTTGATCCCTGAAACCAAGGATGTACACAAACTATACAGCTATAAGAAGTGCACCAAAAGAGAGATGCGATTGACTGCGCAGATTGGTGACTACGAGATGGATCAAGTTATCTTAGATCTGGGGTCAGATGTGAATGTATTACCAAAGTAGACATGGAAGCGAATGGGGGAACCTTAGTTAGAATGGTCCACCATCCAGCTGCAAATGGCCAATCAACAAAAAATCATTCCTCTAGGGAGATTACCAAAGGTCATGGTTGACATCGCAGGGGTAAGGGTCCTAGCTGACTTTGAAGTCATAGAAATTGTGGAACATGCAGATCCCTACCCTGTGCTCCTTGGACTGGACTGGGAAATTGACATAGGGGGTGTCATCAATCTCAAGAAACACAACATGGTGTTTGAAAGCAAAGGTACGTGTGTCATAGTACCACTATATCCAGCAGAATGTGTGCGGTATACAGAGCTAGCCTATGAGGAGGAGGAATTAGATCACATTTATAAATTAACTACGCTGGATGAATATCGGGTTAACCCCATGGAGGAAGGAATGCTCTATTGGGAAAAGGACAGTGAATGTTTCTCTGACTCTGATGAGGAGCTCGGAAATTTGCAAGGCCGATTGCACAAAGTTTCGGCGCTCTGATGTCTTTAGACCGTCAAGAATTTTCGGTGCATCTCTACCGAGGAAAGGAACCTTCCCTGCCTAGAGAATGAAAATTATAGTCAGAAGACGGCTGGACATAAGATTCCCATGGAACGTAGGCTAGGGACACTATCACTAACATTGTGCGAAGCACCTACACAAGGACCGATATTCTCCACTCAGGAGAAGTATTGGAGAAGAGTGATCCTACACATAGGGACCCTAGTTGCCAGATGGACTATGAGGTTAGTCAACCTATGTGGACACTTGCTGACATACCACACTCGAGGGTGTGATCAAGCCTTGCACGGTCAGGCTTTCTGGGGTACCACTGCCCTAGGCATGCGCCGAATTATGGACCTGCCCGGACCCACGTGTAATTTGAAGAATTTGCGAACACTTCAAGTAATAAATGACACAAGGACGCATGACACAGCCCTCTGGTGCAAGGATGTTCCAACCATGGGCAAAGCGCATGGCCCGAAAAGACTGATGGTCGACTTGCAGACACGCCTCGTGTCAACCTTCACTCAAGATATGCAAATGACATATAGGTGTCATCCATGGTCTGAAATTCCGTGGAAATGACCTTAGGCACGTACGGTGACCATTAGCACATCCTGATTTAATAAAGAAGGGATCTTACAAGTACACAAAATCGGCGGCAGATCATAAATGCAGCCATTTATGGTAAGGTTGATCTATCTGATCGATGGTCAGTCTCACGAATGGGCTACTCCCCCATTAAATAGCTCTGGACGGTGTGCGGATGGCTGGATAATTACACACCATGCTATTTATTCACCCTACAACATGCTCCCACTATCTGCATACTGGTTTTTTGCACTCCTTAACATTCTCTGGGTTGCCCACTTTCGTGTTGCTAGGATGAACCCATCTAGAGAACTTGGGGGTGTTGAGTGTAGTCATAGGGGTGAACATTGGCTCTCGACATAAAGGATTGTCCGCAAGCCACGCATGGCAGGAACACTGCAATACAGGGACATGCTGCGGCTTCTCTGCAACTCCAGAACACCACCCAACCGAAGCAATGTATATTCCCTCCCTCGAATTTCCCTTGTCAATGCTCTTAATCCAACTAAGGGGGACATCTGAATTGATTTAGCACAAATATCTCGCACAGAGCTACAAGGACTGCACACCAGAGTGTTGCGCGAAGTTCGCCACCATGACCGAGCCAAGAAATAACAGTATAACGTACCTCAGGAGGAACGGGACCAGTGGATTGTAGTGGTCACAAAGGAAATGAAGATTATTCAAGAAAAGCTGATGCAGGGTGCACAACTGGTCGAAGCAGCTACCCAACTATGGACAGCCATCCAGCAACATTCCACACTGTAGCATATCCATACGGAATTGCAGCAGGCGGAAGCTTCTCTGGACCAAGTCAGAGCCTCCTCACCCTCCACCGTCTCCATGCAGTGTCAAGCCATCCTGGACAGGATTGAGAACCTTCACCACAACAAGCATATCACTTGGAAACGGTTGAAACCATGGGCTGCGACCGTACTCTACCTCGCTGAAGATGCTCAGTCTGCCATTGCGTGCCTCCACCGTCTGTTGAAATGGATCATCGCGACTCCATATGGCCCTTCCTCCCTGACAGTGGTCAAAATTGTGCAACATGCTAAGGCCCAGAGTAAGGAGGTGCTCCCTCCGCTCCTTTTCACTCTTACTACCTTGTGCACACAAGTCGAAGCTACACCACTGCAGTGACTCAGGACGAGTCACAAGATTGTGTTGGCGGACTGTTGGAACGAGGTCTTCTAACAAGCTACGAAACTGGTCCAATTTTGATATTTTTTATTATACTTAGCCTAGCAAAGGGGTTTTGGGGTGGGTCAAAGCCCTGAACACATTGTAACGGGTCAAAGGGTAAACTAGGGGTCCGAAAACCATGGGTTGTGGACCATAGGGAAGTCGAGGCTATATTGTTATAAATAGAGATGCATTTTGTATTGTAAAGGATAGGAAATGATGATCTATTGATGTGATCTGTTCCTTAATTGATCTGTATGGGTTTTGGGGAACAGACTCCTACTGCCTGTGTGCACGGAGATCCTAGTCCAGCTGTGTGCGGACCCTGCTGCTGTGTGCCCACGTTGGGAAGGGAATTGGAAATGTAAGGAAGACTTGATGAACGAATGAATGTGAAAGATTGTTAGAGAACTGAATCTGTGAGTACTGTTATATGAATTACTAGTAGTTTCTGTATTGTACGTTTCCTATCCTTAAGCTGTGAAAGATCTGTGTACTGTGCTCTTGGATCTAGATCTATTATGTTCTATTTATGTACTGCTGTGTTGATAATATAATAAGCATATAACTGTAGATCTAGTGCACGTGGATGTGGATAGAAACATAATTAACCCTACGCAGAACAAGGTAATTTGGGAATTATAGAAACAGGACGCAGCTCTGGTTGCCTTACCCATCCTTTCTCAGGGTGCGAAAGCCTAGTTCTAGCACCCACCCATACTACTTCGAGTGAGACTTTGACCTGCAAAAGTAGGTCACTGCTGAAAAGGCCAGTAGTATAACGGTTTGTTGGCAAACCTTGCTTACTGAACCTAGGTCAGGACCCCTAGAGCCAACACCACTCCATTTTCATGAGTAGAACTTATGGTAAGGGTATTTTTTATTTTCATGATGATTGGTATATTCATCCCTTAACCATATATGTACGGGATGTGGCTCCAAGGAGGGACATTCTTTTTTCTAGACCCCATGGTCTACTTGAGGCCATGAGTACTATTGGTGACCACTCCCTAGGAGGATCTAGGGAGGAAATGTATTTTGGAGGACCTACTCACCTTGCACCATACATCATTCACTTTCTCCATACATTTGAGGAGAGTACGATAGCAAGCAAGTGGTTGAGAGGCCACACTTTTTGTCACACACTTTTGCAGTTGAGGGTCAAACTGCATTGGTTACAATTGAGGGACCATTTTCCTTCTCCCTTGCCACATATGGCAGCAAGCATGGTTCTCATTATGGTTCATCATGTTGTTGTTGTCTTTGTATTTGTTGAGAGCATGATTGGGGGAATGACACATTGGTTGGATGTGTCTCTTGGGGGAGAGATCTCCCACATTATTTGCATTGCATGTTCTAATGGGAGCATGAGAGGACATGTGGCCACTTCAGAAAAACATTTGTTTCCATTTGAGGTGAGCCATATTATTGATTGGATGCCATATGATGGTGACTTCCAACTCATCGCATATGAGGTGATTTGGGACAGCATGTTTCATAATGCTATGGAAGATATCCTTGGAGGTATAGTCTTCATCTTGCCACTAGAGGTAAAATTTATTGCAGCCCAAGATCAGCATATACCCTACACTTATCCTAAGTGGAGAGGAGGAAAACGTGGGGTAGGCTATTTTTCTACCAAGATTAGACTTTCAGCCCACCTATATTGCAGGAGGCAAAGGTGGTAGATGATTGTCAGGAGTTGCCATGTTGGGAGGTAACTCACTTTTTATGGATGATTGCTTGGGGGATGGAGGATCTACATGAGGAATATGTTCCTCAACATATTTCAGGCTCCATGCCTTGGGTGGAGATTCTTTATTTTTGTCCTTGTAGTTGCTTAAGGACAAGCAACATTTGGAAGGGGAGGACTGTAATATTCCCATTTTAGCACATAGCTAAATGGAATACTAAAATTTTTCTTTTATCACCTTGCAGCTAAATAAATGGGTAAAGGAACCCATTCTTATTGAAGACATGAATAAAATCCATCATAATGTGAAAGGGATCATCAGAGTAGCTTCATTTTGCACCCTCAAGTGTGAAAAGGGGCAAATTCATGAAGACAAGGTTATGTTTGACCAAGTCAACAACGCTGCCATAGGAGGAGTGGATCACTTTATGAGACAACGTAGTGTGAATGAGGAAGAGGATATTTGGTGGAGGAAACCCTAAGGGATGGGGCCCATGGAGAGAGAGCTTTCACTTGTTTAAAAGGAGGGCAAGGCAGCCATTGTTACTCATGCTTTGGATTGTTGATTTCATTGTCTATTCAGACATTGTGCATTCTTTTGTTGTTTAGCAAGAATTGTCGGGGAATTCCTGTTTAGGATTTCTTCACCTTCTTGAGAGGCCTGTTGAGGGATTTTTCTTCATTCTCCACATCTCTTGGCTCAGGGCCAAAGCTACTCCTTTCAGTTACTGCATTATTTCTGCTCAAGTATAACACAGTGTTTCTGGGTGTTGCAGTGGAGGACACCATACACCATTTCCTTGGCTCATCTGTCAGAGGAGGGAGCTTCTATTCCTCCAGGAGGTTAGTAAGGGAGATTCATGAGCATATTACTAATCATTGGCATCAGGCCAAGAATTTCTCTTCACCCACAGCGTTGTCCCTTCTCTAGACTGCGTTATTTCTTAGTGCAATTGCAGTGGGGACTTGCTCCACTATTTTGGAGGGTGAGATATTCAGGGATTGGATCAGCCTTTCACCTGAGAGATCCTTTGGATGAAATTCAACCAACATTTTCAGCATCATCAGCTATCTCTATCCATTTCTATTTTCAAAGTTGCAGCTGCTACCCAACAACTCTGGCATTTCTGCAGATTTGACATTTTGTGTATATTTCAACCAATCCTTTTGAGGATTGTGTATTGTTGTTTCTAGGGGTTGAGATATTGCTCCCCCTTATTTATTTGAGCTATATAATGTCATATTTGTGTATTGACACTATTTGCAACAGTTCTGCTTCATGGATTGTGTATTCATAGCCAGGGATTCTCTTGTGTAGCAGTATTTCTTCATGTGCCATGTATATGTTTCATCGGGGCTGCATTGCCGAGCTTGAGAGACCATTTTTTCACGATATTGTATACATTTTTGCTTCTATAATATAATTTAATGGTTATGTGGATCTCCGGCATTCTTGTATTAATTTATTCACTGTTAATTCCAGCTCATGTTTATGTGTTGCTGATCTCCACATTGGTAATATCTTGAGATATTCCCAATAGTGTAGCTGTTCCTAATTTGGATCTCCTAAGTGGAAGGCTGATCCTTACACTTGAGATCTCACCCTCCAATCAGTAATGCAAACCCCATAGCAAATTCACCATGAAAATAATGCAGTTACTGAAGCAATCTGCATTGTAGGGGCAAGGGAATGAGTTGGCCCAATGCCAAGATCTGCAATAAGCTCCAATGGCTTCCAATCTGATCCTCCAAAGGAAAGAAATAATCTCCCTCTGAAAAACAAGAGATGGAAGAGGTGTTGTGACTCCTCACTACAACACCCTATAACACAAAATTATGTTGCTGCAACAATAACGTTGTCCTGGAGGATAATGATTGGCCTCAAGCCTAGATGTGAGACAAATCAGTACAACTCCTTCAAGGGGATTCTCAATAAAGGAGGAGGATTCCTAAGTAGGAGATCCTTGTGGTAAGCAACATAGCAACTCAGCTAAACAGCCAAGACTACAAAAATGTCTAAGCAGACATGAAATCACATTTTTCCATCTTGTGTGTGTTTGAAGAGAAAAAACCATCAGAAACCTTGTCGACCTCCTTTCACCATCATCGATATAGATATGGGAAAAAGGCCAAATGCCCCCAAAATGTATGGTCTAAAACACACCTCCCATGTTCCCTATGCGATAAACCCAACCATTTGGTTAAACAATGCTAGTAGTTGGCCAGGTTTGTTGATATTTTTCACATAGTAACCCCAATTCCAAAATTCATCTCTCTAACTAAGAGAAAATTACTCGATGCTATTGTCACATATGATCTTAATTTCATGAGAACGAAGAACTATCAATATCTTCCATGATGGTGAGAAGCTAGAGCAGCGTTAAACCAGAAAAACTCGAGGAAGCCATGTCACACTAAAACTAAGACCCATAGATGGAAAGCACATAGAAAATCCCCATCTCACAACCCCAACTATTGGCTTGAGTGGTCCAGACCCAGGTTTAGGGTTTATCCCACAACCAGCAAACCCTCCAACTACTAGCCCTTTCAGCAATGACCTGCTTGCGCAGATAAAAGTCTCACCCGAAGCAGTATGGAGGGGGTGATGGAACCAAGTTTCCGCACCCTGAGGAAGAAAATAATGTGGTGGCCCTAAACATGTTTATAACAAAATTTTTTGCAGATCGGAAACATATGCGTGCAAATACAGAACAATACTTATCAGATCGACTTGTCACATACACATATAATGCATATACAAATGAATCGTAGATTGACTTCGTTTCATATATATATATATATATATATATATATATATATATATATATATATATATATATATATATATATAGAGAGATAAGACAAAACTTGATCTGAGCAATATGCAATAACTTAAGAAAATTTATTCATGTATTCAACCATCAACATATATTCATGCAAAAGGAATATATTTAATTGCGCATATATAACATAAGTGAAGCAATCTCAAAGAAATATCAATAAACAGATAACATAGATACATAACATAAGTGCTTCACCAAAAAAAGTCTCTATATTATATTCAACATTTCTGTACATCATACTTTCCCCTTACAATTACCCTTCAACGCACACAGCTAGCGGAGTCTGCACACAGCCAGGACTTGGTCTCCATGCACACAGCTAGAAGCAGCCTTTCAACCAAACCTAGACTTACAAAATTTATCATAGATGCATAAACGTACTTAGATCAAAACATCATGATTGACTTCTTACTTAGACTCGGCCTATATATGTATATCAATATTAGCATGCATATACTATGGTATCAAACCATGGTTTGAGGCCCAAAGTTCACCCTTACAACCCATTTACATAAAAGAGGGACTTTGACTTGCCCCAAATCCCCTTGACCTTTCCGCGTAGCGCACATATGAAAAATATATACAAAAAGTTGCTAAAAAATGTACTCCATGGGACCCCACTCCAACAGGCCCCCAACGTAAACCTATGACTCATCACAAGTCACTGTGGGATATTCTCCTTCATCTTGGCTTGGATTACAACGACAAAATCTTTTAGTGGTAGCACCACCTCAAGACTCTGCACAACAGCTCCCTATGATTTAATTACTAATTTCTCTATAATGGGCCCTTCATTAGCCAGTTCAATGCATTTTTTCATTTTCTAAAGAGTCTGTAGTGTGCCATCCAACATCTACGACAATTGGAGAGCCTCCTTAGCCTACGACTGCATCCATGCCTCGAGAAACTATTATCTTTGGCGTGGGTCCTCGATTTCATTTTGAATTACCTGACCCTCCTGTAGGCGTGCGAGGCGCCGTGCAATTATGATATCAACAAATTTTTGCTCTTTGATGCGCAAATGTTGTACCATAGAGTCATTCTGAACCGAATTACAGACACCCATGGCCTCATCCAAGAGCAAACCACACTATGTGACTGTGGTAGCAATGCTATCGGTGGTCTGATTTACTTTGACAACCCTCTTCGCTCTGACTTCTGGCGGGGTCTCTGGCTGAAATTTTAACTATAAGTCAGCAACCTGATACTCAAATTTAGCTTCAAAATTTTAAACTTCTGTGCACGAGGCCTTCAATGCAACAACTAGCCCTTCTAACTTCTTTTTTGGGGCTGCTAAGGCTGGGACTGCTAGTGGCATGTCGCGACACACTTTGTGCCCTTGGAAGTTTGAACTTACACTGACGCCTCTATCTCTTTTGGTGTGGCACCATTTTTCACTGATGTAGTGTCTGTTTCTAGATCAATCGTCTCGCTGGTTGTAGTCAGCATGACATCTTTTTCTGTTTTCTTCTCAGTTTTCTATGTACCAGTGCAAGGCTTGGTAGGCATCTTTGGAATAGAAATTGATGCACCTGGCTCCAGCCACTCTATAGTGACACGTAGAAAATAGTCCTCAATGACAAGATAAGGAAATTTACACCAAACACCTTCAACTGTGCCCTTCACACAAATGTGACTATTGTGGAAGGTGGCCTTAAAATCTGTGATCATCTTGTACTGCTCCTACAAAGTTGGAGACAACCTTGGCTTGGATTTCACTGCTTGAAAGAGTGAGGAATCCAAAAATACCAAAAACATATTTTATTCTCCATGATGTGCGTGAGGACAGCATATTTCCACAATGTGGTGTACCCCGCGGCTTTGCACATCTATGACTCTATCTTAGGAAACTGCGTTTCCTTTAGGGTCTTTGCGCACATTCTCCAAATATTATTTACATAAATACTGAGACCAATTACAGATTAATCCTTTTTCACACTGTCCTACAAGTGCAATGACTTGCACAGGAACCTCCTTAGGTCTACTCTCTCGCATCATGTTGCAAGGCAAGATGAGCACCCCAAATTGGATGACGGGATCATTTATTTCACTTACTACGAAGCCTATGCTATAGCGCAACACTTAGTAATTTGATTTGATTTTTTCTACCATCCACTTCTCTTGTTCCTTCCCTCCAACATCCCACATGGGATCTGTGCCTTGATTAGATAGGCGATGATATGATGGATCAACACGACATCTATAGGTATGAGCTCTCCCATCCAAAGTGCTTCATCATGCACGAGCGCAAGCAATTGGCACACACATATATCATTTCTTGGGTTGCGCCCAAAATGGGGAACCTGCAATAAGTTTAGAAGCCCTTCTATGTAGAGTCCCAACACCCATTGCTATGGCTCAAGGCATACAAGGCCCCCCTCATAAGGCACATGATCCAGATAGTGCTCAGGTGCAAGCTCAAGAAAATTTTCAACATCTGCGATGTCCCAATCCTCCATCTTCAACTACAGCACTTTGGTGAACATATCACCTTCAACCAACACATTTTTAGGAATTAAGGTCATGTTAATGCTCAACTGCACTTTGTCCAGATCTTTCAGAATTTTGGCTGACGCCTTGTGCAGTGTGACAGAGGTCGGAAACCATGAGAATGGGGCCACTTTGACCACATCCTCCTCCTTCACCATAATGGTCTCAGGGAGATCGGTCATGGGTTTCTTTTGGCACTCAACTGTAGTGGAGCGTGGCTTCAGAGTCTACTCCCTAGAGGATTTACGGGTCCCTGATGTCTGACCATTCTTAGGCTTCGCAGGCGCATGTGTCTCATTGACTGGTGCAGTATGATCCACCAATGTAGCAGGATCCTCTCCTAGGTGCATAGCTATCATGCTTGGCAGGATAATATAGCTAAAAGCCCTCCATCACAACTCCCCCTCAAATCCAAACATAGACAATGAGTAAGATGCATAAATCATAGAGCTCAAGGTCAACAATTCACACAGAAAGAAAAGGGAACTATTTCGACGCCATAGGTCATATTTATAAGTTTGGCACATCTTCAATGGTCCCTTATGCATTAATTCGTCTCCATAAATGACAAAACAGTTCCAAATATGGAAAAATACCCTCATTAATTGCAACCTAGACACTCCCTTAAATGGTAATAAAGTTGTATTTTCCAGATTTATTGTTCCAACAGCTATATTTTGGCACCTCTGCAACCCATTCAAACTCCTAGTGCAGCTATAGGGTGTTCGCCACACCTTTTTGCACATCTTCCATCCTGTCTGCGCAGAGCCAATACTCTGACCATATAGTCATTTGGTGCACTCAGGATAGGGTCATTCCTATATGGCTTCAATTAGCTTCAATTGACATACCCGGGAAGAAATTCTCTGCTCAGTCTGGCCAAGAAAACTTCACCTCCATCAATGATCTCCTTAAAAATATATGGCCCTAGCCAATGCATCTTCAACTTCCATGGGTGGCGCACAAAATTTATGTCATACAACAAGACAAAATCATCTTCCTTAAACATCTTTTGCCTAATGTGTCTATAATGCCATGATTTTTCATGCACCTTTTGAACTTGTTGGTGGAAATTGGCAATAAAGTGATCTTTTTCAAGTGTGACCAAATGTGACATCTATTCCTCCATAACATCTGCCTCTGCCATATTTGTGAATGTTGCAATGCGTAGGTTGGGAACAATGTATTCCATTGGCAACATAACTTCTTTCCCATATACCGTCCTAAACATTGTTCTACCAGTCAAATTTTTACATGTGGTCAAGTATGCCCAGAGAACCGCGGGTACACACTCATCCAAATCATTATGGTTAGCATTTAAAACCTTGGTAAGCACAATATCCAATATCTTGTTGAAAGCTTCCACTACACCATTCACATGTGGCTGATAGGGAGTTCTCTTCTGAATTCATTTGTCAATTATTCAATGGTTTCATTCACAAAATGCATACCTTGATCACTTATTATAATATTAGGACATCCAAATTGATTCACAATATTCTCGAAGATGAACTTCATATTTATATCTACAATAGAATCCTTCATGGGCTTAGTTTCAACTCATCTGGTTATATAGTTTGTCACAGTGATTATGTGATGCACACCACTCTTCTTGCCTAGAGGGTTAATAGGTCTGAAAAATTCTATGGTCCATTTCTCAAATTCTTGTTGTTCCATCTAAGGATGCAAGGGAATCTCATCTCTGCACGATGACTTTTTGGTCCTCTGCCATACATCGCATGCGCGACAATGAGCATAGGAATGATTGTGCAATGTGTGCCACCATAACCCAACTCAAAAAATATTTTGCACGATTTCCTGCCTTGCATAGTGACCACCGAAAACCCCTCCATGAGATTCATCTAATATTGTACGCATTTCATACTCCAAAACATATATTCACAAAACTTCATCTGCACCCATCTTGTACAACTAGCCAGCAATAATAGTGAAGTCTGTTTTGTCCGCCATGAGCTCTTTCTTCTACTGCATAGTATATTCCTCAGGAAGGCATCCATTAGTAAGGAATTGAATAATATCAAGGAAATTGTCATCAAATACCTTGATCAAAAAAATTGCGCTTTTGGTCATCCATCCTCTAAGTTCGTAGGTTCTTCACCAGTCTCAATGCGCAACAAACAGTCTGGCCCAGCAATCAGTCTTCCTGGTTTCACAATGATCTGAATGTCATACTCCTGGAATAGTAATAACCATATGCAGAATCCCCCCCCCCCCTAACATAGGCTTATTGACTAGGTATTTTAAAGCAGAGTGATGAGTAAACATATTGAAATGTCCTCCTAATAGGTAGTTGCGGAATTTTTACAGCGCATACACCATTTCTAGTCCTTCTCTTTCTATGGTTGAATAATTCTGTTATGTGGTTAATAGTTTTCAAATGGCATAGGGAATAGGGTGAGCAATCTCTCTATCTCCTGGCTATGCTAAAATAGCTCCAAGCGCGATACAGGAGGCATCGACATGCACATGAAACACCTTAGACCAATTTGGGAAGACCAATATGTAATATTGCAAAATGGGGAAAGCAGCAATATAGCACATAAACATGGAAAATAGCAATGAACACATCAATATACCATCACATGAGACAAATGTATAGCCATATTATTAAACATATAAGCAAATAATGGGCACAAGATCTTGAGGATTAAGTCACTCAAGAAATATAAAACAAGCCTCCTCTAAGCAAATATGTCAATACATGAAAAATAGTTGCTATACAATTGCATTGAGCCAACAAAGCGCAGTTTTAGGGCATAAAATGCTACAAGAAAGATATAAATATATATATATATATATATATATGCTATTATATAGCTCCAATAATGTCGGGAGTGAAGAACTAGGCTCCCAAACACTTTTCCTAGACAACCCAGAAAGGGTTTCCAGAAATGCCCAGAAATGCAAAATGCCAGAATGCAGCCCTAGGGCTGAATTGCAGCTACAACTGAATAAATAGATGGAGGTGGGTGAAACTGATATCTAAATGAATATATCTCCTCCAATAGATCCTTATAATGAAATACTAATCCCTTCACTGAAAATCAAACACCCAAAATGAGGCACTGAAACCTCCACTGCAAATCCTCAATAAAATACCACAATCCTTGAGGGAATCTGTGCTGTAGGAGGTGGAAATAGGTTGGCTTGGTGAAAAAATATGCAATACATCTCTTGGACCTTCCTTTCTGGCCTCCCAATGGAAGTATTTCTTCCTCCACTAAAAAATAGCTCAGAAATTGGCCCTATCAATCCTCCACTGCAACACCTTCCAACACAACATAACTCTGAACAGAAACTGCATTGTATTTGAAGACTGAAGCTTGGCCTAATGTAGAAATGTGAACTATACAACTCAATAATATCTCCTAAGTAGGCACTCAAATTCCTTCGAGGATGAGTGTGGGATTCCCTCTCAGCAACACCCTTGTACTAAACAGTACAACAGACCCGGCTAAACAACAAAAACATGCAATAGAAATGTCACCTGACAAATCTAGATCTAAGAAGATTAAAATAAATAATCATCTAACATGCCTTCTATGGCTGCCTTTCCCTTCCTTATATGCATTGTGAGCCTTCTCACCTTGGGTCCCACTCATTAAAGACACTACTCTCATGGAGACTATCTCCCATTAACTCTCCGTTGTTTCACATTGATGATCCACTCTCTCTATACGAGCGTTATTGATTTGGTCAACATTGACCCTGTCCAAATGCTTTTGCCCATGTTCACACATGGAGGTGCTTTATTCAGCTATCATGATGATCCCTTTTCACATTAAGAAGGATTTTTTTCCTACTAAAGAGATTTATGGGTCTCCCTACCCACTTATTCATCTATCTAAAAGACAAAAGAAAAAATAAATATTCCAATTAGTTGCCTGCTAATTTAGGAATATTACACAATATGGGTGTCGTGACCATATTTTCCTTTAATAGTTCAAAGCTCTTATGACATTCCTCATCCAAAAATAATGTCACATATTTCTTGAGCAACTTCTCCATGGGCACAGTTATCAGTGCATAACCTTGAATGAACTTTCGATAATACCCGGTGTGCCCCAATATTGAGCATATTTGTTTAACATTTGCATGTATCTCCAAATTAACTTTTATCACGATATTCACAGGATATACCATTAACCCTTGCTGGTAGACAATGTGCCCAAGCAGTATCCCAAATGGTACACATAATATGCATTTCTTCAATTTCAGTGAGATTTGATACTTTCTACAGGTATCGAGCATTAAGCGCAGATTGGAGACATGCTTTTTCAACAACCCAAAAAAAATCCAATTATCAAAGTATACTTCTAGGAACTTATGGATAAACTCCTTGAAGGCAACTACTAGTACGCTCGAGAAGATGGCAGGCACATTATTCAAGCCAAAGGGCATGACTGTATACTAGAAGGATCCCCATTATGTTGCAAAGGTATTCTTATTATGATCTTCTGGCACAATCCTTATTTGATGATACCCTAAAAAACCATATGTGAATGAATAAGCTTCCTTTCCTCCGACATTGTCTAGGATCGCATCAAAGAATGGAGTTGGGAATGGATCATGCACACAGGAATCTTTCAACTTGTGTAGAGCTACACAGATCCTGATTTCTCCTTTTTCCTTCTTGTCTTGCACTACCATGGGACTCACCCAATCAGACTCTTCCACTGGCTCTATGATGCCTACCGCAACCATATTATCCAACTCTTCCTTGAACTTCTACTTATATTTTGGATTCAATCTATATGGGTGCTACTTCACCAAGCCCGCATCAAGTTTCAAAGTGATATTCATAACTCCAAGAAATCTAATTATTCCTTTCAATTATAAGAATTTCATAGGGAACAAGTCTTGATACTCTGTTAATAGCTAAGAAATTTTTCCTACTGTATCATCATCCCAATAGTCTCCAATCTCTGCCAACTTTGGTTGCTCTTTAGAGCCAATATTCACCTCCTAAATATTTAGAGGTTTTGTCACATATAGTGAAGTGTTCGAGGGATCAAAAACCATGCCCTATCCCTCATATTTAAGAATTATAATATTCCTTGGATCTTCTTCATTTTCTTCAACCATAAGATTTCTGCAATTCACAATATCCTTCATCTGCACATGCCATGTTGGTGAAGTGCAATCTATCGTTGGCTTTTTTGTGTCAAATATAACTTCTTAAATGTTATGCAATGCTTTACCAATATTGTCAAACCCACTCTCAAATTTTAATATTAGAATGAAACTCTCCGGCAATACAAAAAATTCACTAGTACCTCGACGCAACTCTTGTCTCTAGATACCAAAAAATATGTACCTTCCCCAATGTATAAATGAACATGTGGACCCATTCAGGTCTTGGCTCTACACCCCATATCTCATTCCATTTAGCCAAATTTCTTCATGGATCATCCTTTCGAGAGTAGACTTCTTCCATTATGATAGTTGGACATTCAAAGCATAACATCATCATTCACGTGCACTCATCCCAGTTGCCCATGTTTTCTTTATGAGTCTCCCACCATCGTGCTGGAGTAGTGTGCAGTCTAAGATCCAGGGCATGGGATCTCTGTCATACAGATACAATTCTTTCAAGCTCTCCTAAAAATATATTTTTATCAGTTAACCCATCATAGTAAGGTAATTCACATACCTTTGAGGTTATGCATCAAAAATATCTAGTCACTCGATTGGAGTGCAACACAAATACTTCATTCAACCTATTCTACCAGTTTTCAATTTATTCATCAGAATCTGAGAAAAAAGAGTTTCCATTTTCCCAATTTAGACTTCCATTAGCTATTGGGTTGATCCATTCTTCCTTACATACAATCATTTTATAGATATGGTTAATATCATCATCAGCGCGCACATGTTTTGTGTATCTCGCACCTTCTGTAAGATCTAGGGGAATGATGACTCTGTTTCCATTTCTTTCAAACTCCATTCTCCTTTTATTCAGATTTATGATACCATCCATATCAATAGCGCATTCCAATCCCATCGACGTAGGATAAGGATCAGTTTCATCCACAATTTGTAGAACTTTTAAATCTGCGAGCACCTTAACACCTTCGATACTCACTACTACTTGCGAAAACCTTCCTAATGGAATGATTTTATATTGATTTTCCATGCATAGTTGAATGGTAGACCATTATAGCTTGGGTTATCCCATGCATTGCCAATTTTGTTTAGGTAATACATTTGCATCAGAATGCAAATCTAAAATAACTTGATCCATCTCATAAGCACCGATCTGCCCAGTCATACACATCTCTCGCCTCGTCCTCTTCTTATTCTTATAGATTTTGTTGACAACTTTATGTTCTACTAGCGGATGTTCCTTTTCTATGAAGTTATCTATGAGGGCCTGAAGGTTCTCTAATACCTTTTTTGTGTGTAGTAACTTAATGAAATTTTGTAAGAACAACTTGATTTCTTCATCTACCCCTACCTCCTTCGTGGGTCTACCTGATGTCGACGCACTTCCTTCGGTGAACTCCTTTCACACTTCAACAAAAATCTCCTTTGTCCACTGTAAATCAAATCCGTCTTTGTTATCAGGTGCCTTATGGATCCAAAGGTCAATATCCATCTTCTCTCCCTTATCCTCATTAGTGGATTCACTACTCCTAGTGACCACATTTACACTAGGATCTTCCTTATGGGTTTCTGTTCTAACCATTTGAATATTTTGCGTCTTTTTCTCCTCCATCTTTGCAATTAAAAAATGGAAATATTCTATTACATGGTTAAACTATCTACAATACCGGCATGATTTTCACACCGTATTTGGAGATTTGTGTGCATAGTGACCAACATCTCCGCAATTGTAGCAAATATCCTACCCCCTTCCTCGACCAGCTGATCCACCTCCTCTTCCTCTTCCTCTATTCTAGAATCCACCATGCTTATAAGGGGATGCTGGTGAGGTATGTTCAACCTACATTCTATATATTTCAGCTTTGTCCAACATCATGTCAAAAGTGTGACAGTGTTGCTCATCATGTCCCAACAATGAACATAATATAACAACTTCTTCAACTTAGGATGATATTTTTAAAACCTTGGAAAAAACTGTATGCAGCCCTGCAACTTGACAGATCGTGCACCATATTGGCCAATCTATGCTCTTCAATGGG
Source organism: Pinus albicaulis (assembly GCA_034641835.2). NCBI lineage: Eukaryota > Viridiplantae > Streptophyta > Pinopsida > Pinales > Pinaceae > Pinus > Pinus albicaulis. Next base: position 547,524,563 of record CM076577.1, read on the forward strand.
CTAGGTCCTCCAGCATTGATATAATTATCAAAGACAATATATGGATCCTTATTATGGAGAGCCGCTTTACATCATATGCAACAAACCTTTGCACACACATTCTTGCCCTTATATTTGCACAGATTCTAAATCTCAAAATGCATTGCTTATATCTAACTCTAAATCTGTTGAGTTCCAAGTGCAAGAGGTGTAGGTGTAGCTTCTATTTTCATCGCAATATCCATAGAATCATCCTGTGAGGCAATATTCTATTGACCCAAGGGCTGGTGCTGATGTGGGAGCAGCATAGCAATAAACCACTCCTTGTGTTGGGTATCATCAATAGTGAATCCACCATCTCTAATAGTTCACTTCAGCCTTTGATCTACCTCCCACACAGATTCATTTATCTCCTGGTGAATCTCTTTCATTTCTGTACCCAATTGCGCATATGACTTATGCTTCTTGAATTTTTCTTTTAGGGCATCTTTCACTTCAACCAGAGTGGCATTAGGGTTTGCTTGTACATATATGATATACCAGTCTAATGCACAATCTTGGAAAGTTGTGGCTGACTATGCTTTCTTAACATCATCATTATTAACCTGTTGAGCTCTCCATACAACATCAGTGAAAAACAAAAAGTGCTCAGTATCTTCATTTCCAATACCTATGAAAGTAGGTAGCTTCATAAAGATAGCCATATCTACACTGGGGGGAGGTGGAGGTGGAGATGGAGTGCGCGGTGGAGTGGATGCTTTGTGAGATGAGTGTAGAAGTGGAGTGGATGGGATTTGAAATATTGTCAAGGCTCTTTGACCATTCTGATTCGATGACACTTCTTCTCGGGATACTTCCTCTACTTCAGAGTGCACATATCCACTAGATCTACTGGTATCTGGTTCACTGTCACTATCATATATATGCTTGAAAGGAGTATAAATAAATATTTTTTTCTGGATATGTGCGATAAATTCTTCTACTGCGCGTAATCGGTCCTCTTCGGGACATTCATGCAATATGTTGGCACAACAAGCCATGTTCACATAATAGAATATTTAGCAATAACTTAAAATAGTGCATGAACTTACCTCTAGGACCCTTGAAAAATATTCTTTATTCTTCAGAGTATGACACAAACGAATCAATAGAAAATTCAATCACAAATACTCCCAAGACACGATCGATCTGATTATCTATCACGTGGGTGATCTTATTGCTTGTATTTTCTAATTGCTGAATTAATTCAGGGGTCCACTCAGTAACTGCATTTTCCTTCGTGCAGTTATTGAATTCAGTCAATCGTGAAAACCACTCATGCAACTCAGTTTCAAAGGAGAAAAATAATTTCTCGTGAAATTATGTATAAATGTACTTTTGAACAAACTTTTCAGGTGATATCTTAGAACTTCGATTCTCTTGGATCGCGAATTCAAGGATCTTTCTATCCAGCCAATCTTGAAAATCATTCTACGTATGGTGCCACAACATTAAATCTCCCTCAAAATGATCCCAGTCCTGGAAATAGAACCATTTTCTGGCATGAGGCGTCCTGACACAAGTTCATATTTTATCGCGCAACCAAAAAACACTAACTACTCGCCCTTTCGAAAATGACCTGCTTGCACAGATCAAAGTCTCACCCGAAGGGGTATGGGGGGCGCTGGAGCCAGGTTTCTGCACCCTGAGGGAGAAAATAATTTGGTGGACCTAAATAGCTTTATAACAGAAAGTGTTACAAATGAGAAATAGATGCGCACAAATATAGAACAATACTTATCAGATCAGCTTGTCACAATGACCGAATCGACGAACAGAATATATATATATATATATATATATATATATATATATATATATATATATATATATATATATATATATATATATATATATATATATATATAGATATATATAAGACAAAACCTGATCCAAGCAATGCACAATAACTTAAGAAAACTTATTCATGTATTCAACCATCAACATATATTCATGCATAAGGAGCAGATTTACTTGCGCAAATATAACAAAAGTAAATCGATCTCAAAGTAATGTCTTCATATAGATAACATAGATAAATAACACAAGTGCTTCGCCGAAAATAGTCTCTATATTAGATTCAACAGTTTAGTACATCATACTTTCCCCTTACAATCACACTTCCACGAACATAGCCAACGGAGTCCATAGATAGCCAGGACTAGGTCTCCGTAAACACAGCTAGCAGGAGCCTTTCAACCCAACCCAGACTTATAAAAGGTAACACAAATGCATAAACGTACTTAGATCAAAACATCATTATTAACATCTTACGTAGACTCGATATATCTATTTATACCAATATAGCGCACAGATACAATGGTATCAAACCATGGTTTGAGGCCCACAGTTTACCCTTACAACCCATTTACATAAAAGAGGCAATTTTAGCCACCCCAAAGCCCCTTGACCTTTTTGCGCAGCATGCATATGCAAAAATATATACAAAAATTTACACAAAAATGTACTCCGGGGGACCCCACTCCAACACCAACCAAGCATCATCATCTTATGTTGTGAGTGATATTGGCTCGCATACCATTTACTCGGTGAGTACCTACCTTGTGTGCGAAATTTTCACTCATAGCTCTCATAGCACAAAAGCATGATGTATGTTTCAAAATTTTTGGCATATTAGGATTCATTGCCAATTTCCTATTGAAGAGGATACTTCTTCCCCTTGTACACCAACAAGGTCACACAAAATCCCCCTCACTTAGTACAAACCAACCACTATGGAAATTCTCCCACCACCTAATGCTGACATGCAACATCACATATGATTCATCTCATCATCTGTGGGAACCATATTTTCATGTTTTCTGCTCATCATTTTCTGTTGTCAAGACTGCTACAAATACTTTACCAGTAGCTATACCACTAACGATGCAAACCCATCCTATCTATGATTTTTCAACTTTTCTTGGTTCTAAGACATCAACCACCAAATCATATTCTTGCTTTTCAAACAAAATTGTTAGGCCCAAACTCCCTCCTCACAATCTCATGCAAACTAATTCACCTTTAAATAATATTTTTCAGTTAGATGAAGATATTTTGGAGGCCATGACAGAACCTAAATATGCATGGGATTCCATGCACCATCGTTCATTTTTTCTGCCTAAAAAATCATTTGTGCCTAGCAACACACCAACCCATGATATTTACGCCACAAATTCTACAAATTTTCTTCCATCAGGAAAAGTAGTTTGGTTCTAAAACCCTAACCCAGTACACAATGTGTTTGAGAAAGGAAACATGTAAAATATTTCACCTACCATTAAGATGAATATTTCGAAAAAACCGTGGTAAGGTCGAAGAAATTTCCCTCGGGGAAGCATGCTCTCTAGAAGAAGTAGTGTCATACACCTACCTGTCACAAAAATATAGGGATATTTTTGCATGGGATTACTCGAAGATGCCAGGAATCTGTCCCACCATTTTGGAACACCATATTGACACATGGCTCAACACCCATCTTGTCCATCTAAAACAATTTCAATTTCACCCCTCTAAGGCAGAAGAATTCAAACAGGAAATAGATAAACTCCACAAAGGAAGGGTTATCTACCCGATTTCTTACACTTATTGGGTTTCTAACCATGTACCCGTCATGAAAAAAAGGCACCATTCACATTTGTACCAATTTCCAAAATCTGAACAAAGCTCATCCTAAGTACAATTATCCCACACCATTCATCGGTGAAGTCATTGATGCTTATGTCGGTCATGAGGCCCTGTCCTTTATGGATGGATTCTCTAAGTATAATCAATCTAGATTTGTGACATGGATCGATACAAAACCACATTTACCACCACTTGGGGTACCTTCGCATACCAAGTTATGACATTCAGCATTAAAAATGCCGATGCCACCTTCCAACGGGCCATGAAAGTCATCTTTCATGACTTGTCTCATCTAATCCCCACCTATTTGGATGACCTCATTGTACAATCAGAGACACGTGCTGACCATTTGGAAGACCTCCACCTAGTTTTTCAATGATTTTGACAATATAATCTATGCTTGAATCCTCTCAAGTATGTTTTCTGCGTTAACGTTGGAAGATTGTTAGGATTCATCATCTCCCAGCAAGGTATTGATGTTGACCCTCTCAAATTCTAGGAAATAAAAGAAGTACCACCTCCAAAACATTGAAGCAGTTACAAATCCTGTAGGGTAAGGAAAATTTCTCATGACACTTTGTCCCTAACTACATGACTTGCATGCATTGCTTCCTGCATCACCTTCATCAAGACATCGCTTTCCAATGGATGAACATGCCCAAAAATAATTTGAATATTTAAAAGACACATTTTCTTCAACTCTGATTATCCCACTCAATTGTAATAAGAACTACACCTTATATCTATCTGCTTCATGTGTATCCATAGTTAGGGTGCTAGTCTAGGATGAGCCAGACAATAGGGAACACAAAATTTATTAGGTAAGCAAGAAATTATCTAGGCCTGCATTAAAGTATGACCCAGAAGAAAAGACATCTTTAGCTCTATTACATGCAGTACAAAATATTCGAGACTATATCATCCTTCAAACCACCACTATCGTAGAGGCTATCAACCCCATGAAATATTTTCTCACTTGCCATATTATGAATCATAAATACGTCTGATGGGTATTTATACTGCAAGAATTTGATCTGAAATTTAGCTCCCCTAACATAAAAATGGTGCTCATCCTTGTCAAATTCATCACAGATCTCCCAACAAAGACCCAAGGATCCCCCGTTAATGATGTACTACCAAAAAAACTTCTTTTCTTCGTGTCAACATAGGACCCTTGGTACGACGATACCCTACTCTTATTACGAACTCAAAAGTTAAAACCTTAGCTCACTCATGACGATCGAAGGCGCATATGCCATTAGGACCCCCTGATACCTTCTTTTAGGGGACGTCCTTTACCGACGAGGTGTCGACACCATCCTTTGTCATTGCCTCGCTCATGACCAAGCCGAGAAAGTCCTAAATGACTGTCACAGTGAAGCTTTCAGTGACCATCTCTTAGGAGTGGACACTTCTCAAACATTCCTACGTGTTGATTACTTTTGGCCCACCCTTTTTCACATGGCAAGGCACAAGCTACTCTAGATCCCATACATCCCATTATCATAGGAGGCCCCTTTTGAAAATGGGGCATGTATTTCGTGACATGCAACCCCCCATCATCTGAAAACCATAAATACATAATTGTGGCCATTGATTATTTCACCAAATGGCCAAAATCCATGCCTACATATAAAACACCGCAGAAACCGTTGTGCAATTTTTCTTCAACCATGTCATCACACGGTTCAGTGTCTCCAAGGAATTGGTGTCAGATCATGGGAAACATTTAAAAAATTAAATATTCTAGGAATTTTCCCAACACCTTGGTTTTTATCATGAATTTTCATCACCATACTACTCCCAGTCTAATGGTCAGGTAGAAGTCGTCAACAAAGTCATTAAAACAATGTTGCAACGCATGGTGAACAATCACAAAACTAATTCGCACCACATGGTGTTCTCAAACCTATGGTTGTACCGCAAAACAATAAAATCATCAACATGGTTCACACCCTTCCAATTATTCTACGAGGTGGAGGTCATGCCTCCCATAGAACACGAAATCCCAACCCTTCATTCGACTATCAAACTTCTCACCGATACGAAACCCCTAGAGAAAAGGTTGGTACGGTTAGAACTGGTCAACGGAAGTCGAAGAGAATCTCTCCAACATAACGAAGCCCACAAGAAAAGGTTGAAAGAATTTTTTAATTGCAACATCACCCCTGGATCATTTACTGAGGGAGAATTATTCCTACACTATTATTTCACCCAAGAATCTTTAGGACCCGAGAAGTTCGAGAAATTATGTAAGGGTCCATACATTTTCAAACATTTCCTCCTTAAGGGAGCATACATTTTATCAGATCTCAATGGGACATGCCTAAAATATCCCTTCAATGGACTCTACCTCAAAACATTTCATCGATAAAGGAAGGTCCTTAGTATCCAAGAATAAATATGTATGCACCATAACTTTTTATGATGATTACCTCATCATGGACTTATTCTAAAAAAAACTCTCTTATCTTGTGACGTAAATGGATCATTCTCCAATCTATCATTATGGATTTGTTGATGGTGCCTCTCGATGGTTTCAAAACCTAGATTCTCTCACCTGGGCCATATACTCTCCTAAGCGATCACCGTACCTCAGTAATGGACTTTATATTGAGTCAGACACCAAAAATCAAGCCGAATATGACATTTTCATAGGAATTTTAACTGATACCTCCCTCCAAGGCATCCACCATATACATGTATTCCTTGATTCCCAATTGGTTGTATCACAGTTAAACCAAACCTTTCACGTGTGTGATCCATGCCTCTTTAGGAAATACCTACATGCAAAAATATTAGCCCGAAGTTTTGATCACATCACAGCTACACATATACCAAGAGATAAATCATGTAGTTGATCGCATATCTAACCAAATCCTAGACTGGAATGCAACACATATATACCATCGACCATAAAAGCATCAAATCCATCATGAAAAACACCATAATAATATCCATGCACTAATCATGAGAGCTGTCAAAATAAATCTCGCATATATATATGTGTGTGTGTGTGTGTGTGTGTGTGTGTGTGTGTGTGTGTGTGTGTGTGTGCGTGTGTGTCCTAGTATACATAAAATGAGTCCATTGGCCCATTTCCAGGCAACAAATATTGTAGAAATTATATGCACTATGCATGCATATGTCCAATATTATCCTGATCACACACTATTTTAACTTCATGCACAATACAGAATCTATTCCACCATTGATCATCACATGTGGAAATTAAATCAATTGCAAAGCACAAATGAAACCATAAAAATTCACACACATTAACACAATTATTTTCACAGGAAAGCCTGAAGCTGAAAACCCCAACCATCTGTATATAATATATGTAATAGAGATCATGTAACAATCCTCATACAAAGCTTCTCACAAGCTCTCAGTACAATCCAATCGCTACACACTATTCAGGTCCGATCTTGCAAATCCATGCACCGATATTTTCCACCTGCTAGCCTGCCTCTACTGCACAATCCTTGCCAAAGAATGGCTCTGGATGAACTTGAATTTCTCCAGCCTTGCTCATGCAATCCTTAAAGGCATCTCCACTAAATTTGTGGTGCAAACAATGCAACACTATAGTCACAACTGATAGTCACACTTGCTCTTTCACCTACCTCTCCACTAGTCTCCATTGAACTGTCCATGCACTGTAGTTAACTGATGTATTCTTCAGTTGATTAATGATTTAATATTTAGTGAATTAATTATTAATTAATTCACACCACTCTCACTAGTGTATCAATCATTTAGACTAGATACAACTATCTCAACTGTGTCTAGCTAAGTTAAACTGAACACAACTCCACCAACTACTTCTACAACTCCACCAAACTTTGTCACATGAGTTATAACTGAAGTCCACCATGAAATAGCTCCACTTAAACCTCAGGAATAGCGTAATTCCTTCTTTCAGCTGTTGTGCCACATCTGTGCACTTAACTGAAGTGCTCCAAGAGAATAAGATAATTTTTAGAGTCCAAATATTATTAAGACCTAATAATATTCGACATATATATTTTTAGACTGGAAATCTAAAAATAGATTCGGCCAATATGTCCAAAAATAGAAGTCCATATATTTTTCCAACTTTACCAACCATCCACAAATAGCATCCTGCAACTCATAGAATATGATCGACATGTCTAAAAATAGACATAGTCTAAAAATAGACTTTGCGACAAAAATCACCTGTGTGGGCCCCACCTAGTTTAGGTGATTATTTTCCAACTAGGATCAGGAATGATGTTTTAGGATGCCTCCTTCACTATTTCTTGTTGCAATATTCAACACTCCCTCTAAAAAAGAAAGGACTATCTTTGCAAGCGACATGCAACTCCATGCATTCGCACTGCAACCTTTGCAAGTGCCATGCAACTCCATGCATCTACTCTGCAACTCTTCTGAAATTGAATAGGCTCCAAAAAACTCAATCAATCTGATGCATCTATCATCAAATTATTTGACTTCTGCTTAGCTACTGCACATGTCTTCAGGAACCACTACATTGTTGAACTCTACACCCATGCACTCTGCACTTGCTGTCAACACTGAACTGTGCTCCAATATCCAACAATGTCACTTTGATCTGCCTGCATCAATACAATTGATCATGCTACTGCTGCTCTGTGGGCACCTCGTAGCCAGGTTCAATTCATGAGATCCAAACCATGTCAATGAATCCTGCCCAGAGATTTCTTTTTGGATTATCCATGCATGTCGCCGCACCTCTTACCTGGTGGTATAGCTGCATGCACTCCCTCTGCCCATCTGGAAAAAAATTTCTCTGCATGAGTGGTTGCTCCCACTCCATGATCCTCATCTTGTGGCTGCTCCACATCTCGACATTCACTCTTACCTGCATGCAAATCATGCTCCCTCTCAAGCTTCAATTGCATGTCTTTCTTACACTTTCCAACAATATGAAGCTCCATAGAAATCCCATCTACTTCAAGTCTGTAGAGATTCTTGGCTCGAATCCCAACCTTCTTGACTTGTCCTGTTGCTTTGTACTGAAGGAAAACTTTTCCTTCACTAAAGACAACATCATACCCTTTATCCTCTAACATTGCGACTGAGATTAAATTCTTATTTAAACTTGGAACATGCACTACATCTTGTAAAATAATGAGTTTACTTGAATCCCTCTGAAAGGTAATGGTATCAATGCCGGTCGCATTGTATCGTCCATTGTCACCCAACTCAACATGCAACTGGAGATCTTTCTCCACGAAGTCACTGAAAAGGTTCACATCTCCCGTCATGTGAAAGGAAGTGCCACTATCAAAGTACCACCTTGATCCAAATGCACTAGACACCATGCATGTAATCAATGAGAAGTCTAGCTCAAATTACGAGGCAAGAGCCTCACCAGCTGCAGCTCCAACAACCTGATTGTTCTTCTTCTTCTATGGACAATTTGTGGCGTAATGTCCCTGTTCGTGACAATGAAAACACTTCACTTTGGACATGTCATGCTCTTTGCCATCCGCACCGGATTGAGAAGGATTTTTCTTTCCCTTCCCTTTCCTTGCTTTGGCAGCCAAAGCGCAATCCTCTTCATCATCATTCTTTGATGAAGAGCCATCCCTGGTACTCCGCCTTATCTCCTCCTGCACAAGATTCGACCAAAGTCGCTCCCATCCTGGCAGTTTCTCCTGACCATTGACAAAGTCCTCGTAGCTATGCCAACTCTTTGGAAGCCCAAGGATAGCCAAACTTACCAAGTCTTATTCATCCACAATAACTCCTATGTTCCCAATCTCATTCCTGCAGTGGACAATTTTTTTCAAGTATACCGGAATAGTGTCATTCTTCTCCATTTTTATTTTCCTGAGCTTGTCTTTAAGCGCCAACTTCCTCTAGTCACTTCTTCTTTGGAAAAATTCTGTCAAAGCCTTCCACATCAAAAATGGAGTGGCCTTATCATGAAGGCTGGACACAATGTGATCCTTCACACCTTCCATCAGAATCCTTCGACACCTTGCTAGCTTCTTTTTCCATGCGTCAAGTGCAGCTGCATTGCTAGAACCTGGTTTAGGAATATCAGTATCTATGAACTCCTTCAAACCATTCTCCTCCAGCACCACATCCATCGTATCCTTCCATGAAATATAATTTGAGCTACCCTCAAGGGCATACTCCAATCGCAATTTGATGAAAGACATTTCAACGAATGCTCAACTTCAACACCAAGAAAACCCTGCAGCAATTTCGAATTCCACGAACACAAAACTCAATTGTTTCAATAATTTCAATCTGATCCAATGATCAACGCTCTGATACCATGTAGAAATTATATTCATTATGCATGCATATGTCCAAGATTATTCTGATCACACACTATTTTAACTTCATGCACAATACAGAATCTATTCCACCATTGATCATCACATGCGAAAATTAAATCAATTGCAAAGCACACATGAAACCATAAAAATTCACACACATTAACACAATTTTTTTCATGGGAAAGCCTGAAGCTAAGAACCCCAAATACCTATATATAATATATGTCATAGAGATCATGTAACAGTTCTCATACAAATCTTCTCACAAGCTCTCAATATAATCCAATCGCTACACACTAATCAGGTCCGATCTTGCAAATCCATGCACCGATATTTGCCACCTACTAGCCTGCCTCTACTGTGCAATCCCTGCCAAAGAATGGCTCTAGATGAACTATAATTTCTCCGGCCTTTCTCACGCAATCCTTAAAGGCATCTCCACTAAATTTTTGGTGCAAACAATGCAACACTATAGTCACAACTAATAGTTACACTTGCTCTTTCACCTACCTCTCCATTGGTCTCCACTGAACTGTCCATGCACTGTAGTTAACTGATGTATTCTTCAGTTGATTAATGAGTTAATATTTAGTGAATTAATTATTAATTAATTCACACCACTCTCACTGGTGTATCAATCAGTTAGACTAGATACAACTACCTCAACTTTGTCTAACCGAGTTAAACTAAACACAACTCCACCAACTACTTCTACAACTCCACCAAACTCTGTCACATGAGTTATAACTGAATTCCACCATTAAATAGCTCCACTTAACCCTCAAGAATAGTGTAATTCCTTCTGTTAGCTGCTGTGCCACATCTGTGCACTTAACTGAAGTGCTCCAAGAGAATAAGATGATGTTTAGAGTCGAAATATTATTAAGAGCTAATAATATTCGACATATCTATTTTTAGACTGACAATCTAAAAATAGATTCCGCCCAATATGTCTAAAAATATAAGTCCATCTATTTTTCCAACTTGACCAACCATCCACAAATATCATCCCGCAACTCATAGAATATGATCGACATGTCTAAAAATAGACTTTGCGACAAAAATCACCTATGTGGGCCCCACCTAGTTTAGGTGATTATTTTCCAACTAGGATCAGGAATGATGTTTCAGGATGCCTTCTTCACTGTTTCTTGTTGCAATATTCAACAAATATGTCATCAAAAAGACAGGGGAGAATCCTCATAATGGGTGCTTTCCTTGGTACATACATAAAAAAAATCTAGGGTTTAGCCCCTCCATCTCGGTCTCGTTGACCGATATCATCACCAGGAGCCACCATAGGGCTAGTTGTGGCCACCAAAAAATCTATGTGGTGCAACGTTGTACATTTCCCACTAATGATCCATCACCGTCTCCATGAAAATCTCTGACAAGTCATCATAGCCCCTTGTGGGCATCCTCCTAGTCAGGGCCTTCACCCTATCCCCAGTGTCACGATAGTTGCATAGTTGGGCCTTCATTTCAGCCAAGCGATCATCTTCTACCTTAGCATGCTCATGCCATCCATCGACATCCCCAATTGCTACATTACTACCACCCTCCTCGGAGGGTCCACCAATATCTAACCGATGGTCTAGAACTGGTCGCGGAGGCCTAGGAGGAGGCCTCACATCTCTCTATCTCTTAGGCATAGGTGCTGCTCCTATGACACCCATGCATCGAGGGTAATCTCGTACCAAGTAGGCCAATAGTCCCCCCAGGCCCCACATCTGAAAGTAAACAAACATGGTATCAATGTCTTAATAAAAAACAAATACATATATACATAAAAAATAATAAAATGCGGAAAACACTAATATCATACTTGTCGGTCCCCATGCATAACCAAGAGGGAGACCCATGTCTAGATCCCTCCAGAGGTCAACACCATGGTACGGATACTCAAAAATCAGATGAGGGTTGGAGTTAAACCAACCCTCCATGGCATTGTTCCAGTACCTCCCCGCAGCTCCGCCACCCGATCAGGGTGTAACAAGCTCCCACCTCCATATCCTCGGGTCCCTCAGAGGCCCACCTAGCATAGCTAGGAAGGGGCGTAGAATAAACACCCTCTCATACATAATTATACACAACATACTCATGTATAAGAAACTCTTAAGCTCCCCTCGCCTCACTTGCATAAGCTGGGATGTCATACCCCTATATACAAAATAGACCCAATCAAGGAAGTGGCCTGCCTATAGTTACTAAAGGACCACTATATGCGGCCTTGATACTTTGTGGGTCGAAGACAACCCCAACAATCATACAATCATAGAGAAAGCATCATGCTATGTCAAACTCTGAATTGAGGCTACCTTGACACAACCCTCCTTAATAGCATTGGGCACACAATGTCCCTTGCGCTCCACTCGATGACAGATGTCCACATGCCTAGGAGGTAGTGGATATGGTGGCACCTTTCCATGAGGCAAAAATCCAGTCACAAAGAAATGTCTATCTAAGCTGGCATGGGTAAATCAACTCACCTCAGGACCATCACCTGTTGGTCATCATCCCAACAATAGATCAAAAATTGCAGGAACCGATCATGCAACCTTAGGATGGGGTTTTGAAGTAACTTCAACAACCCCCATCGACATATAATTTGGTCCACTACCAAATCCTTGACCACTACAGCCTGCAGGGTCATCCAATCCCTCTCCCTCCAAATCGTCTTGCCATCAAAAACATCAAAGAGTCAATTTTTTCTCCTTAATCTAAAATAAAAAATGAGAAAAATCAATTATTTTACCAACCAAACGCCTTTAACCAACACATGCACATGTGTGTTGTGCACATCTATTCGACCATGTAATATTCGTAATTATCTTTTAGCTAGTTGGAATATTAATTTTTTTTTATGTTAATAAAATAGAGGAATAAGAGGGTAGGGGGCCCATAAATCTCCTTAGTAGGAATAAAACCACTTCTATTGTGAAAGTAGGTCAATTCATCTAGTTGAATGAAGCACTCCTTAGTATGAATGTGTGTCAATGCATGTGGATGGGGTCAATATTGACCAAATCAACAACGCAATCATGGAGGTAGTGGAGAGATATTGGAGGGAAATGTTGTCATAATTGGAGTGATTCTCCATGAGAGTAGCATATTTAATGAGTGGGACCAAGGGGGAGGAGGCTCACAAAGCATATAAGGAATGGGATGGAAGCCATGGAAATTATTCTAAATATTTTTTTATGTTTGATCTTTTATGACATTTTGCATGCTTCAACTGTTTAGCGGAGTTTGTTGTGCTATTTAGCGCATGGGTGTTTCCAAGCGGAAATCCCACCCTCATCCTTAGAGAACTTCAAGTGCCCACTCACGCGAGGTTCCTTTGAGCTTCATTCCACCATATGACATCAGGTGTAGCACAGTCTCCTTCAGGAATTGCGCAAATCAGGAGGGTTGAGAACCCAAGTTCTTGAGCTTTTTTTCCACTGAGGAGAGAAACCCTTCATCCGAAGGATTAGTGGGGAGGATTATCAGCTATTTTCACATCATATCAGCCACCTCCCAATAGTTACTCAGTTTCAGTGCATAATTCGGCCCTAGGGCTACATTTTCCATCTTGAGTATTTCAAGAAACCCCTTCTGGGTTATCTTGGAATTATGCTAGAAAGGCTAGATCTTTGATCCCAGAATTTTCTAAGCACCCTATCATTAGATATATGTACTCTTAGTTTCTATCTATATTCATTCTCTACAGGACTGAACAGTCATGGCCTTCCGAGATTTTATGTACCAACAATTTTTCATATCTTGGTGTATTGGGTCATTTCAAGCTTTTTTGCCTAGCTTGAGTGTCATTTTCCTAAATATCTTGTACTTCATTTCTACTATTATCTATAATAAAATGTCTCAATGATCTAGTCATGTTTGATGTATCGATATTTACTGCAATTTCCAAATTTATGTTCAATATTCCTATTTTTCCTATTTTGGAATATTATAGTGGTATTAGAGAATAATATTAGCTCAGCCTATGAGACACCACATCCATGTCATCAGAAGAAGAAGAGCCTCTCACAGAAAGTGAGAAGAAATACATTAATAGAAGTGGAAGGTTTGATTATACAAGAAATGAAGAAGACAAAGGTAAGATTCCAATATCAGGAAAAATGGATGAAAAGGAGCTTCCAAAGCTTCTTCTCCAGACCATGCAAGATATTGATAAATAAATCAAGGAGATGAGGATTGAAAGACAAAAGGAGACCCAAAGAGGGTTTCTACATGGAGAAATCTCTGACACTTCACATCACTGGTGTGAACAACCAGTAAGGCAACATGTTTCCCAATGCTCCACTATGCCTACATTCCTAGCAGTAGGAAATGGAGGTGGGGGATCCCAAGAACAAGATACTCTTGAAGATTATTTTCTAGAGTATGACTCTCAATCTCAAATATTCAAAGAGAATCTAAAATTTCAGGATTTATGTAAGATCAATTATAACAGGAGACCCTGGAATAACAATAGGAGTGGAGGGTACATGTAGAACAGTGATTTTCATCGTACTATGGGTAGATTCTTTTTGCCTGCTTTTGATGGGTTATCCAAGTGCACAGCCAATTCTTGGGTGGAGAAACTAGACATCTATTTCCAGTTAAGCCAAGTACCAAAGATTGAAGCTATTAATATAGCAGCACTTTCCCTTGAAGGTGAGGCACATGAATGGTGGTTTCATAGTCTTTCTACATTGGGGCATGCAAATGTGAATGCATATGCAGAATTCACCCAGAGTTTGGTAGAAATATTTGACTGGAGAGATCCAGAGGCACCCTTTGTTGATCTAGCCAAGTTGAAGCAGTTAGGAAATCCAAAGACATATATCTCTGAATTCCTAAAACTTTCTGTCATGGTGCCATATTTATCTATAGCTAGGAGATTTTATATGTTCATTAATGGGCCAGCAGAACCTCTACATGGGTTGGTAAATTCCACCAGACCAACTACGCTCCAAGATTCCATTGAGAGGGCTAGGGACTTATAGGATGCTTTGCCAAGGGCAAGAGCTCCATTTCAGCAAAAGCCCCCAAAGGAGAACCAGAACAAGGGACCTCTTAGTGATGATGTCTGAAGATATTTGAGGAGGAGTAAGATTTGCTTCACTTGGCAAGAACCACGGGCACGAGGGCATCAGTGTGCTGCGGTAAAGGCACACTATATTGAGGTATTCTATGATAGTGAAGAGGAGGATGAAGAGGAGAAAAAAGGAGACATCAGCATTGTTGCACCAGGAGAGGATCCACCATCACCAAGAGGTAGAAATGGGGCATTTTCTCCAATTGGAGGGGCCCTTGCATCTTTGCGAGGATCACCAAAGCATCCGACTTTGAAATTCCGAGGTAAGTTTTAGAGACAAAGGGTATCAATATTGATATACAGTGGGGCTAATCACAATTTTATTGATGCTCAGTCAGTGCAGAAGAGAACAATACCCACTAATGATTTTCAAGGATTCTCATTTTTGGTTCTAGGGGCTAGAACCATGCAATGTGTAAAGTATGTTACGGCATTGTCTGTAACCTTCGGGACGTACACTTTGACTGATCACTTCTTTGTGGTCGATATTCCTGACACCAATGTGATATTGAGTGTGTTGGTGCTAGAATCAACACTTGGACTGCAACAAACGCCTTACTAGACACATCTTAAACTCTAAGGAAATTTAATTTTTTGTTTTATGGGTTTGGAAGATGGTATAAAATCTAATTCACTAAAGAGATATTTCAGTCACATCCACAGTTCTACTAAAGGGGATATTGGAATCTGATGTGGTAGCAAGGTAAAAATTTCTAGTCTATGAGGAGAGGAAATTGTGAGATGAGAGAAGAATCAGTAGATTTGTAAAACATAAATCTACTACATTTAGTAGAAATTCACAAAAGAAGAATTTTGACAATATTCCATTGAGAGAAAGCTATTTCTAGTCTAACAATATTCTCATTGAAATATCATGAAGAATGACTATCATGAGTGATTCTCTTCCACTGTTATAACATATATTTTATCAGGAATTCTCACTGTGTAAGAATAACAAGAACTGATAAAACACATAACATGCTTAAGAGACTAACAAAAACACATAACAGTATCATGATTTTCAAACTAGAACTAGAAGAAAGGAGATATGGAAACACAAGTAAAGTAGACAATACACACACCAAATTGGTAATAAGTTCTCAGTAGTATCATTCCATTTCATTCACAAAAAATATTACAGATCATATAAGTCAAAATTCTATAGCCACTAACCAACCTTGACTTCATATCATTTTGGCATATATATACAAAATATGATAATGTCATCTTCCACAGAAAAAGGTGAATCTGTTTCAAAAGTCATTACAACCTCGTGCAAGAGGTGAGGCTTATCCCTTAATCTTAATTACAAAGTGCTACATTAAAACCAAGATAAGCATCATGAAGGCATCATAAATGATGTCACTCTGAAATGGTTGTGTGAGGTGGTAGCCTATTCGAAGAAAACTCTTATGTTTTAGTGCAACCAATCTTCAGCAAAAAGTGTAAAAATAGTGGGAATGACATGTGGCTTTATCCTATTAAATGTGCAAAACAAAAACATGATAGTTCGGAGAAGGCTGGATATCATACACCTGGAAACATCCATTTCAACTGAATAACCTCTCCACTTCATCTGTTTAATGTCACCATCATGATTCAAAACAAAAAGTAGCCCATTTCCATCACATACTAATATTTCAAAATAATTTCTACCTTTGCAAAAAAGGTAGCAATATCCGGAAAACATGGAACATTTACCCAAAAAAAAATCTCCAAGTCAACCATGTTCTTCATTCATCAAAGGTCCAAAATAGAAGAAAAGATTCTTATGGCTTCTGCTTTAGTTACCCTTTTATCATACCTCTTTTTCTGTGCTTGGCTCTTTGACTGAGCTTTCCTCTTCCTTTCAATTTTGTCTTTTGGGCTATCTTCAATGTTGATAATCTCATCCTTTAGTTTAGGATTGGAAATCAACTTGATGTTTAGCCTAAGTTTGTTTCTTGTTCTAGTATGAGGTATTTTGAGATAATGATTAGGGATGAATTTGGACCTCTTTCCTCCATGTATAAATTTACTAAATTCTTCCTCTTCATCTTTTGACTCTGTGTAATCAGGATCACTACTATCTTCAAATGAGGAATAGGAATGTATCTCATTTTTGTTTCTCTTCTTGATCGAAGAAAAAATGGAGGATACTAATTTAGCCAAGGTAGGCTCCTATTCTATATTAGGCTCTGTCATTTTCTGTTTTCCTTTCTTGAGAGAAAGAAAAACTTGTGAGAGGGTGGACTCAATGAGACATGTGTCACTGTTTAGCTACCCTTGATGAGATGACTCATGAATCTGGCTTGAAATTTTCATACTGGGGTTGACTTCCACTGGTGAGAACGTAGGCTTAGGTGCAAGAAGACCAGGATTGACTTCCGCTGGTTCTTCTACCATGAAAAATTTCTTCTTAGGTTGGCTTCGTGAAGAGGAGGAAATTTGTTCTTTATTCTTGGGCATAGGTTGCTTAGGAGAAGATGGTGAACCATGTGAAATAGGGGCAGCACTGGTTTTCTCATGGATGTCTTTCTTCTTTGGCCTCCCTACCTTTCTTCTGGAATTAATAATGCCAAACCCTTCCTTTCTTAAAAACCTATCCCAAGTAATTTTCTTCTTTCTGAGATGATAGACAACTAAAATTATAATCAGCTCTCTGTGATAAAAATTATGCAAGGGGTAGTTTGGAATTTTCTATAGCTTCAGTGACATTTTAAGCATATATTTATATAGAAAATAGGGTAGGTTCAGAGGTTTGTCTCTTGAAATGTGGTTCTGGAAACTCAACTGATAACGATGAACAGAAGAAAACCTCCCTCCACATGTGATGCATTTCTAGATTGAGGAAATAACATGATGACACTCGGATTTAAAACAAGAAATGTGAGTAGTTGAATTCCATTTCATATGAGCATATTCGGGCTTAAGGCATGAACTTACTTCTTCACGCAGCGCTTTGCTTTTAAACCAACGTTCACTAGTTGTAGAAGTTTGGGTTGCATGGGCTATGATAGCCTTGGAAATGCTAAATGTTTTTCTGCCTAACCTGACCTTTTCACCATCGAAAGACTCAGTGAAAGATTGAGCTAGTGCCACGTTATCCCTAGAAAATTTCTAGAGGAATTTATACGAACCTGCAGATTTGAATTGTGATTTTTCCCTTGCATCCACAAATATTTTGTTAGCAGGCTCTATCCTATTTAACTTTCCTCCTTTCCCCATTTTCTGACAGCTAAACTGCTCATGAATACAACTATTGAACTCTAGTTGAAATGTTGTCCATGAAACCTGAGACTACTTGCTTTGAAACCTGAGACTGCTTGCTGGAGGATTGTTTTTTTTTTACTTGTATAATACAAAGAGGCCGTAGGTTGAGTGATCACTGAGCTCTCTTCTCTAATTTCATGCCTGCAATTATGACAAGGAGAAATGGTACGTTTTTGAAATGATTGACAAGCCAGCGCCAAGTCATCTCACTAAGCTTCATGCTTCCACCTTATCATTACATGTGATTTCTTCGTACCATGCTTTCTTCCTTTTATAAATCTTAATGCAGCACGAAACTACCTTTTAACGTGCATTAGACACGAAACTGTGGTTCTTGGGCCCCACAACCAGTTGACCAATTGGAAGTAATCACACATCGCAACTTTCCGTTCTACCACAAATTGGTCGCTCGCAAGTTTAACTCTACACTAATAATGGATAAACTGGTGCGCTATGCCAAAACATTCCCTTCACCTCATCGTGTCACAAATCAGTTAACATACCACGCGATTGCCTTAAAGGCAAACTTTAAAAACTGCGATTTGCAAAATCGCTCCATCTGCGCTTTAATCTCCATCGTTGATCTGCACCCTAGATTTGACGGTCTTCCTTTCTTGTCCCTTAGTCACATCACATCACAAATAAATTAACATACAATGCAATTGCCTTAAAGGTAAACTTTAAAAACTGCGATTTGGGATGTCACTCCATTTGCACTTTAATCTCAGTCGTCGGTTTCTTTCGTTTTGGATATGCGATTGGATCATGGTCATCCGTTCATCTTGCATGTTTTTCTTCTCCATCGCTTCATTCCTTAGTCTAATTCCAAGCGAGCTTCCTTTAAACATTCTCTACTTCTCTTCTCCGAATCTCCCTCTCTATTGGTCAATTTGTTTTTCTTCATGCCACGCTTTTCTTTTAAATAACTCTAGTTGCAATACCATCCACGAAGCCTTAATTTGTCTACTTTGAAAGCTAATTACCTATTTACCTATAGCCTCTTTATTGAGATAACCGAAATCTCAGTAAAATAGCTGTGCTTTTCACTGTGTGGAATATATGACTCCATTTTTTAGGAATAACTTCCTTTTACTACATTACTGTTTTGACAATAATTTGCAATAAAGGTAGCTATTATTCTAGACCAGATTACTACAAATTTATTACCAAATAAATGACTAACCTTCAACACAAACATAGGTCAAAATAGATATTTTAACTTATTTTAGGACTCTAAAACGCTATGCGACCTATTCACTTAAAAATACCTTGATGTTGGGACTCTTTTAAATTTTATTGGAAATGACTCAAACTTTGGACATGGACTAGGACACAATAAAAATTTGAAAACAGTGATACAATGGCGATTACACCATTAGCATTTTCAGTGCTAATAGTGGCTCCTATTGGGGATGAAGTCCTCCATGTGAGGCTTCAAGGACTGTATACTCAGTGAATCAAAAACTCTTGAAACTCAAAATACTTTTTGAAAATAAAGACTAGAATTGACCATTGACATACTGGACTCAAGACTGACCATATATATAGACATAAGTACCATTGGGCATGGATTTTATTGAAAAATTACTCTATATATTTGCAATGGAGTGACTCAAATGACTTACTAAATAAATAAATTTTTAAGAAAATTACCATTGATTGGGCCTCTAGTTAGCTCATCATCATCCATATGTTTGAGAAGAAAGTATTATTCTCCAAAACTTCAGCAATTCTAAATGTACCAAACCATAGATTGTCAAACTTACCATGCTTTCCATGGTCCTCTCTCCTTGCATCCCAATGCAACACCAAATAATTCTCCTGAAACAACTGTTGATTTTATCTTTTATCAAAAATAGATTTGACTTTAGCCTGATACCTTTGAACTTTTTCCAGCAATGATTCTCTGATTTGGTGTGCCTCTATCAACTGTAGCATTCTCCTTTGGACTATTTTTTCATGATCAACTTGATCTTGTAGGAACTTCATCACAGGAAGAGCTAATTGCAAAGGCATTACAATATTTGTACCATATACAAGCTGAAATGGAGACATTCCAATTGATTTTTTACCACTTACTCTATCTGCCCACAAAGCATGTATCAACTGAGTGTCTCAATTCCTCTTATTTTTAGGCAACATTTTCATAATAATACTCACCAAAATTTTATTTGATGACTCATCCAATTCATTACCTTCAGGGTAACAAGGTGTGGAATGAGTCAATTCAATCCCATATTTCTGACAAAAGTTGTACATCTTAGCAGAATTAAAGGTCATTACATTATCATTTACTAATTTCTGTGGACAACCAAATTTTGACATAATATTTTCCAACAGAAATTTGATAATTACCATATCAGCAGCAGTCATGGTTGGTACAGCTTCAATCCATTTGGTGAAATATTATGTAGCTGTGAGAATCCATTTATGCTGTCATGATGAAGGTGGATGAATTTCACCAATGAAGTCTAGCCCCCACTGCTGGAAAGGAACATCTGCTGAAATAGGGATGAGAGGTAATGGTAGAAATTTCTGTTTACCAACAAATTTCTGAAATTCGACAGAGCTCCTGAATTTTTCAAAGACATTAGAGAAAAGATTTGGCCAAGAATAGCCAGCTCTTAAGATTTTGTTTACTATTTCTCTCAAATACAAATTCCCTCCACATGCTCCTGCATGTATCTTTTTCATAATCTCCTTCTATTATGCTTCATCTACACATCTTAACAAGACTGCAACAGGATCCTTCCAGTAAATTTGGTCTTCCAAAATGCAATAATTCACAGCTCTCAATTTAAAAGATCTTCTTTTAGATTTCTCCATTTCAGGTGGACAGTTGAAATTTTACAAGAAGTAAACTATATCCTTGTACCAATCTGAATTAAATATTTCAGGATAATTAGCAATACCTTCTCCATCTTCTCCTTTAGCTACCTCTACATTAAGATTTAAATCTTTGAAATTATATTCAGCTATCAAGTGAGCCAAGCCTTGATCCTTTATCAATTTAGTTGGTTTGATTTCAACATCAAATTCCAGGGTCTTGGTCAACCATCATCCCCTCCTTCCATCTGTATCTAACTACAACAACACATCTTTAACAGTGATATTGGGCACAAAGCAATTATTTTTGAATGCAGCACATAAACTCGAAAAGACTTCAAAGCCTTAACTAGTGCATATGTTTTTTTTTCAGTCAAGATGTACTTTAATTCAGCATCCCTTAAAGCACGACTGAAAACTAAAATTGGCTGCTCTAAACACTCTTTGTTCTTCTTTAATAAGACAGTTGCAATTGTTTCTTCTGAAGCATATGAAAAAAATCAAAAAATCCTTTTCAAAGTCAAGACTAATCAAAACTAGAGCTTCAGTCAAGGCAAATTTAATTGCTAAAAAAGAATTCTTTGCTTCATCTCTACACTTAAATTCTGCATCTTTTTTCAACAAGACATTTATATGTTTGATCATCTCTGCAAAGTTAGGAATAAAACACCTCAAAAAATTGATTTTCCCAAAAAATGACTGCAATTTCTTTTTAATTCTTGGAAAACCAATATTTTGAATAGCTTCTACTCTTCCTAGATCAATACAGATGAAAATTTTTGTTACAATATGTCCCAACAACTTACCTTCTTGGACAACAAAAGATGCCTTTTTTCGATTTAAGGACAAACCAAAATTTCTGCATTTTTCAAAAACTTGTTTCAAATGTTTCAAGTGATCTTCATCAGATTTTGAATATATTATGATGTCATCCAAATAAATGACCACAAATCTATCCTTTTCTCCCTCAAAGGAAATATCCATTGCTTGCTGAAAGGTTGTGCCTGCATTCATGATACCAAATGGCATTTTGTTGTACATGAATGTGCCCTAGGGTGTGGTAAATATTGTCTTTTCTCTATCTTTCCTGTCAAATGAAATCTGATTATAGCCTGAAAAGCCATCAATCATTGACAGTATTTTGGATCCTACATCCTTCTGCAAGATATAATCCATCTTGGTTAGTGGATAGTTATCTTTCAAGGAGCATCAGTTCAGGTTGCAAAAATCAACACAAATCCTTATCTCTCCATTCTTTTTCTGGATCGGGACTATATTAGCTACCCAGTTAGAAAATCTCAAAGGCATAATTATCTTTGATTTCCATAGTTTTTTTATTTCTATCTCAATGATTGGGAGCAGCATGGGATTGATGTGTCTGATTTTTTGTGCTACAATCTTTGCATCTGTTTTCAAAGGAATATTGTGCTCCATAATTCTCATATCATAAGTTTTCAACTCACTATAAGATCATGCAAAAATATTAGCAAATTCCTTCAGCAGTTTGATATATTTTGTTCTGGTTTCTAGAGGAAGGAATTTGGACACTTTGACTAATCTTGGTTGGTCTTCTTTACCAATGTTACATTCTGTTGTACTCTCTTCATCAACGTTGCTTTCAGGCTTGATAAAAACATCATTATTATCAAATAGTCTTTCTAAAGGAACTAAACCATTAGGAATAAAGTTGTTTTTCAGATCTATAATGTTTTTCCCAGCCATAGTTTTCTTAAGAGGGCTGCTATTTTGGTTTTCAACAATCTCCTGCTCATGATCAATTTGTATGTCTGCAAACTCCTCTACACACTCTACAAATTTTTGAATCTCCCTATCATCCTCAAATAATTTCCAGTGCTTGATGTTATCAAGAATAGAAGGTTTTTTTTATTTGAACATCATAAGCTTCTTTTACATCTAGAAGAACTTTGAAATTACTAGTAGCAATTGCTAGTGAGTTAGAAATTTGATTTTCTTCTCTAGTGACAAAATTTATATTAAATGATGAAAAATAATGTTCAATCAAATCCAAGACTGCATTCCTATAATTCTTCAATTTGCAAATTTTCACTTGGTAATTGTTTCTCACCTGCTTAATCACCAACTCTGAATCACCAAAGGCAATTAGTTGTTCTTCTCCCAAATATTTTGTTTCCTTCATACCTAGCACAAGTGCTTCATACTTACCAGTGTTTTTAGTGGTAGAAAATTGCAATTTGTATGATATGGTCACCTTCTGCTGAGTAGGAGAAATGAGGACTATGTCAACTCCCAATCCTTCTCTTGAAGAGGCTTCGTCAAAGTACAAATTCCATATCTTTCCTTCTTCTAAATGCTACTCATTTGCACCTTGAAAGTGTTGTTTTTCACTGAATTCAGGCTGGAAATCATTATCATCAGCAACAAGGTACATAATTGATGACCCCAATTCCTTTTCTTCAGCATAAATGGGATGGTTTGATGGATTGTGTTGATCATTAATGATGTAGTCCATTTGAGTTTCCCTATATAGCCCTTTGAATTTACCTCCAAATACTAGGATGCTAACATATGAAATTCCCATCTGAAGGGTACCTTCCAATTTCTTAGATCAAGATCTGGAAAGTAACATCCCAAATATAGAAGGAATGTCAACAACCACAATGTCCATCACTAAGCTCTTCATAGGTAGCTAGGTAAAGGAAACAACCAAATCCTTAATCACTCATAAACACTTGAATTTTTTGGAGTCAAAGTTGTAAAGGTCATGGTATTGCTTAGTGATCTCTAATCCAAATTCATCCATCACTTTCTTTGGAATAATATTGTGGGAATCTCCAAAATCTAACAAACAATTATGAAATAATTTGTCATGTATGTTAAGTGACAAGTAGAAAGGCGGTGAGTTATCATCATTTTGGTCTTGGAAATGACATCCTAGATAAATAGTGGGATGTTAATCCTCAATGTTGATTGAATCAGGAGTGAGAGGAGGCTACAGCAGACTCTTAAAAGACTCTTTATATGCCGAATTTTTCAATAATTCCAGGAGTGAAACTCGAATTTTTATTTTATTCAATTCAGATTTGAAACTAAAATAAATTGGAACTAATTCCTTACTTTCTACAGTAATTTTGACCATTGGAGCAGAATTTTGAGGTGGAGGAACCTCATTTACCTTGGCCTTCTATTTAGCAGCATGTTTATCTGAATCTTTTTTTCGTGGAGGCTTCTGAATATGACCTTTTGATCTCAAAGGGTAATTTATGTTTTGAACTTCTTGTCATTTTTTATCATTTTGTGCATAAATTTGAGCATTCATTTAATCATAAAATAGAAAAATTCTTGATATATCTTCATATTCCTACAATGTCAAACATGTTGACTGTGAATTTTCTCCCACATGGTTTATTTATTCATTTTCCTCTTCATTTCCTTGTTGTTCTTATTCAGCAAAATTATTCAAAGGAGGCTGAACATTTTGATCATCAGCATTCCTCGTTGGGCGTTGTAGGATTTTTTGAGGCTGAAAAGGCCTCCTTAAGGGATCTTGATTTCTATTAGCTTCGATTTGATTGGCTCTAGCAGATGGCTTATCTTCTACCTCTAATTTTGTCATCTTAGAGGCAAGTTCCTTGATGAAATTGGAAATTTGATCAATCTTTTCTTCTGCTGAAAGAGACTTGGAAGAAGAAGGCTTTTATTCTTTCATCTTATTTTTGTCTTTTTCTTCCTTTTCTTCCTCCATTTTTAATTTATTAGAAGCCATGAGATTAGACTACACTCCAATTGCAACCTCTTGCATAGTTTTTAGTGTTCGTGCTTTTTCATTCCTCAACCATAAGGAAAACTCAGAATCTAAATAATTTGAAAAATTTATCATAGCTATGGTTTCAACGGGTTTAATCTCTTCAGGAATTTTCTGATAAATCTTATTAAACCTCTTAGTAAAATCAGCTAAAGACTCATCTTCCTTTTTCTTCGGAGTTCCAAATTCAGTAAGATAATAAACATAGTATTTCCTATCACCGCAATGTTTCATAAATATATATTCTAATTCATCAATTCCTGTTATTGAGTTTGGAGCCAAAATTCTAAACCATTTTTGAGCTTCACCATCCAAGCTCTGAACAAAGAGTCTTGTCTAGACATCTTCATGTTCAATATTTTTATTGTCAGCATAACTATAGAAAGCCACTAAATGTTCCTCAGCCAAAAATCCTTCTCCCTCCCTAGTGTATTTTGGAAGATATCTCAAGTAATCTCCTTGGGGAAGTGCATGCAAGGGTTGAGGGAGGACAAGTGGAACATATCTCGTAGCCACTATATTTTGCATCCATGTAAGGGCAGGCTGGGACATATTTTTCTAATGTACAACTGATGTAGTTGTTTGAGAAATAGGAATTACAATCAGTGAATTCTGATTCTGATTTAGGATAACAGAAAATTGGGGGTCTTGAGTTGATTTTTTAGGCTTTGGAACTGAGAAGGGTGCATTTTCAAAAAGATGAAAAGAGGATGTCTTAACTTCTCCTTCAGTAGAAGAATCAGAATATAAAGTTGTCTCTTGAGGGGATGGAGTTAATTCAGCCTTATTTTGTTGCACAAGGAAATCAGATAAGTTAAAAGTAAGACCTTCAGGTACATACTCTTCAAAAGGATGAGAGGAAGATGACCCAACAGTTGGATTTGGAGAAAAAGGAAAATACTCTTGATGAGGGGTAATAAGCGACTAGTATTCAGGATGAGTCTGAAGGAAATTTAAAATAGTCTTGAAGACTTCTTCGATCAAAATATCCCTATCAATGAAAGGTTCAATAGCCAATACTTGTTCTAATTCCCCTTTAGTCAGCACAAATTCTTCTGATTTATTTTCAACGCTTAGAAATTCAGTTTCTTCCTCTTTGACTAGAACAATACTTATTTTAGATTTACTAGGTGATGAGTAAAAAAAAAATTTAGTTGAGCCTAGGTTAACAACATCCATTTTATTTTCTAGAGGAGTAGCTTCAACTTGAGATTTTTCAGCAGAATCTTTTGAAACTAAAACCTCTTTAGATTCTAAAGTAGATAGAGGTACCTTTTTCTTTGGAATGTACTTTTTGTGTACCTTCTTCACTGACTAAAATGTGGCTTCAAAATTATCTATGTTTTCCTTTAGCATCTTTGATGATTTTCTCTGGGTCAGCAACTGGAGTCATAGTTGGAGTTCTTTGATTCCTCCTTGTAGAAGGAGGTATTGAAACCCCTCTTCCTCTTTGTGGAGTCGTCAGGTGAACAAATTTGTAGTCTTCTTCAGGTCACCAATTCTTGTTCACCATCAAGAATTTATTATCAGCAATTCATAACAATAGACTTAGGAGAATACTTCATTACAAGCCCTTCGTCTCCCGATAGACGCACCAAAAGATGTTGGTGTTGGAATCAACACTTGGACTGCAACAAGCACTTGACGAGACACATCTTAAACTCTAAGGAAATTTTAATTTTTTGTTTTATGGGATTGGAAGATAGTATAAACTCTGATTCACTGAAGAGAGATTTCGGTCAAATACATAGTTCTACTAAAGAGGGTATTGGAATCTGATGTGGTAGCAAGGTGCAAGTTTGTAGTCTATGAGGAGAGAGGAAATTGTGTGATGAGAGAAGAATTAGTAGGTATGTAAAACAAAAATCTACTACATTTAGTAGAAATTCACAAAATAAGCAGTTTGACAATATTCCATTGAGAGAAAACTATTTTTTGTTTGATAATATTCTCACTGAAATATCATGAAGAATAAAAATCATGAGTGATGTTCTTCCACTATTATAACTTATATTTTATCAGGAATGTTCACTATGTGAGACTAAAAAGAGCTGATAAAACACATTGCATGCTTAAGAGACTAATAAAAACACATAACAGTATGATGATTTGCAAACTGGAACTGGAAGAAAGGAGATATGGAAACACACGTAAAGTATACAATACACACAACAAATTGGTAATAAGTCCTCAATAGTATCATTCCATTTCATTCAAAAAAAATATTACAGATCATATAAGTCAAAATTCTATAACCACCAACCAACGCTGACTTCATATCAGTTTGGCATATATATACAAAATATGATACTATCATCTTCCATAGAAAAAGGTTAATCTATTTGAAAAGTCATTACAACCTCGTGCAAGATGTGACCCTTAATCTTAATTAAAAAGTGCTATATTAAAAAAAATATAAATGTAACAAAGGAATCATAAATGTTGTTACTCCAAATGGTTGTGTGAGGTGGTAGCCTATTCGAAGACCACTCCTCTGTTTTAGTGCAACCAATCTTCAGCAAAAAATGTAAAAACAATGGGAATGAAATGTGGTTGTCTCCTATTAAATGTGAAAAACAGAAACATGATATTTCAAAGAAGTTTGGATATAAGACACCTGGTAGCATCCATTTCAACTGAATAACCTCTCCACTTAATTTTTTTAATGTCACCATCATGATTCAAAACAAAAATTAGCCCATTTCCATCACACGCTGATATTTCAAAATAATTTCTACCTTCGCAAAAAAGGTATCAATATCCGGAAAACATGAAACATTTACCTAAAATGTTTTCTCCAAGTTAGCATGTTCTTCATTCATCAAAAGTTTAGAATAGAAGAAAATATTCTTATGGCTTCTGATTTAGTTACCCTTTTATCAGACCTCTTTTTTTGTGCTTGGTTCTTTGACTAAGCTTTCTTCTTCCTTTCAATTTTGTCTTCTGGGCTTTCTTCAATGTTGATAATTTCATCCCTCAGTTTAGGATTGGCTATCAACTTACTGTTTAGCATGAGTTTGTTTCTTGGTCTAGTATGAGGTCTTTTGACATAGGGATTAGGGATGAATTTGGACCTCTTCCCTCCATGTATAAATTTACTAGATTCTGCCTCTTCATCTTCTGACTCTGTGTAAATAGGATCACTATTGTCCTCAAATGAGGAATAAGAATGTATCTCGTTCTTCTTCCTCTTCTTGAACGAAGAAAAAATGGAGGATACTAATTTAGACAAGGTAGGCTCTTCTTCTATGGTAGGCTCTGTCATTTTTTTTTCCTTTCTTGAGAGAAATAAAATCTTGTGAGAGGGTAGACCCAGTGAGAGATGTGCCACTGTTCAGCTATACTTAACGGGATGACTCAGGAATTTTTCTTGAACTTTTCATACCAGGTTTGACTTCCACTGGTGAGAAAGCAAGCTTAGTTGCAAGAAGACCGGGGTTGAATTCTGTTGGTTCTTCTACCATGAAAAGTTTCTTCTTAGGCTGGTGAAGAGGAGGCAATTTATTCTTTATTCTTTGGAATAGGCTTCTTAGGAGAAGAAGGTGAACTATGTGATAGGGGCATCACTAGTTTTTCTCATGGATGTCTTTCTTCTTTGGCCTCCCTACCTTTCTTCTGGAATTAATACTGACAAACCCTTCCTTTATTAAAAATCTATCCCAAGCAATTTTCTTCTTTCTGAGATGATAGACAACTAAAATTTTAATCAGCGCTCTGTGATACAATTATGTAAGTGGTAGTTTATAAATTTCTGTAGCTTGAGGGACATTTTAAGCAGAGATTTATATAGAAAATAGGGTAGGTTCAAAGGTTTCTCTCCTGAAATGTGGGTCAGGTATCTCAACTAATATCGATGAACGTAATAAAACCTCCCTTCGCATGTGATGTATTTCTGGATTGAGGTAATAACATGCTGCCACTCGGCTTTAAAACAACAAATGTGAGCAGTTGAATTCCATTTCATATCAGCATATTTAGGCTTAAGGCAAGAACTTAATTCTTCAGGCAGTTCTTTTCTTTAAACCAACGTTCAGTGGTTGCAGAAGTCTAGGTTGCATGGGCTATGATAGCCTTAGAAATGTTGAACGTTTTGTTGCCTAACCTGACCTTTTCACCATCGAAAGACTCAGGGAAAGCTTTAGCCAATTCCACGCTCTCCCCAGAAAATTTATGTAGGAATTTATACCAACCTACAGATTTGAATTGTGATTTTTCCCTTGAATCCAAAAATCTTGTGTTAGCAAGCTCTAACCTATTTACCTTTCCTCCTTTCCCCATTTTCTGAAAACTAAACGGCTCATGAATACAATTGCAATGTCGTCCATGAAACTTGAGAGTGCTTGCTTTGAAACCTAAGACTGCTTGTTAGAGGTTTGGTTTTTGTTTACCTCTATCATAAAAAGAGGACTCAGGTTGAGTGATCAATGAGCTCTCTTCTCTAATTTTGTGCCTACAATTACGATAAGGATCGATGACACATTTTTGAAATGATTCAAAAGCCAGTGCCAAGTCATCCCAATAAGCTTCACACTTCCACCTTATCATTGCATGTGCTTTATTCATACCATGCTTTCATCCTTGTATAAATATTAATGCAGCAAAAAACTACCTTTTAACATGCATTACACATGAAACTGTGGTTCTTAGGCCCCACAACTAGTTGAACAATGGGAAGTAATCACACATTGCAAATTTATGTTTTATCGCAAATCGACCACCCACAATTTTAACTCTACACTGATAGCAGCTAAACCATAAAATATGCGAAGTGCAATATGCGCTTGTGTGATATGCCAACATGTTCCCTTCGCCTCATCGCATCACAAATCAGTTAACATACCACTTGATTTCCTTAAAGATAAAATTTTAAAACTGCGATTTGCGAAATCACTCCATCTGCGCTTTAATCTCCACCATTGATCTGCGCCCTAGATCTGATGGTCTTCCTTGCTTGCCCCTTAGTTACATCGCATCACAAATCAATTAAAATATGACGCAATTTCCTTAAAGGTAACTTTAAAAATTGTGATTTGCGATGTCGCTCCAATTGTGCTTTAATCGCAGCCGTTGGTTTCTTCCCTTTCGGATCTGCAATTGGATCATGGCCATCCATTGATCTCGCACACAGTTCTTCTCAGTCGCTTCATTCCTTAGTCTAATTCCTGGCGAGATTCCTTTAAAAATTCTCTAATGCTCTTCTCCAGATCTCCCTCTCTATTGGTCAATCTATTTTCTTCATGCCCCGCTTTGATTTTAAATAAATATGGTTGTAATATCGTCCATAAAGCCTTAATTTGTCTTCTTTGAAAAATAATTATCTGTTTACCTATAGCCTCTTTATTGAGATAACCAAAATCTCAGTGAAATAGATACGCTTTTCACTGTGTAGAATATATGACTTTCATTTCTGAGAAATAGTTTCCTTTTATTGCATTACTATCTTGACAATGAATTTGCAACAAAGGTAGCTATTATTCCAGACTAGATGACTGCAACTTTATTACTAAAGAAATGACTAACCTTCAACACTAACATAAGTCAAAATAGATATTTTAACTTATTTTAGGACTCTAAATCACTATGATACCTATTCACTTAAAAATACCTTGATGTTGGGACTCTTTTAACTTTTATTGGAAATGACTCAAACTTTGGACATGGACTAGGACACAATAAAAATTTGAAAACAGTGATACAATGGCGATTACACCATTAACATTTTCAGTGCTAACAGGGTGTGTAGTGGTTGATTACACTTAGGGAAGGTCACCATAGATTGGGAGACCTTGTAGATGGAATGGATAGATACGAATAGCGGTAAGCATCAAGTTATCAGGGGCATGCACACCTATACACCTTAGGAAGCATCCTCACATAATATGGAGATTGATTTGTGCAGAGGAAGCAAGGAAAAATCAGTATAATCAGATATGAAGTATACTCTAGACCATGATGATATAGTATTTGGAGGCATTTCACCAAGAACACCGCCAGACTGGAAGTTGGTTAAAGAGTTCTCACAACAAGTGGCACTAATCATAGACCGGGATAAGAGGGGAGCTTTGGATGGGATGAGCAAAGCGCAACAGACTTTTATTGACTCAGGGAGGAGATGAATATTTGTTCGGTACTGGCATTACCAACTCTCACCAAGTTTTTTGCGCTGGAAGGTGATATTTTAGGAGAGGATGATGGAACAATTATGGTGCAAGGGGGCTATTCCATAGCCTTTGAGAGTTAGTATATACTTCCACATAGGAAGAAGTATTCCATATATGGCAATGGGTTGTTGGCCTACATACATGCATTAGCCAAACTTAGGTAGTTTTGGATGGAAAATGGCTTCCAAGTGAAGATTGAGCACCTTAAACTTCAATATTTTCTTGAGAAAAAGCAGTTGGAAGGGAGGCAACAAAAGTGGGTTAGCAAGATTCTGACATGTGGCTTTGGCATTAAACATGTCAAAGAGGGAATAAATGAGGTAACAAGTGCCTTATCAGAGAGACCAACAATACTTTCATTGATGAGTGTGGATCCAAATTGGGAGTCCCAGCTGTTGGTGGAGTATTCCAAGAACCACTTCACATGTGAGGTACTTGATGGGCAGGTGACTGATGAGAGGTATAGAGTGATGGATGGAGTCATCTATTACTAGGAACAGATCTTCTTTACTAGAGATTCTAAGCTCAAGGAGAAAATTCTACATGCAGCACATGATTCACCCCTTTACAACCACCAAGGTTTCATTAGGACTTAGCAAGCCATTAGGGAGAGACTCTCATGGGAGGGTCCCAAGGAGGATGTGCTCTATCATATCAGGGAGTTCGTAGTTTTCCTAAAGAATGAGGAAGAAAGCAACCATCCTGCAAGGTTGTTACAATCACTTCCTTTTTTGGGAGGGAGATGGGAGAGCCCTTCTATGGAATTCATCACCATTTTTCCAACAATACATGGTAAGTATTGTATTTTTATAATCATTAGTCAACTAATAAAGTATGTACGTTCCTTTTCCATTTATTTACAGTGCACTGCTCCACAAGAGGTAAAGCTTCTCCTTGGACTTCATGGTCTTCCTAAGACCATAGTCAGTGAGAGAGATAGCCATTTCATGGATGGCTTTGGGCAGGTGCTATTCTATTTGGGGTACACCCAGTTGACACCAAGTATCAGTTATTACCCCCAGGAAGATAGGAAGATAGAGGCAGTAAGAAAGTGGCTGGGGATATACTTGGTAAAATATGTTCTGGGACAACAAGGATCAGAGCTGCACTGGTTCCACTTGAGGCACTATTGTTATCATCGGACAATTTATATGGCATTCAATGTGTCTCCATTTTTGGTTCCATATGTTGATGATGCTCTTTCAATTATTGATAGGATGGTTGGAGCAAGCAAGGATCCTAGAATTTCAAATTTGATCCAAGAGAGACATGATATATTTTGGATTCTTAAGGACAACATTACTATAGCCCAAGATCAACAGAAGTTATGTACAGATCACGAGTGGGTAGAGAGAAATCTTGTGGTTGACCATTTATTCTATCTCCATTTTCAGCCACGTAAACCATCTACATTGAAGAAGAAGGGGGTTGAGAAGATTTTCTGGGGGCCACACAGGATGATCCATCTTGTTGAGGGAGTAGCACATGGGTTGGAGCTCCCCATTGGGAGTAAGAACCCCAATATTTTTTATATCTCATGCCTCAAAAATTATATTGGACAACATGTATTTTCCACCATGGAACTCCCATCTCTTTATGATGTGATTCATTTAGTTTTATCACCAAAGGGTAATTTGGACACTTAGGAGGGGTAGCTAAGGAACAGGTTGATTGGAGAATATCTGATTTAGTGGAGGAATCTACCAGATGAGGATGCTACATGGGGAGGAGAGAATATTTTGCAGCATCCATCCTTGTAGTTGCTTGAGGACAAGAAAAATTTGGGAGGGGAGGATTCTAATATTCCTAATTAGCTTTTAGCTAGTTGGAATATCAAATTTTGTTTCTGTTAATAAAATAGAGGAATAAGAGGGTAGGGGGACCCATAAATCTCCTTAGTAGGAATAAAACCACTTATAGTATGAAAGTGGGTCAGTGAATATTTTTGAATAAAGCACTCCTTGGTGTGAATGGGTGTCAATGCATGTCGATGGGATCAAAATTGACCAAATCAATACGTAGTCATGGAGGTAGTGGAGAGATATTGGAGGACATTTTTTTCATAATGGGAGGGAGTCTCCATGAGAGTAGCATAATTAATGAGTGGGACCAAAGGTGAGGAGGCTCACAAAGCATATAAGGAAGGGGATGGAAGCCATGGAAATTATTATGAATATTTTTTTTATCTTTGGTCTTTTATGAATTTCTGCACGCTTCAGTTGTTTGGCAGAGTCTCCTGTGTTGTTTAGCACAAGGGTGTTTCTGGGTGAAAATCCCACCCCCATCCTCGGGGGACTTCGAGTGCTCACTAAGGAGAGGTTACTTTGAGCTTCATTCCACCATCCAACATCAGGTAAATCTTCATCCATATTCAACAGTGTAGTCTCCTTTAGGAATTTTGCAAATCAGGAGGGTAGTTGCAGTGGAGGGTTGAGAACCCAAGTTCTTGAGCTTATTTTCCAGTGAGAGGAGCACCCCTTCATCTGAAGGATCAGTGGGGAGGATTATCAACTATTTTCACATCATATAAACCACCTCCATGCAGTTACTCAGTTTCAGTGCATAATTCGGCCCTAGGGTTGCATTTTCCATCTTTATTATTTCAAGAAAACCCTTCTGGGTTATCTTGGAATTGTGCTAGAAATCCTAGATCTTTGATTCTGACATTTTATGAGCACCCTATCATCATATCTATGTACTCTTAGTTTCCAAATACAATAATTCTCTATAGGACTACATAGTCATGGCCTTCCAACATTTTATGTAGCATCATTTTTTCATATCTTGTTGTATTGGGTCTTTTCAGGCTCGTTTTGCCTAGCTTCAGTGTCTTTGTCCTCAAGATCTTGTACTTAATTTATGTTATTATCTATAATAACATGGCTCAATGATATGCTCATGTTTGATGTATTGATATTTATTTCAATTTCTAGATTTATGTCAATATTATTGTTTTTCCTGTTTTGGAATATTACAGACCATAAGCTGTGTCGACCACCATGGTCAGTCAACGCGCCTGTTCTTCACACATACGCACCGACGACGCGTCTATACTTCACATAGAAACATCGTAGACGCATCTAAGAGAAACTTATTGATGGTTTTGATGCATAAAGCTCAAGGATTCATGTGGAGACAATGTGACTCCTTTTGAGTCGCTCACGCAGTCACTCAAAAATAGATCTAAAAGGTCGTACAAGGGACCCCTGTTCGGCCTACCTACCTTACAACTATCAAAAATGAAAAGTATAGGGTACCATACTTTTTCCTGTATCTCACCGTGTGCGTCTCGAGCACTCTAGCTAACCACAATGACAAGAAATGCTCCAAAAATAG
Source organism: Pinus albicaulis (assembly GCA_034641835.2). Classification (NCBI taxonomy): domain Eukaryota; kingdom Viridiplantae; phylum Streptophyta; class Pinopsida; order Pinales; family Pinaceae; genus Pinus; species Pinus albicaulis. The sequence continues at coordinate 547,558,955 of CM076577.1, forward strand.
CCTTTGACCTGTCAAGCTCAACAATGAAAATGAATTGAAATTGGGCCCTTTTGTCCAATATATCGCCCTTTTTGCCATTTTTAGGATCCCATAACTAGATCTTAGTACCTCCATTCTAAAAACTGCGAGATACACAAGGATCAGTACCATATCATCTTTATCATGTAACTTTCTGTTCCATTTATTACCAAAACTCATTTTTGGACCCGTCTCATGCCCCAAACTTCGTTTCAGGTACTCCTCTTGTTTTTTAACTCATATCATCACATATTTTTCATATGTTTTAAAAATATATTTTCACTTGGGATATTGGCTATAGTTATTGTAGGTACATAAGAAACACCATGCTTCGACCAACACCCCAATATAAAAATTCAAGAGAAGGTATCATTCACTACTTAGCATGATAAGATTCATTTTAAGCTTTGCATATCCTAATATCATTTCTCCAAAGTGCACCATAGGGTCCATCATCTTGACCATGTTTATCATCACCTCATCTTTCAAATGATAAACACCCATGTGGGTCGATAGATCCTTCCCACTCATGGCTCCCTTCATATTCATAGACCCTTGTCCATTATTAGGTTCCATGATCACCCACTCTGGTCTTGGAACCTCCTCATTTATACAACTTGACGATCAAACTCATTATTCTTCACTCATCACCTATTAAAACCCACTTCGTAGCCACCACTAATATTTTACGAAGGATCAAGAAAGATGCATTACCACATTCCACATTTTTCCTTTCACACCCCCATTCATATATCCCATGTGTGTCACTTCATCCGCCTCACCACCCCCACATTGAGACAAACAATGGGGCCCCTACCCTCAGTAAAAAAGTACCATCCTTGCATCATTATGTAGGACCCATTTATGTTATTGGGGCATTCGTCTCCATGTTTGTACATCCAAACCACTTTTACATTGAACTTTTGTAAAGTGTACACAAATTTTATAACAAAAAATACTCCCACCTATATTTTTATGTGTCATACATGGTGGCAATTTCTATTCACCCTTGGTCGGGGCTTGCACCTTTTTCACCAATCCCCTTCACACCAGTCAGAGTATACTTACACACACTCTAGATGTCTTACTGACTCCTGGGATACCCGTATCAATTTTTTTTTTTACTACTGCCACTTGCATTACACTTCCGACCTCGGGCCAGTCGACCATAATAATTACTTATAAATAGCTCTCGTTATCATGCCTTTTTAACCCACCATGTTGCAATCTGCTTCACCAGAAACCTTGATTCCATTTATCAACACTTTTTGGACAGTTGATGCTTCTTTCATGTCGAATTCACAAATCATATTCCAAGATTGAGGTAGTACCTTGGAGAGGTTCCCCCTTTAAGTAACATCCTTGGGTGACACAATAGGAATCAACATTGCCCATTGTTGCCACTGATCCCCTTGACATTCAACATCAACATCGTTTTTCATGTTAATGTGCTATTGTAGTTCATAACCATTGCAGCTCTGCCATTTAGTTGAATACCCTTGCATTACTAAGAATATCTTTCAAAAACACTTAATCCACAATGCATGGGAGGTTCCCAAAGTCAAAGACCCATGCATACATTATCACCTTACACAAAAAGTGCTTCATCTAGATGATGCATGGGGGCACTGAATTCAGTCTATTTGTTGAAAGTAAAATTCCCTTAATGGCGTAAGCAGTTATCATCACAAATCAACGACATTTCACTTACCACAGTGTGACTTGACATAACCAATATATGTCAGATTGTATTAACTAGCCATCATAACGAGCATGGGACATGTCTGCCTCGTAGAAACATTTCTTATTTTATCACTTAGGTGTCCTACATGGTTGCCTTTTCTCCTCAATAAAGGGGTCCCGCTATTCATCTCTGCAACAAGTTACTCTCTCTCTCTCTCTCTCTCAAATATGTTATACTTCTTAGTCAAAATAGAAAAACATGATGTATTTTGGCTATATGCTTGCTCTCATACCTCATACATTAGGGGGAAACTGTTAATGCCAGAAAATATTACACTTTAAAATACATAAGATATTGTCCAACAAAAGGTAGGAATAAAGATTTTTCAGTCGAAAACATCATGGAAATATTAAAAATTTAACTTTTCCTAAGGTCATAAGAGGAAATTTTTTACTGAGCACTAGAATAATGGTGGAAATGTGCAACCACGCTAATTTTTCTTCTAAATTCACACGGTCAAAGTAAGGGAAAACTCAGCATTCCATGACCACTTCCCACACTTGGGGAGGGGATTTCTTGACATGGATAGTCAAGGACAATCGATTTGGGGTCACCCTGAAGATATGAAAAACTCAATGGAATCATCTTGTGACACTCTTGGGTCATTATCACTTGAACCAAGGGATGGAATATGGGTTCAAAATTTTCTAGAGAAACAAGTCGTGGGAAGAGAAAAACATGAGACATTGTTATGCTGGCCAAATTTCTATTAGAGAAACACCACATTTCATTGTTGAAGAAAAGGAAGTGAGAGCACTAGCATGTTGGCCATATTTCCTCTAAGAAATCCAACATCTTAGTGAGAGTAGAAGAGTCCACCATTGTAGAATCTTCACACTTCTTTTGAGATAGAGGAGAATCTTCCAAAGAGACTGAGGAAAGAGACCTCCTTGCTAAGGATATTTGAGCACAATATGTCAAAGGATTATTTGCAAGTGTTTTTAGTATTCTATTTTATTCTTCTACCACCAATAGTCAAGAAAGGGATTTTTTTTCATTATTGTGTTGACTTGTTGCTCCATTGAGAATTGTTTGTATTTGTATATTTTGTTTTAGTTCATTTTTTTAGATGCATTGTTTCACTATTTGCAATGATTTTTTTTGTTTAAGTTTGTTCACTAACAACACCAAGTATCTATGTGATCCTTTGCAAGGAACAACCAACTATTAAGGAGGTGTTATTTGGCACTCCATTGCCAAAAAAACACTAACACATTGTTGTAGCAATGACAACACAACCATGCTAAGAGTTTCTATTGCAACTCGTACATATAATAGGAGGATGCGAGGTACCAAGGGGGCCTAGCTATGATCCAGTTAATCAAATGAGGACATCGGGTTGATGTGAATGCTCCCAATTCTCCCAAAATTTTCATTGAGAATGATAATGTGGTGGTATATCATGTTGTCCCACCATCAACCACAGAGCCACAGTCAACCATAGTGTAAGGTGCAAGTTCAACAAAGAATATCATTGCGATAAGAGGATGGAAAAAGGAAGACATGATAGCTACAATTGATGACATATAATTTAGGGGATATTAAATTCATGCCTCTGCAAAAAAACATGGGATTTCTCCCTCTAACATACGTTATTGGATAAATGGGCTGACTCATACAAACTGTAGAGGGTTTGTTACAGTTATGACTAAAGAGGAGGACGATGAGGTGGTTGAGTTGTTGAATAATATGGCCCAATTGGTACATGCATTAGAGCTTATACAACTTAAATCCACAATATCTTAAATATGTCAGGGGAGGTCAAACATATTTAAAGATGGGTTTCCTGGTAAATCATGGTGGAGTGGGTTTAGAAAAGGGCATCTAGACCTTTTGTTATGTACAATAGAGGGCCTTGATAGAGACATGGATTTAAATATAAACCATGGAATTGTGTCTAAGTTCTATTACACTCTTCCTACTTCATATGAGCAACTATAATATGCCCCATACCACATATGGAATTGTGTTGTAACATGCTTACAGACAGGAAGGAATTGTGGTATGTGGGTGATTGCCAAGAGAGGGAGAATAAATGTGCCTACTATTTTTTCTAAGAGTAGGGATTGGATCACTATTATTTGTATTTTCAATCCAATTGGTTCTTCAATCCTATGAATTTATCTATTAAAAGGTAAAAATCAACTAAAAAACTATATACAAAATTTTAAACAATGTGCACACATGGTTGCACATCCCCATGCATGGATGACAAATGAACTATTCTTAAAATGGCTTTGTAAATTTGTTGCATTTGTACCAAGTGGTGTCTCTGCTGAAAAAAAAATAACACCTACTAGTTTTAGATGGACATGGAATTCACATGTTTGTGCAGACAATTGACGAGGCCAACAATTTTGGCATTGACCCGTTAACATTTCTAGCTCATACCACTCACAGATTGCAACCTCTTGATGTTAGCATGTTTGGGCCTTTCAAGAACTATTTTAAGGTCGAGTGAGCTTCATGGATGAAAAATAATCTAGGGGTGGAGGTAAAAAGGTTTGAGCTAGCTGAGCTCCCAAGTAAATAATTTAAAATGGCTCTGACACCTTCTAATATCAGTGTTAGATTTAGGTGGACTAGTATATGGACACTGAATGTTGATTCTCTTATGCATGATATTCATTGTATCTAGGCATTTGATGAGGAAGGTCAAGAAGCAGAGAACTTACAAGACCATGTTGATTCTGAGAATATGTGGATGGGTAGGAAGATGTTGTTGTTTTTGAAGGTATAATGTCCCATTCTGAAGAGAACTTCTATGTTGATGATGATGAACATGTGAGTGAGACACAATTTATTCATGAACCAATTGTAAATATCATGGAGGCTATCACACCTACTAAACCACCTACCAATTATGCATGTGATATTCCATATGAGGCAGTTGATCATGCAAATTATAATGCAAATTTGATTTCAAATGATAATGAAACAATATTTAACAATGAACAATTGAGCATGCCAATGCAAGTAAGCCCACTATCATGGTTAGAAGAGGCCATAATGAACATCAACAAACATAATGCATCATCCACCAATGAGGAAAGCATGGACATGCCTTCACAAACAATAGAGTTGAACACTAAATTTATTCATGATTTTATGGAAAATGGATTGTTTGAAGAAGCTCATGTTCAAAATAAAGTACGAGAGGAAGAAAAAAATAGGGGGAAACCATTTGTCCCGGAAGTTGAAAGGAAAGTGTTAGGCCCTAAGGATTATGTGAAAGAAAAACATAGAATACTTGGTGTGTTCCTAAGCCTACCAGTAGAGAGAGTGGAAGCCTCATCAAGGCACTCAACATCATATTGTCTTCGTTTAGTGTAACAATAATGGTAAAAATCCATGTAAAAAAAATATAAGAACAATGTTAATGAGACATGTTTTCCAAGATGAATGGCGGGAAAAAAATCCTAGTGGGCATTCATTTGATTTATTATGGCTAAAGGAATTGGAAAAAGGAAAGGAAAAGGATTTAGAAAGGAATGAGGCATTATTTGGCATTTTTTTTATGAAAATAATGGAAAATAGGAGAAAAGGATAATGAAAGGTCACAGTTTTCATGTGAGGAGGAAAATGAAGGAAAATAATGGAAAATGAAGAAAATAGAGGCCTCATTAATAAAAATGATTTTGAGGATCATTTGGTAAGATTTTACTCAAGCTTTTGGTCAGTTCCATTTTCGAGCTCTCATTTCTCTCTCTGTCTCTTTCTCATACTCTTGGACACTTAGATTATTCTTTGACAACTTATTAGCTTGAGGGGTCCTTACCCAGGTTTGGAGTTATTGAAAAACCAACAAAACTCTCCAACTACTAGCCCTTTCGGCAATGATATGCTTGCGCAGACCAAAGTCTCACCTGAAGCAGTATGTGCGGGTGCTAGAACCAAATTCTACAGCCTGAGGGATATTTTCGATGTGGCAGATATAATCAGACTTAATGCAAATAATATAACATAATTTGTGCAACCATAGTTAATAGTAACAAATATAGCCCTTCCGCAAATTGTCACAGAATATATTTCGCGTGAAACAGCTAATTATAATTCATTCATATATGTTTATCTAAAATAAATTAATTCTCACACATATATGGAATTAACCAATTAGAAAATTAAATACGCAACCACAAGATAGAGTCAGATCTACATCAAATAAAAAATAATCAAGATATTCAATCATATAAGAATCAGGGTTTTCCAAAAATGCCTTCTTTATTAAGAGATATGCAATTCAGTACAATCTGTCCTATTGTGCACACAACAACAGAGTTTGTAGATAGCTCAGGACTTAGGTCTCCACGCACATAGCCAGTAGGACCCTTTCCACCCAGGCAAAAATCCAGACTTAAAAATAAAAAACAATCAGAATCTCATTCATTCATCTATCCATATAATATCTATCCTCACTTGATTCTTGCATATTTATACTATCATAGACGTGCACATACCATGGTATAAAACCATGGTTTGATACTCATGGTTTTTCCCTTTTACCCTTTACAATATTTAAGGGACTTTGACCCTCCCTAAAGCGCCTTTGACCATTGGCACATAGTTCATACAACAAAAATTAGAAAAAATTATCCAAAAAGTACCCCAGGGGGCCTCTCTCCAACAAGCCCCCAACACAATCTCGTGAATTGTCCCAAGTCACTATGGGGTGATTGCCTTCATATTTGAATTTAGTGTGTCGACAGAGCTCCTGAGTGGCATGATGACTTCAATGCTCTGTGTGGCGGTGATTTGTGCTTCATCCACCAACTTGGCTGTTGTTGGCCCCTCAGCTGCCAAACTGATGCTAAGCTGAGTTTGCTATAGAATTTTGAAGGTGTTTTCAAGGTTCTTAAATAGCTGTAGGGATTCCTTAGCCTAAGGTTGCATCTATGTCTCTAGTAGATTCTTGCGGTAGTGTAGGTCCTCAATCTCTATCTGAATGTCCTTGCCTTCATGAATTTGGGCAAGCCTCTATGCTATTACTAAGGTTGGCGTCGCCATTCTGATCTCTGTAAACTGTTGCTCTTTCAATTTTGAGTTCATTCCTTAGCTATTCAACCATTGGGTCCTCCTGAACAGAAGTCCAAAAACCCATGGCCTCATCCAAGAGTGTACCACATTCTATCACTACTCCTGCTACATTGTTAGTGCCTACCTTTCCTTCTGTTGCACGCTGTGCTCAGATATCTGACAGTGTCTCTAGCTGGAACTTTATTTGTAGCTTGACTATATGCAGTTCAAATTCAGTGTAAATGATCTAGATATTTGTGCATGATGCTTTTAGTGCAGTGACCAGGCTCTATAACTTCATTTTTGGCACATATGAGGTAGAGTAAGTGACCTCTGAAAGGTCACCGCACACTTGATCAATCATAGCTTCTAATGCAGCATGCCGATCCTTAGTTGTGTATCGCGCCTCCTCTGTAGTCTGTTGCTTATTTTGTAGTAGTGTTACGTGATGTTGAGACTCAGCGGAAGTATGTAAGGCATGGGCCTCCCGATGATGCAACTCATCCATGATCATGGTGTGGATAGCGCAAATTTTTCCTCTAGGTAGCATCACCAGGTCGATGCTAATCTCTCCATAGGCTTGCATAGTAGCACGCAAGGCAGGCGACTCAACTGTAATGGCAGGTTCTAGAACCAAAATCATTCGACTATAGAAGGGGGATGAAAGCACCGTGATAATTAGCTGCACACTTATTTGACCAATTATGGAAGCCAACACACTCGCTTGATTCACGCTCTCTTGAATCATGCTCTCTTGAATTTTAACTCTTGAAGTCCCAACTGCACACCCTCGAGAACTGATTTGTATTGCGCTTCCATATCATTCAAGATATCCTTCATGGAAGATGTTGTAGCATGTAAGCCCCTCATTCAAATTTCGGTCTTCAACTCCCTCTGTAACCTCTCAAATTCCCTACCATAGCTTAAGAAATTCATTCTTGCCTACTGTTGCCTTTCCTGCCTCCTAAAACGCATTAGAAAGCATCACGGGCTCATATCCGAAGTAATGAAAAGCCCAACCCCTTCTGCTAAGCCTCTGCTCATTTCCTCCACGAGACCAAAAGCCAGAGCTGAGAGTAATAACAATAGGCGCTTTTCAAAGAACATCGGGTCATTTTCTATCCGCAGATCGCATTTTAAAAGGCTGAAAATTCATATGTGAAAATGTATAAAGCCCCAGCCCCTTTGCTACAAGCCCCAACCACTTCCCCACATGCACCCCTAGCCTAAAACCGAGTGCCTACTCTTAAGGTGCCAATCGCATCCATCGCAGATCGCATTTTCATTGGTTATGACCATTTGATCCATCGCAAATATTTGCGACGCGATCGTCCAATCGCGCAATTGCATTTTTCCGCCCGATCGCATATTCTCCCGTCGCACTTCCGCTAGTCACAATTTTGCGCGTCGCGTGATCCCTCCATCACAAAGCACAGAGCGCATTTTCCTGTTGCACCACCGTCTCCCCATCACGCTTTCTCCATTTGTGAATCTGCGATGTGCCCCTTGGGTCCCACCTTACTAATCCTCCACTCGTTCATTGCAAAACCCCATTTCTCCTTTGTAAAGTCTAAAATGACGTTTGTATTATTTATACAAAGGTTTTCCACCTGATCGCGCAATTGCAATTTCAGTGCCCCCCAATGCATTTTCCCACCGCTCCTTTTTGCAATATTGCGATGGTCGTGTGGGTCCCGCCTCGTACGGTCATTCCCGTCCACCTCATCACCTTCTATAACATTCTTCTCCTGCTGCATATTATATTATAAAACCTTATTATAAAATTTATTTAACTCGGTGTTCCCCACGCCCGCCGCTCTGTTTCATTTTTTTTCCCTGATTTTCTTCATAATTCGCTCAAATGAAGATCTTTGGGCCTTTACATTATAACTCTCTCTTCCGCCACTCTTCACTGTTTTCACAGCTCTCAACTGTTCCGCCACCGTCCCATCACCTTTAAATACATTTGTAGCTGTGGATCTTACTTCGAAAATGGATGGTCAGGGCCCAGCTGCAACCTGTTACTTGGCCAAGTTTGCGTCTACATCACCACTCCATGGTCATCGCCGCATCCACCACCCCTGAGTCTGTTCTCCTTTAATATGTTCGTAGATTTTTGCAGGGTTTTCAATAACAAAGGATGATAATAATCTGCAGCCTCCATTACAAAGGTCAAATTCACTCCAAAGGACCATTCAGTAGACGTAGAATTGTGGAACAAAGATCTGGAGAGGTATACAGACAAGACTTTCATTTAATGAAGCAAGATTGATATTTATCAAACCCCTCAAAGAAATTCAAAAGGGGCAGGTTCTGTTAGATGAAAACACTAATGATGCCACAAAGAATATCAGCAGAAGATTGAGGAGTTCGGTGTCTGGCATTGAGAATTTAAATTTCAGCTCGGGGCTCAAGGGATTGAGAGTACCATGCATAAACACCAATATCCTCCAGGCCTTATTACAACAAGTTTCTCTTTCAGCCAAGTACAGAGTGCTTGTATATTTTAATTTTTATGTCTTGTTTACGAGGAGATTTTCATCCTCAGCATTTATTCCATAGAGCAGCAGCAGAGTACATACAGTACAGCGTATTTACTCAGTAGTATAGGTGCGAATGTTTCCGCCATTTTGTTCAAATTAGGCAAATTTAATGTGCATCACCTACCTCGTTCTCCAGAGTTTTCTGTTTCTTCTATAAAAACCCAGAAGAAAGACATTGTAAAGGTTCCATATTTCTATGAGCAAACTGTGCAGTGAGAAGTTCTTGTATACATCTTGTAAAGATTTTGTATGAAGGCTCAGAGCCTGTAGGGTCTCAGTGAGGAGGAGTTATAACTGTAATGAGGATTCTGGTCTTTGGTATCCCACAATATGTAATATTTTCTTATGTGTTAATATAATATCTCATTTCATGCTATTTATCTTCCTGTATCATGTTCTAGAATGCGAGTAGCTCACTGGTCTTAAGTAAGGATTCATCCCAATTGGTGCCCATACTTGGATTAGTCAAGCGCTTTAAATAGGCCTAGTCATGATATATTGTTCCATGTTCATGTCATTCATATTTTTTGCTATATTAGTTACCTGAGGAGGGTGCTTTTAAAATTCCATTTTCATGTATGGATTCTTATTTGGATAAGCCCATATGTGGTTCTGTTGTGTATCTAGGTATCAGCCTCATGTTAACTAGTATCTCCTTCATGTTTTCCTCACTGCATCCACTTTCTGATATTTGATTTCTGTGGCATACTATTTGAACTGGCCCTCTTTGCAATAATTTGTCTCTTAACTGTCTGATGCTTTTGTATTAGAGTTTTTCATGCTGTTCCTACATTATTCTTATCTTTGTATCAGCTTCTAAGAGAGTTTGGTTCCATTTAAACTAATTTCCTTGTTTTACAAGAGATAGTAAGAGAGCTTTTCAATTGACAACCCAAGCTATATTATGAGCTCCTTGCTATGTTAAGATGTCCTAGGAACTGGTCTATGGCAACTCTAGGATGTCTCTAGGAGTGACAAAATTGTCTACACCATCTTTCTGGCACCATTGCCGGGGATGAATTTGAGAATATCAGTTTCCCTGGGCCTCAACAAATCATATTCACTCTCTAATCAGGTGAGCACAGAGAGTTGAAGAGTTGCGTATCTCTCACCTTGGCGACTCCACTGTTCTTTATTTGATAAATATATTGGTAGTCCTGGCTCCTTGAAAGCCACATTTGAGGCCAGATTCCTCTAAGTTAAAGACATCCTCTGTATCTGACCCAGAGAAGATTATTCATAGAAGAAGTTGGAAAGAAAGAAAATCAGCCCATGCTGAAGTCCTTGAATATTCTGTAGAATATCATCCATCCTCCTCTTCTCAAGAAATCCTGGTTGAAAATTTCGACTCCACCGAGGAAAATCCTGAATATTACTCAGATAGTCCACCCCGGTGAAGTGCAAGAACTAAAGTGAACTTTCATCCTACCCCTGAGGCTGAAGAAGTTAAATAAGTCACAGAAGCAGCTACTGTTAACCGTGAACTATTCCCATCTACACCTCAGGCTTCTGTACAGTACATTCCTATTGTTATCCATACTCCACTTCCTCCTCCTCTTCTGCCTTCATTTGTACATCAGATTGCCGCACAAGCCCCACCTCCTCCAATGGCTAATATTCCTGCGTTCCTGTTAAAAAAATATGCTCCACTGGCCTTACCACAAGTGCTAAATGATATGCCATAGGATTATTTGAAGATTTTGCCTAGATTCAATGGAGAAAATGAGATTGATGCTCATAAACATCTTGAGGTCTTCTGTGCCTTTGCAGAAAATTTGAATGTTGAACATCTGGACGTGGTCTTAAGATTGTTTGTTCAATCTCTGGACGGTGAAGCCAGAAAATGGTTTAAAACATTAGCAGACCGTTCTGTAAATACTTGGGAAAGAATGGAAGAGGTTTTCCTCAGGAAATGGGGAGAAAAGAAAGATCATGGGATGTGTCTGATTGAATTTAATACTCAAAGAAGAAACATAATGAAGGGGTGTTAGAGTTTATTAAAAGATTTAATAAGTTATATTTGAGCCTGCCTCCTGAGATGAAGCCTCACCAAACTGCTGCTAAGGTAGTCTTCATAGCAGCCTTCAATTCAGATTTTGGCTTCTCCTTGAGGGAAAGGAAACCTGCCACTCTAGATGATGCTCAGTCAGATGCTCTTGAATTAGAAGCAAACTTTTCCTCCACCGGAAAATCAAAAGGAAAATTCGAGCAGGATGCCAGAAGAAGAGGTGAAGAGGAGGTATCTACTTCCAACCAGGATAAAGATTCGGACCAAATGGAAGAAATAAGTAAAATGATCGAAAAGATAGTTAAGATTGAATGGGAAGCCCTGAATCCAGCCCTAAAAAATTTTCAGAATGTTCCGAACAGAGGATATAATCCTCAGTATAGAATACCACCATTACAAATATTGCCAAGGGAAGCAAAGGAGCAGCATGATCAGGAACTACACCCATTGCACCTGGAAGGTCTAGTAGATGACTCCACTGAAGGTGCTGCCTATGGACTGAAAGATGCGAATCTTTCCTTTTCAAATAGTGACGAAGAAAAATCCTCTTTTGCTTTCAATTTACAAAAATAACTTGAGAAGATCAAAATCCCAGTCCCCTTGACTGAACTGTTGAAACAACCAGCATATCAATCTCAAGTCGCCTCTTTCATACTTCCTCCAGAAGCAGCATTCACCCCAGATAATAACAAGCCCTGGCAGGTCTTTGATGATGAAGAACAGATGACGAGATTCCTAGAAATGGAAGGTGAATTCTCAAACATGGAGATTGATGCTGACGAAAGAAATTTGACACCACTTGATAGTCAAAGAAAGGAGGAAGGAAATTCGGTGAAGGACTTTAATCCATGGAATGAAGAAATCATATTGCTGGAGAGTATGTTGAATAAATATGATTCAATACAAGAAGGAAAACCTCAATTTCTAAATTGGGAATTGCAGGATGTAAAGATACAAGGAAATGAAGACAGTGAAGACTTCCTGGGTCCTGGGAGAGACTTAATATTTCTAAGAAAAGAATTGGTGACTGAATCATCAAGTAAGACTTTTGGGTCTCATGATTTCGGAACTGACAATTTGGTTGTGTTGGCAGGTATTGTAGAAGACAATCCACCCTTTGGAGTTGTCTTGGATACAGATGAATTATCGCAGAAGAAGGAAGGTGAGGCAACCCTGTCTCATGTGAAGGAACTTGTTATTACTGATAATGACAAGAAGAAGCTGATGTATCTGATAGACAAAGAGAGGACTATAGGAAAGAATTTTGGAGCTACTACAGTGATGGGAAATCAGAATTCCATTCTGATAGAAGATAGGAGTCCAAAATCTGAAGAACTTGATTTGATTGCCAGAAGCAATCAAGTGGGTAAAGGAAAATTACTGAAGATTGTCAAGGAAGAAGAAGAAGAGTATGCTGAAACAAATATGCAACATATTGATGAAATGCTTGTAGACAAATGGTTGAATTTGTTGCTGAAAACATTTAGAGAAGAGAACGAAATTGCAGGCACTGAAGTGAAAATGCCTGAAGTTGTGAAAGGAGCAGGACTAGATACTAGCTTGCAGAATTTAAATATGCTTACTAGTACACAAGGAAGAATGAACGATTATGCTACTGCAGTTAAAGAATTAAAAGGTAATTTACCTTTTAAAGCTAAATTTGCAGGTGATGAACAAAAGAATGTTGCAGAAGGAGGTATCCTGAGAGATATTCAGGAAGTTTGTGAAGCAGCCACATTTTTAGCAAAAGAGGAAACATCGATATTAATGTTCGAGACAGTAGCAGCAACAAAAATCGAAGACAGCAGTGGGAAAAGTAACTTCCAGACAAAAGAAAGGCTAGACATAGAGATTGACTGCATCAGAAGACTGATGATGAAGGTGTCTCATAAACAACAGATAGCAGCAAGAAAGCAGAGAAAGTTTGGCAATGGAAAAACAAGAACAGAATGTGAAAGCATAGCTGGAGGAAAGTTGCAGAACAAAATATGGAAACATAGAAGGGTACAGTTGAAGAATAATGTAGCTAATGGATACCAGCAAAGAAAATTATGGGACCCAGGAGGCAAAGACAGCCTGGTGTATTATATTTTACATTAGTTTTCTTTTTGTTTCATCATTCTTTTAATAATGTGCATGTGCTGATTAATTATGAAGTGAAAACTAGAGGTGCTGAAGAGAAGAATCCACCTAGAGCACGATCAGATGGTCTGCAAGTTCTCGACACGTCTAGGAACGAACATGTCGTCCCCAGATGGAGCCAATGTTGTAGCATGTCAACCCCTCATTCAAATTTTGGTCTTCAACTCCCTCTGGAACCTCTCAAATTCCCTACCATAGCTTAAGAAATTCATTCTTGCCTACTGTTTCCTTTCCCGCCTCCTAAAACGCATTAGAAAGCATCACGGGCTCATATCTGAATTAATGAAAAGCCCAGCCCCTTCTGCTAAGCCTCTACTCCTTTCCTCCACTAGACCAAAAGCCAGAGTCAAGAGTAATAACAATAGGCACTTATCAAAGAACATCGGGTCATTTTATATCCGCAGATCGCATTTTAAAAGGCTGAAAATTCATATGTGAAAATGTATAAAGCCCTAGCCCCTTTGCTACAAGCCCCAACCACTTCCCCACATCCACCCCTAGCCTAAAACTGAGTGCCTACTCTTAAGGTGCTAATCGCATCCATCGCAGATCGCATTTTCATTGGTTATGACCATTTGATCCATCGCAAATATTTGTGATGCGATCGTCCAATCGCGCCATCGCATTTTTCTGCCCGATCTCATATTCTCCCGTCACACTTCCGCTAGTCGCAATTTTGCGCGTCGCGTGATCCCTCCATCGCAAAGCGCAGAGCGCAGTTTCCTGTTGCACCACCGTCTCCCCATCGCGCTTTCTCCATTTGCGAATCTGCGATGTGCCCCTTGGGTCCCACCTTACTAATCCTCCACTCGTTCATTGCAAAACCCCATTTCTCCTTTGTAAATTCTAAAATGACATTTGTATTATTTATACAAAGGCTTTCCGCTTGACGGTGCAATCGCAATTTTAGTGCCCCCCAATGCATTTTCCCCCCGCTCCTTTTTGCGATATTGTGATGGTCGTCTGGGTCCCGCCTCGTACAGTCATTCCCATCCACCTCATCACCTTCTATAACATTCTTCTCCTGATGCGTATTATATTATAAAACCTTATTATAAAGTTTATTTAACCCGGTGGTCCCCACGCCCGCCGCTCCGTTTCATTGTTTTTCCCTGATTTTCTTCGTAATTCGCTCAAATGAAGATCTTTGGGCCTTTACATTATAACTCTCTCTTCCGACACTCTTAACTATTTTCACCGCTCTCAACTGTTCCGCCACCATCCCATCGCCTTTAAATACATTTGTAGCCGTGGATCTTACTTCGAAAACGGACGGTCAGGGCCCAGCTGCAACCTGTTACTTGGCCAAGTTCGCGTCTACATCACCACTCCATGGTCATCGCCACATCCACCACCCCTGAGTCTATTCTCCTTTAATATGTTTGTAGATTTTTGCAGGGTTTTCAATAACAAAGGATGATAATAATTTGTAGCCTCCATTACAAAGGTCGAATTCACTCCAAAGGACCATTCAGTAGACGTAGAATTGTGGAACAAAGATATGGAGAGGTATACAGACAAGACTTTCATTTAATGAAGCAAGATTGATATTTATCAAATCCCTCAAAGAAATTCAAAATGGGAAGGTTCTGTTAGATGAAAACATTAATGATGCCACAAAGAATATCAGCAGAAGATTGAGGAGTTCGGTGTCCGACATTGAGAATTTAAATTTCAGCTCGGGGCTCAAGGGATTGAGAGTACCATGCATAAACACCAATATCCTCTAGGCCTTATTACAACAATTTTCTCTTTCAGCCAAGTACAGAGTGCTTGTATATTTTAATTTTTATGTCTTGTTTACGAGGATATTTTCATCCTCAGCATTTATTCCATAGAGCAGCAGCAGAGTACATACAGTACAACATATTTACTCAGCAGTATAGGCGCGAATGTTTCCGCCATTTTGTTCAAATTAGGCAAATTTAATGTGCATCACCTACCTCGTTCTCTAGAGTTTTATGTTTCTTCTATAAAAACCCAGAAGAAAGACATTGTAAAGGTTCTAGATTTCTACGAGCAAACTGTGCAGTGAGAAGTTCTTGTATACATCTTGTAAAGCTTCTGTATGAAGGCTCAGAGCTCGTAAGGTCTCAGTGAGGAGGAGTTATAACTGTAATGAGGATTCTGGTCTTTGGTATCCCACAGTATGTAATATTTTCTTATGTGTTAATATAATATCTCATTTCATGCTATTTATCTTCCTGTATCATGTTCTATAATGCGAGTGGCTCACTTGGTCTTAAACAAAATTCTGTTGATTGGTGCCCATACTTGAATTAAGTTGAGCGCTTTAAATAGGCCTAGTCATGATATCTTGTTCCAGGCTACATATCTTGTTCCCGTATTCATGTGTTTCATATTTTACGCTATTAGTTACTTGAGAGGGTGCTTTTAAATACCATTGTCATGTATGGATTCTTAGTTGGAGTATAGCCCATGTGGATTGCAGTTGTATATCGGTATCGACCTCATGTTAGCTAGTATCTCCCCTTCCATCTTTTCCTCATGCATCCACTTCACGATATTTTATTTAATGACATACTATTTGAACCGGCCCTCTTTGCAGTAAGTTGTCTCTTAACTGTCTGATGCTTTTGTATTGGAGTTTTGCATGCTGTTCCTACATTATTCTTATCTTTGTATCAGCTTCTGAGAGAATTTGGTTCCATTTAAACTAATTTCTTTGTTTTACAAGAGATAGTAAGAGAGCTTTTGGATTGACAACCCAAGCTATATTATGAGCTCCTTGCTATGTTAATATGTCCTAGGCACTGGTCTATGGCAACTCTAGGCTGTCTCTAGGAGTGAAAAAATTGTCTACAACAGAAGACTTGATCATGCTCTCAATTTTGGTGAGGGTGAGGTCCTCTGTTCTTATCAGCTTGGAAACCTTCCTCCTCTTGCATGGGTCCTCAGGGGCCTAAGAGCCTCTCTTAGTTCCTTTGGTTGTCTATGTTGTAGGGGCCTCAGTACCTTCACCATCTTGATCTTATGCTTCCTTCTCCAAATCAATCATTTTTCCCATCTTGGTAGGCTCAGGCTCTTCTTCAGTTTCCTTTCCTTTTTGTTGAGTGTCCTTGATTGTTCGTGGCTTGGATGGAGTCCTCAGCATGGATGAAGAGGCACAAATAGTGGTGTGAATTTCTAACCATTCAGGCGACCATTCTGTTGTGATGTGAACAATTCATCCTCTGAGACCAGGCATGCTATTTCATACCAAATTACTTCCACATCACCCTTCGTGCTAATATGCATGTTCTAGAATGTGGCTTTAAAATCTGTAATCTGTTTGTATTGGTCGTAGAGGGTTAGCGACAACCTCGGGTTTCTTTGAATCACCTGGAATAAATCAGAGTCGAACATCACCCAAAATATCTTATTCTCCATGATTCTGGAGGGGATCCTCAAATTCCAAAATGTTGTGTAGCATGTATCTTCACACAGGTATGGCTCAATGTGGGGGAACTGGGTGTCTTGCGGCGTCTTCCACCTGATTAGTGCAATGAGGAGAAACCACCAATCATAATAAAAATTCTTCCCTTCTTCCTATACTTCGTGCAAATTGGCTACAAATTCAAAAAAGAGGTATTGGAACCAATTAAACTGCATGCCCTTCTCACATTTCCCCGTTAGCCCAATGACATGCGCCAGAAATTCCTTTTCCCGGCACTCGCTCATCGCCTTGCACGTGAGGATCAACATGAGAATCTTGACTGCAGGATCATTTATTTCTTGAACCAATAAACCTTAGGTATTCTGAGATACCTTAAACTTCTCCTTGACCTCTTCGTAAACTCTTTTCTCTTGGGTTTTTCCTCCAAAAGTTATCACAGGGTCCTCCCCCTGGTTGGGCAAGTTGATGGTCCAATGGATCAATGCTGCATCAATTGGAATTGACCCTCCTAGCCATAGGCAGTCATCATGGAGGAGGGCGAGTTGTTGTTGTACACATATATCATTGATTAGGTTGCGCCTGAAGTGTGGAATGTGTAGGAGGTTTAGAAACCCCTATTTATGCAGGCTCAATGCCCAGGAATTTGGCTCAACTCTGACCACCCCACCGTCATATGGGATCTTTTCTAGGTACATGGTGGGTGAAATTTCCAGGAATTTCTCCTGGTCTGCCATGTCCCAGTGCTCCATCATTAATAGTGGGATCTTCGTGAACATATCACCTTCGACAAGCATGTTTTCTAGGAGCAACTACATATTGATGTATGACCGCACCTTATATAAATCCTTTGGGACCTTTACTAAGGCTTTGCGTGGAACAACGTACACAGGCAACCATGATATTTGATCAATTTTTTCCACGACATCCTCCTTCGTGATGGTTTGAGGTAATTCCTCCATATGTTTCTTCGGGCGCTCTACAGTGGTTGAGTGCAACTCCGTGGTCTTTTGGCGAGGTGAATTTCGGGACCCCAAGGACTGCCCCTTATTAGATTGGACTAGCAGATGGGTCTCAATAGCCTGCACAAGGGTTTCTTCAGCAAGCGTCACAGAAGGTGTTAGCTTATTGGAAGTCATGCTTGGTGGAATGGGATGACCTAGACCTCGGTGGTGCAACTCTTCTTTAGGGATCGGATCAATGCTAGACATACGCTTCATACAATACTCGAAGAGAAGAGAGCACAAAGAAATTAAAGGGAACTAATGTGACCCTTTTGGTCATATTTATAGCGTAGGGGATTCTTAAATGGTCTTCTACTCATTAATGTAGCCCCATAAATGTTAAATGACTCCAAATTTCACATAATCTCCTCATTTAATTTAGTTTAGGTGCTCCTCCAAATTGCAAGAACATTGTCTTGTCCAGGTTTACTTTTCCCAATGACTATATTTTGGCACCTCTGCGACCAAGTCAACCTTCTCGAGCAACCGCTGTGTGCACGTCAAACCTATCTACACATCTTCCATCCTTGTTTCACAAACCCATACTTCCGGCCATATAGTCATTTGGTGCATGTAGGGAGAGGGTTATTCATATATGGTTTCAATCGACTACCATTACTATACCCAGGAAGGTCTTCTCCACTTAATGTGGCCAAGCGTACCACACCTCGTTCTATGATTTCTTTGACAATATAGGTCCGAGCCAATGTATTTTGAACTTCCCTGGGTGGCGCGCAAACTTGTTGTCATATAATAAAACCATATCCTCTTCCTTAAAGACCTTCTATCGAATGTGCTTGTCATACAAGCCTTTTTGTGTGCCTTCTATACCTGCTGATGGAAACCTGTAATGAACCATTATTCTTCCAGCACAACCAATTGTGATAATCGTTCTTCCATAATATCCTTGTTGGTAAAATATATTGCTACGATTTCTAACATTAAATTATCAAACCGAGACTCGTAAGCTTCGAGGCACAAGCGCAGGTAACGTAGGATTAGAACATCTAACTTAAACTAGGGTATGAAATCATTTCAATTCCTAAGTAAAAAATCATTGTTTCTATGAAAGAACATATTGGTTACTCGCTATAAAATAACATTTTCTGGAAAGAAGCTCTAATCTACCACTCATTTGCTAAAAAGAACACTCATCTAAGGAATTAAAAGAATCTCACTGTGACTCCTAAAAAGCTTTCAATTTAAAGGCTCCTAATCTAGATGAAACATGAAATTCATAATGAAAAGAAAGCAAAACAAAATTATACTAAACTAATGCCTCTGTTATGGAAATAAATTCACACTCAGACTATTTTACAAAGCAATTAGTTACTCTAGAAAAGGACAATTAAATTAACACTAAGATTTTATGAACCAATTGTTTACACTATGAAAAATGATTAAATAATCACAAAGCAATTATTAACACTATGAAAGGCAATTAAATTTCAAATTTCTTTCTACAAAGAGATTTTCTATACTAAGAAAAAACAAGAAGGCTTTTCAAGGAAATCTATGAACTAAACTACAATAAATGATAGAGAAATTAAATTGACACACTTTGATGCAAATAGAAACCACAAATCCAATTCCAATTAAAAATATAAACACTAGATCTAAATCTCGGGTCTCACAAATTCACTTCTTTTAACTTCAATAAACAAAAATGCATACCTATATTCATTTTCATACCAACTAATTTAAATGCAAAATCTAATTTTTAACACAGAAAACTGATTGTAACATCTAATTATATAGTTAAAAAAGAAAAATCAATGTAAAATCTAATTTTGTACTTAAAACAAAAAACTCAATGTAAAATCTACTTTTGTCCTTAAAATAGAAAACTCAAAACATAACTCAAAACATAACGTTAAGTACAAAAAACGATTTTTCACAATGCTACCAAATGTCACAGTGATCAATTTTAATTCAGAAGTTCATTCACTCAATAAACCACGAGTTTAACTAATGCAGACAAAAGAATATTTACTCAAAAACCTTAATTACAATTCATGAATTAATCGCACGAAATCATCATATGGATCTAGTTATGTTCAATTGATAATTCGTTTGCATTTGAATGAGCTCAACGCTTCTTATAAGAGGCAGAACATCACTTTTGTGTTAAGGATTTAGGAACGCTCTGCTAACAATATAAATACAATATCAGAATGATTTATTGAATTCAATGCGACAAAGGAAATTTAAATAAGAGATCTATGCAATCACAACATAAACCTATTTAATTCTCATGGAAGATTAGTATAATCTCACAATTATATACCTATGAAACTAACAGAGAGGCTTTGTGCCAGATTGTGGTGGGCCCTTGCCACACCTGGGTGAGCTTGAAATATTTATAGAGAGAAGGAGATATAAGGTATTCGAATTAAAAACTCACTGTGACCATAAATTTGCGATGATTTGAATCCAAACATGCCCATAATATATAACTAGAATGGAACCTTCAAATACAAAATGAATTGTTTTGCTTGAAATTACATTCAAAAACTGATAATTTTGTGGCTTAATCTCTATCCATATCCTATGTACAAGCTGAGCTCTTAGATTTTTTTATACAAAGGTGTTGATGAAACAAGAGATCAATTACATTCCAAATAAACACAACAATAAACAAATTCATGCCGTATTTAATTTCTCTATATGGCCTTTGAATCGGCTATGGTTGGGTTTATTATAATAAATGCATGGATGGAGGAACAATCTCTATGTTAGCCCATCAAATCTTGGTCTTCCATGTGGCTGACCCAAAAACGTGGCCGAATTTGTCAAACCATTCACGTTTAGCCTATTTCTGTACTTAAAAGCATACTTAACAATTTGTTTAGCCTTCACTCCCTTTTGGTGATGAATTTTTCTGAACGGTTTCTGGGTTATATGAAACATGGTATTCTAAGCGTGATGCAAGTCCTAAAATGTCTATATTCCTCACAATTTTATCACAAACTTCATATTTTCACCTACATCAATCTCATTCCATACTGAACTTGTAGCAATTAATTTTACCTGTGTAGAGTTCTGGCAATGAAACCCTGCAACAATTAAAATTAGAAAAACCATCATTAGTAAATCATGGAATAATCATCTTTAATAATATAAAATCGAAGAAAAATAATGATAACCAACCATGGAGTGTATTTGATGGAAAGTTATGGAATTAGGGTACGAAATGGATTAAAAACCTAGGGTTTTAGGGTATGAACTGTGATATTGCATGATGAAAACATGGGAATACTCGAGGCCCAACATCCCCCCATGCCTGAGGTTTTGCATGTCCTCATGAAAAAAAATACTTTTCTCATATATAGGTTTTTATGGCATCATGGCTTTGGGCAGGGTTAGTTCTTGTGGAACAATCACTGCATGAAGATTTGAGGGTGTTGGTTCTTGTGGAGCGACACCATTATTATTTGACTACCATAGATTTGATTTTGAGAGTAATACATATTGATGAATAGGTGAAAATGGAAATGGTGGATGAGATGAGGTGGTGATGGATATAGTAAGATATGTGCTAGCATGATCTATTTTTGCGAGGCTAGTGCTCATGGATGGTTCCTTTATGAAAGGAAACAATGAATTCACTCTCTGACAATATGTGTGAATGTAGGAGGGGAATGCACTACATTTATTGCTTTTTTTTACATGAGCAAATATGATTATGACCTTATTAGAGTATCATGCAAATGGAGGGTATATGAAAAACCAAATATAAGGAATATGTGGTGGTTAATCATCAAAGCTTTCTTAAATTTATAATGAATTAAAGAATCTTAAGCCAACTTTACCTCAAGTTTTACCCTTGTTTTTGATGTCCTCAGTGCTGCAAGATGAATTGAATGATGGAATGGATGGAGCTGATGCGACTACTGATATGACATGCTGAAGAAGATGAAGGATAAACTGAAGATGTTAAAAGGTCTTAACATCCACATTATCTTGAAAATGTTGATGCATGTGTATTTTTTATCGTGTCTTCCTGATACAACACAAGCACCATCATAAATAATCCTCTTTATTGAAATAAAGGAAATAGGTTAAATAAAGAACAATTACATGATCATGCTCCAAGTTTAAGATACTAGCCCAGCAATTGTGATAATGAAAAGCATGAGTAAGCATAAGGTGGAAATGTGAATTAAACATAAAAATTCCAATCATTTCTCTCCTAATATCTCTCTCTCCCCCCATGTCGATCAATTTGCATGTCCACATGAAATCAAAACCTCTGATAGAGACCAACTATTAATTAATACTTAAGGATAGGGTTTCTATATTACAGTCGTGCTTTGAGCTATAGGGCTAATTAAGTGATATCATCTCAGTAAGTTTTAAGTGATGTCAACTTCCTTTGCATCAATGAGATAAGAAAAAGTTGTGAATAGGGATTCAAGACTTACCTTTATTATTCCAAAAGAGTAACTAATGTTAGGGATACTAAAAGAATGCTAACAATGTTGTTACTGCAAGGATAGTGTCATCCTAAAATGGTTAACAATAAAAATTTCCACAAAATATCTCAAGAGTAGTCCAAAGCAATAGGTCTTCATTTTCAATAGCCTCATTATTATAAATATAAGTGACATTATTTAAAAACCAAGGCATTAAAATGGACAGAAATAGGGGCAAATAAATATGACAGAATGATACCATCCGAGGATGATTGTCTTACCATTATCCAAGCATATAGTTGAAGCTCCTCTTATTCAAGAAAACAAAATCAACTACACTAATGGCATCAAATCTATGAAAGCCAAATTATTTCTAAAATATATAACTCCAAAGCATATTACTGAAATGATATTAAAGCCATTCTCAGAGAGATATGATAATGAGTTCATGGAAAGACAAAAACAATCGAGTAAATCATAGTGTAAAATTAACTTTAATACCATAGGCATGGCCCTGCTGCCAGCAAGCGTCTATAGCCTCGATAAGGATGCCTCTTAACCCAATGAAATGCATGTGTCCCGCCTATTAGATATAGATTAAGATTCATTCAAAAGTATTTACTTTGATTTGGGAATTAACTGAATACCATTGGCTTGGCTTGGTAACCAACGAACGACATTGCCATTCACAAGAGATAACAAGAATGAACAAGTCGGCTCTTGATGAGATTTCCTGTCTTCCAGTTTTTCAACTTGAAATCCATTACCTTGGCTTGGTGACCAGTAGCAGTAATATCATTCCCATTAATACCAATGATCATATTAGTTCAGCTCGTAATGAGACCTCCTATCCCTCAATTAATTCGTTTATGTTAAAAAACTCTGATTATGATTAACCTCAAATAGGTTACTTAATAGGTGGGGAGGAAAATCTACTCTTTAAGACCACAGGATGGTGTGAAAAGATTTTAATTACTAATATTTAATGGTTGGTCTTCATACCCTAAAGACTCATTAAAAAAAAAAATATTAGATAATGACTAAAATATTCCTCGAGTTGGTCATGCTAGGGTTCTTATGAGAGCTCATTATGGTTTTATAGGAATGGTTCACCATAGGATACTTTTCATCAATACCTTCAAAGAGAAACTTGAAAAGGTTTCTTGGATGATATCCTTTCAAGGTTATGAATGGAAAGTATAACAATAAAAATTTACCTAACTATCACAGTAAATAATCTTATCCAATAATCAAAGTCACCTTATCAAATATGAGGCATTAAGAGTGAATTGGTTTTGACAAGTCTTACCACAAGAGTGTATAATGAAAAAAATTTCAATGGATATGCCTTAGGAATTGCAGTTTTAAGAATGTTGTTGTAGCAATTTTATTTTAAATGACAGTCTACCCTACACTACTTTAGAGAGAGGAAGATCTCCTTCAAGTGTAGGAGTACTTCCAATATAACCATGTGCATAGAATGCTAAATATACTCATGCTCAATTTTAAAGAATAAACTTCAACACGTACCAGAGTATGAGAAACCAGTTTCTTTAATTGATATGGTACCAAGACTTTTTAAATGATGAGGGAATAAGGTGTATTAACAACTACTTGAAACCAGGATTAAATGAGATCCACGTATTTGGTAATGTTCCTAAATTAGCTTGAGCTAATTTGGAACATTAATTTTGCCTTATTTATTTTGCATTTCATGATTAATGAATAAATTGTAAAGGAGAATGTCTAATTCTCTTGGAAATCAAGAATAAATTAGTTCCTATGTGAAAAGAGACATATTTAGGCCATTTGAATAAAATATTGCAGGTGTGAAAGGGCCAAGACCACCAAAGGAGATCCTATTTGACCAAGTCAACAATGTTGTCTAGGTTCATTGAACCTCCTTGATGGATTGCGATGTTCTAGAAGGGGTTTCCAAGTGTGAAAGGAGCCAAAAGATGAAGTGGTTTAGGGTTTTCCAAGAGACTCAAATATTATAAAAGGGAGGAGAAGGGTCATAAGGAGGTTGTTGATCATATTTCATTTTTGAGCTTGCTAAGGCAGCTCCATTTTTCTGCGCTATTTAGCAAGAGAAAGAGAGGATCTCCTGTTTAGGAATCCTCTCTCCTTCCATGGAGTAGCTCTTTGGAGGAGGATTGAGCTACATATTCCTCAATCCAGCATTGGCCAAAGCTATTACCATCATCTACAGCGTTAGCTCTGCAGCAGAGAGGACGTTGTGTTGCTGGGGGCAGCAAAGGAGGAACTCATGGAGTCATTCTTGTTTGTTTTCTTCAGTGGAGGAGTGGTCTATTCATTGGAGGAGCTGCAAGGAGGATTCCTGGGCTTTATTTCAGATCTTTGGATGAGGCCAATATTCCATCATCTCCCACTGCGCAGTCCATGGAGGAAACTACGTTATTTCAGAGGAGGCAGTGAGAGAGGGGTTCTAGAGCTTCAAAGGAGGGGTGTTTTTGAGTTAAAGGGATCAGCCCTTTTCTTGGAGACATTATCGAAGGAGGGAAATCAGATTTCATATCAGCCACAACCTCAATCATATTTCAATTCAGTTGCAGTGACAACTCAATTGTCATATTTTGTATTCCCCGGAATTTCTAGCAATCTCTCCTAGATTGGCTAGAAATCATGTATTTCAGCCCATTTCTTTGTTATTGGGCTATTTATTTGTGTCCTAAAGCCACATTTATATTTCATGTATATTCAGAAACTGCTACCTTCATATACACAGTGCAGTCACTGCTCTCCGACATTTTGTGGAGTTGCAACAACTCATGTAATTCATTGTTCATTCATTGGAGGTTGGTTCTTAAAGCTTGAGTGGCTTGTCCCTCAACTATTTATTGTATATTATTGATGATAAAATCATATAATGTTGGCTGCATACATTTACCTCCTATGGTGTATTCATATTTTTAGATTTTAATGGTTATGTTCACATATTGTTGTAAGCTCTCTCATTGAGCATTGTTTTAGAGATCTAGTTTGGGGAGATCTGTATAAACCATCTAGAATCATTTCTTTGAGCTCATTTTCTGCATAGGGGCTGTATGTTGTGCGTTATAAGGCATCACAATAGTGGTTTGTCTTATTTTAATAGAAACTTCCTTATACAGCGTCCTCAAGGACCCTATAGCAGAAATTCCTGAAGTGGAAATATTGCATATCCCTAGACAGAGTCTGTGAAGGGCCAGATAGCTTCTGGATTTCACACTTCCTTGTGAAGGTGACATATCTGGTAAATTCCACAGCAGTCAATCTCTGTAATGGACTTGTGGTCTTTCTATTGAAGGAATTTTGGAATATCCTAAGATATTCTCGATGAAGAAGAAAGTTTCAAATTTGGAACATTACAGTGGTATCAGAGCATGATATCTAGCATAGCCTATGAGATCAAGCTATCAGTGAATCAAGAGCAAGGTAAAAATGAAGAAGATGAGTTTAATCTCATCTATTTTAAGATCTAAGAAGAGCATCCCCAAGGAGAATGTTCAAGAAGAAAAGAGAAGAAGTAGTGAAGCTCCCAAGGAGTTTCAAAAAGAAGATCTTCCAATCAGATCTAAAAGATCTGTGCATGAGGAAAATTTTGAATCCTCGTCTCATGGATATGTGCACTCGGCCATATCACTAGAGCTTCAGCGTTTTGCCAGTGATTCCTTCATGAAGGGGAAAAAAGAAGGTGTAAGTTTGTTTGATGCCTTGCCAAGGGCAAGATCTCCAAGGAGTAAAGGGTCCTCTTCTCAAGAGGAAAGCATGAAGGTTTCTCCTTCAATATTTGATCAAGATCTATTGTCTCTCATTAATGATGGGGCAATTTCAGTTATTAAAGAGGAGGAGAAGGCAGGAGATGATAATGCAGTCAAAACAAAGGCACCTCAAGCACTTCATGAGGAAGAGGTTGGAGCACTTGCTCCAAGAGGAGAGACTCTTGCACTCTTGCAAAGAGTCTCGTAGGATCTCATGCATGAGGATCATGTACTATCATTGATTAATGATGAGGTCTTGGAGATAGGGGAGGTAGGAGAAGAGGAAGGGCATCACAAGGTGGAGAGCATGAACCCTTCTCTACTTCAAAGCTTGGAAGCACAAAGAAGGTAAGAGGACTTATGCATTGAAGGTAGGGACAAATCTGTCTGCCTACATCCACATTCTACTCTATGCCTTGACCCCTCTTTGCAATGAGGTACTCTACTATGAGCCCCTCTTGATAGGAGGAAATCTAAAGTGTTCTATCAACTATGGGTAGCATATACATAATTGGATAAGGAGGGAGCCTTGGGAGAAGCTAGCACAGTGCAGAGAATCTCTCAAGAATTCAGGAGAGAGATGAGCAGTTTCCTGAAAGGGACATTGCAAAATCCCACTCAGATATCTGCACTGAGAAAGGAGAAATTAGAGATCTATAATGGCATGAGCATGAGGGCACATGGAAAATCCATATCTTTGGGGCAGCCCATGATCTCTTCATTCACAAAGGATATTTCTGAAGATGGCAAGGGGATCCTAACCCTCTTGTATGCATGGGCCAAAAGGAAGAGGTTTTGGCAAACAAGGACTTTCCGAGGGGAAGTTGATTTCCATATGCTCCAATCTTGTCTTATGCAAGAACAACTGCAAATGGGGCAGCAAAGGGAAGGTTATGATGCTCCAACATGTGATTTTGATGTCAGAGATGTCAAATATGGGAGCCATGAGAAGACAGGGGCTGCATTTTAGACCTCTACAGCACTGTCATTCTTGGAGAGCTTGGATCCTTGTTGGGATTCCCAACTCATGATGGAATACTCCAAGGACTTTTTCACATGGGGGGTTCTTGAAGGGGAAGTAAAGGATGAGATGTTCAAGGTGGTATATGGAGTTATCCATTTCTATAATCTTATTCTTTTGGTTAGCAACTCCAAACTCAAGGAGAGACTATTTGATGCCATCTATGAAATCCTGCTTTCCAAACCCACTGGTTTTGTCAAAGCATATCATACTCTCTCGGGTGGTTTCATATGGGAAGGTTTCAAGGAATATGTGTACTCTGATATGAAGTTGTGCATGGACTACCTGGTAGAGGAGGAGGAACATAGCTCTTGGGAGGAGCCACCATTCATACCTCCTTATTCTTTGAGTGTGAGAGGGAACTCATCCATGAGTTTCCCCACTGATGTAAAACAAGTATATAGAGAGGCTCATCCTCTTGAGAATTATTATGTATCTCCTATATGCTTATCTTTTTCTAACACTCATTTGCGGGACATGGTGCCAAGATGGGGCACTAAGTATGATGGGTTTCATAGGCCATTCAAGGCCATGAACTATGTTGATGCAGGTCATTCCTTCGAGAACCTTGGAAATCTATTATATTCCTCGTGGTGTGATCCTTTTACACCCACCATGATGTATATTCTCCAAGAATTCCAAAGACATGAGGCAGAAAACAAGTGTTGGGGGAGGAACTTGCCATATTTTATTCTATAGCAGTGAAGGGTAAAACTGCACTAGTTGCACATGAGGGGACATCTTCCTTCTCATATATCACACATGGCAGCTAGCATGATTCTAATCATGATCCCACAAGCTGAAGATGTCCTTATCCTTTTTGGGGGCATAGTTGGAGGAAAGGCACACTTGTTGAATGTTCCCTTGGGGAAAGGATTTCCCCATTCTTTTTGCAATGCATGCTTCTATGGGAGAATGAGATTTTTTATGCCCACTATGATAAATCACTTGTATCTTTGTAAATTGAGCCATATGTTGGTTGGTGACATGCCTCTAATATGTATTGGAGAGGAGATCTTCTATGGATTTCCAAGCTGAGAGGTGATCCACTTCATTTTGATGATAGCATGGAGATGGGAGTCTTTCATGGATCATGAAAACCCCATGATAGTCATCACTTATATCTTGAGGAGGCCATGGATCAGTAAGAAGGTTTCCACAACAACTTTCCATTTCTTCATGTGAGAGCCTTTGAGTTTATTCACCAAGGGAAAGCTTGCATATTAAGGAAGGACCATTGGGAGGACAAAGATATTGTAGAAAATTCAGAGCAATGGAGTAGACTATTCGATGAGGAGGCCACAAGAGAAGAAGGGGGAGTTTTGCAAAACCCTTGCAGTTGCTTGAGGATAAGCAACATTTGGAAGGGGGAGACTGTAATGTTCCTAAATTAGCTTCAGCTAATTTGGAACATTAATTTTGCCTTATTTATTTTTCATTTCATGATTAATGAATAAATTGTAAAGGAGAATATCTAATTCTCTTGAAAATCAAGAATAAATCAGTGCCTATGTGAAAATATACATATTTAGGCCATCCGAATAAAATCCTGCAGGTGTGAAAGGGCCAAGACCACCAAAGGAGATCCTATTTGACCAAGTCAACAACGTTGTGTAGGTTCATTAAACCTCCTTGATGGACTGCGCTGTTCTAGAAGGGGTTTACAAGTGTGAAAGGAGCCAAAAGATGAAGTGGTTTAGGTTTTTCCAAGAGACTCAAATCTTATAAAAGGGAGGAGAAGGCTCATGAGGAGGTTGTTGATCATATTTCATTTTTGAGCTTGCTAAGGCAGCTCCATTTCTCTGCATTGTTTAGCAAGAGAAAGAGAGGATCTCCTGTTTAGGAATCCTCCATCCTTCCTTGAGGAGCTCTTGGAGGGAAGTGTGATAGATTGAACCACTATTTGGTTGGAGGCCAAGCTATGCTTGCATAGATAGCGCTGGTTCACTGAGGGTTTTGCTGCTACTGTAAGTGTAGTGAGTGGGGTTCTAGATCTACAAGGATCTACTTGTTCTTGGAGTCTCCTCTCAGGGAGGGTGTCTTGTGATCACCCGGAAGAGGGTCTCTATTGTATTTTGAATTAAGATCTGTATATTTTATCTGCTGTAATATTCTATTCAAGCTACAGAATTGTCTCCTTAGGGAACTGCGTTATTTTCATGTACTGTTCCTACTGCTATTTGGATCTCTCATTGTACAAGATCTCAAGTGATTGAGGCTTGCCTCTTATCTTGAAGATTTATAGAGTAGCCTTTTGATATCTATTGTTCAGATCTGATATGAATTATAAAGAAAATCATCTTCAGAAATTATTGAAGCTTTCTGTAGTTCTATGTACAAAAAGTTAGATCTACATCTTATTATGCAATATTTGGTCAAAACCCCAAGGGGATCTTGTTAAGAAGGCTGTGTAGTTTCCAGATCTGGTATGGATCTGAGGTTTCATCCATATATCTGTTGTAGATCTGAGTTCTAATATCTAATTTCTGAAGCACATCAAAGAAAACATTGTACATTCATTTCTGCAATTTTTACATGCTTTGCAGCTTCTATTTCTGAAGAATTCTTGCTTCTTGCCTCATGTAATTTACTGTACTTCTCAAGGAACTCCATTATAAGTCTGATTTTCTTCTGCTATACTGAAAAAAAATTTTAATGGCTGATCTCTAGTGCCTTACAGTAGAAACTGCGCAATTCCTGAAGAGGGGTTTCTCTTATATTTCAGCTCTCTCTTTGGCTGATTTTCAGCTAGTGTTGTTTGTGGGAGATGTGTTTAAGGTCTCTAAACTCATTTTTTTTTGCTAAAATTCAGCATGGAGATCCCACATAGCCTGAGATAGGGGAAAATATCCCTAGTCTACATTATTTTTGCACTGGGTTTCTTATACAGTGTTTCCCTTGAGCCTATTGCAGATTTTCCTGAAAGTGGAATTTCCTACTCCTTGTCTGTTTGGATTTTGCTCCTCTTCAGATCCATCCTTTAGATCTGAAGATCTAAGGATCCCAAGGGCTAAAAACCCCAATAGGAGTGTGCTATTCCCATACTTTTTGTGTTTCACCAACTTTCTATAGACAGAGTCTGAAATGGGCCATGTAGCCTTTGGATCTCACCCTATCCTTAGAGGTGTCAATTGATAGTGAATGCTATCATCTATAAAACCAACATAGTCAAATATAACTAAAGGTGGTTGTCCTGGAGAAAAGGTGGACAAAAATCCTAGGATAGACTCATCAGTATGCTCATCAGTGAAATACCCAAGTATGAAGGAAAGCATGGAGATTACATGCCTTGATCCTTCAGGGAACTTGGCAATTGAATATGGAGGGTTTAATTTAGGAATTTCAACATACAGAGGCATGAAAGTATGGAAAATCATAAACCTCTTAGGAAAGTCTAAGTTAATGTATAACTTAGTGAGGGCTTCAATAGGTAATGGGACTGCTTGGGGATCTGGTTGAAGCTGCAACATTTGGTTTATTCACTCTGCAGTGATGGTAAATAGTACCTATTTATTTGCATTCACAATAGCTCTTTGTTTAGGAATGTAGTACTACTGACATAGTTTGTTAATTTATTGACAAGGGTGAGTCACGGGGACTACAGATTTGGGCAGATTGGGTTCCCAAATGTGAACTTCTTCTTGATGATCTAGAGATTTTTCAAAAAACCAGTTGTGGACATCTAACAAATTGAACTTAACTATAGGATTTGTTATTTGTATTCAATATCAGCTAAGGGAATATGCTCAATATCAACAAATGGGGGTTGTAATCGGTTGACTATAATTTCAATATTTGGAGTCATGGCAGGAGTAGCTTTAGGAGCTTTTATAACCCTCAAGCTTGTTTACACTCTGTTTTTTAGGCATTTTGTTTGGCTTCTGCAAGTTTAAACTATTTTCAGAGGCAATAACAGAGGCTTGATTAGGTAGATTCAGCAAAATAGAATGTCTCTTTGGATTTTATGCTCAATTAGGTCTCTCAAATGAAGTTCTGAGGCTAAAAACTGGCCTAAAACAGAAAACAGGGGTTTTCTAAGTTTTTTGAATGAAAAAAAAGGGTTGAAACTCTGTTAAAAAAGGGTTTTCAGAACATATAGGGCATCTGTAGAGGATTTCTAGCCTTTAGAGCTTGAAATTGATCATTAATCTGTGAAGAAATGATAATTTTCTTTGAAAATGGTTCCTGGGAAAATTTTGCTAGGGTTTTTCCTGTTTCTGGGACTTTTGGGAAATTTAATTTAATCAATTTCGTAATTTAAAAAGTTTTCCCTTTATTTTGAAGGTTTTTTGAATTTATTTGCAAGTTTGAATCGTAGAAAAATACTTGTTTTGATGCAGGTATCAGTTTTAACAGGGTTTATTCAATCTTCTGGTTGATTTGATAGCTTCAATGGTTGAACTAGAGAAATATAGCTCCTCAGCAGTCTTTTACAGGTTTCTTTCGTGAATTTAGGAAGTTATGGGAGTCAAAATGGCTAACAGGGGCTTTTTGCAGCTTTAACAAGTCGGGGAGGTGAAAAAACTGGCTAAATGCGAAAGATAATGAATTAACACATTTTGCCAAGTTTTAATTAAACGTATGAAACTGCATTGAATGCGAGTCGCTATCAGGCGGGAAGGTAGTTTTGGAATTACAAAGGCATAAAAAACCGATGGTTTATCGCGTGGCTTTTAAGTGGTAAACAGTTTTAATCAAAACCTGCGCGATCGAATCAGAAGGGGCCATGTGGAGGGGAGGGGTCAGTGGAAAATCGGCCATTTCACGTGGCTTTTTCCTTGGGATGGTCGTGCATGTTGTTTACGTGATATCAATCATCGACCATTGGATGAAAAGGTTTAAAGTGAACAGTGAGGATTGCTTTGGGACTGCGTTATGGAAAGGTGGGACCGGGCTTTAGTTATGCAAGCAGAATGGTTTAATATGTGTTTAAACCTTTATAATATAATCGAGGAATATAGGTTTAAAACATATATATAGGTTTATATCTACATAGCGACAGGATTAATCATGGTTTAAAACATTATGATAATGTTTAATACAATATACAAATGTGCGGGCTTTAGACTTGGTATAATATATGGTGGGTTTAGAAATATTTTATTTTAAAACATTTGTAAAATGTTTAAAATATGCGGGCGCGTTTGTTATATTATATAGTTTTTTAACCTTTTTTAATAGTTTAAAACCTATAGGGAGGAATATTTAAATAACGATAATCTTTTAGACCAAAGGGCTTTATATCTTGGATTTTTAATTTATGCACATGGGATAATATACTTTGGTCAAAAGTTTATAATAGTGGGTTTTTGGGGTATTTAGATATAATGAAATTAATAACTAGGAAAGGGTATTTCTTAGGGATTTAATAAAATATGTTAAAATTTAATAGGAGAGGGGAGTGAAATGTAGAACAAAATACATATTATCTCCAAGTATCATACATAAAAACAAGTATTGCTCATCGTTATATTTCTTTCAATAATACTTAGGATAAATGTGATTTTGTGGGTTTTTATGAATGTTTATGAACAGATGAAGTTAATTATTATAGGGTTACAATTTTACTAAGTAAGAGTGTGTTTTTACTTATGAAAAAGGGGTTTTACAGTATGAATGAAGGGTAAATGATGATAAATGAAGATTTAAGATAAGAACTCAATATTTTTAACTAACCAGTCATAGAGCCTTGGGTTTGGTTCCAACAAAAGTTAGAGAAATGCTCTGAGCCTGTTTGACTGATAGCTTAGAATACTTAATAATCATAGGGGAGGGGAAATTAGTGATTTTTCTCGATGATTTATTATTTACATGATTTCCCCACTGCTTTCTACCTACCTAATCTTGTATTTCTAACATTTTTTCTTCATTTGGCAGGTCCATTTAGGCTTGCAACCTTAAAACATTTTCTTTGAAAGCATAAAACTATCTAAATCTACCTTATTTCATCCAAGGGCTCAGGTTAAACTGTTGAGCTCCTCATTATTCTCTACCTATCTACTGATTTTTCAAGTTTAAATTGTTTGACAAATATTTTATTCTTTATCTAAAACATGAAATTGAAAGCATGAAAAGTTAAGAATTAATTGTTTAACTGATCATGGATTATGGCATTTATTGACACTCTGCACATAATTATTATTCTTTTTCAGTAAAATTAAAAGTAGTGGCATTTGGACTTGCTCACTTTTAGGTCTTATTTTCATCTCTTTTTCTTTTGGGGTATATATTTCTCTAAGTCCTTTGATCTTTCTTTTAGGACTTTTTACCTTCTTTTTTATTTTTGATTTTTTTTCATTTTTTCAAAATATGGGAAAATAACTTGCAGAAAGCAAGGTATGTACATATTTACAAGACTTTATCAAATTCAATTCAAAATTTCATGAACCCTATTATTATAGGACCCTAACACCCTCATTGGCCGCTTTTCAGCTGACAGAAAGAGGATGGATCTACTCATCACATCGTCTTGGGTTGTCGATACGTTCATAGATTCCGAGTTAGAGCCATATTCTTGGGAGAGGCAGACTATGGTTGAGCGAAAAATAGATATCTCTAAGCGGAATCGTGGGATATAGTGGCATTTCTCCAACATGTGGTTGTCAAAACATAAAGGACATGTGAATTGCACTACATGAAAACCAACATAATAAACGTGCTCTATAGGATACGATCTTTGGATGAGTTCCAGTGTTGTGCATTCATAGATGAAGTGACCACGTTCATCGCACAGTGTGCAGCTTATGATAAGAGGGGGGAATATGGATAGGAGTCTCTCAAGCGGTTGTCGCTCCTCTTGCAGGTATAGAATGGTGCGAGGTTCATCTCTAGATGACTGGGTGGAGGGATCCACTTGATAGGATTTATCGATGGCATGTAAGGCATCCCTATATCGTGGAATCTCTAGGAAATTATGGGTATAGTGTCTATAACCGCTCAGATAGCGCATGCATGATTAATATGCAATGCTTTGCCTTGACTTTTGGTGGCAGGTTCCTTTTTATGGGAACATGGTGCGATGATGTATACCGCAGAACTAAGGAGTGGTTTTAATTCATCCAGCTCTAGGTAGATGTGGGAAGGGTGTCCTGCTATGTCACATATGGCATAGTGTGGTGATTCCCATTGCGTGGTGGGACTCTCCACCTTATTTCTTCTTCTCTCGATTTTCGTAGTCGTAATCATCAGTTTGCAATTGGAATTACCTTTGCAGGGATATTTGCGATATTCTCCTGAATGGTTGGGGCCAGTTCAAGATTGATAGGGATTAACCCTGTAGAGGTGATGTGTGCGACTCCCATTGGAGTCGGCGGGACTATGTACGAAAACGGTATTGCAAATGATAAGTTTGGTAGGACAATCGTGGCCATGACCTGTTGCGACACAAAACCATCTTGGTGGAAGAGGAAAGGGGTTTGGGAGGCGACGTAGGCTAGAGAGGTTGTCGTGGCCAAGGACTTGGTGTCGTTACTTCTTGTCTCTATGTCTTGACTAGCCTCTGTTCTTGATGTGGACATAATGCACATTGGAGCCCCTATGGCATCAGCTGATGACTCGGGTATAAAAGGGAGATATCCTAGGAACGACCCTAGGATGGACGATGGTTTGAACTAGCCAAGGGAATATTCCTAGTACAATGTAATTGTGTCGGTAGATGTGTCTACATAGGGTAGAATCACTATGTGTCAACTAGTCAACAGTAACGATGTGATATTCATGGGGGGACATCTTCAGAATATGGAGGAGGCGATGGCTGACATGGCGTACATATAACTTTGGCCAAGGAGTATATTTTAGTCCAATTGGGAATCTAAGACTTCAATGCCTATAAGGACCATCTTGTCGGCTAAGAAGAATAGAGCATTTTGGTAGAGACTGACGGGTGCTGAAGGGCGACCATCGTATGCTCTAAGCATGGTGTCTGATGGCTTTAGTTTAGGAGATCATAAATTCTGCGAAACATTCTTTGACATGATGCATGTAGATGCACCTTCGTCAATGATACATTAGTGAATGGCGAATTTTTGGACTGACACAGGTATCTAAAAGGCAACCATTGAAGGAAGCCTAGGGGTGGCTTTATTTAATTCAAAAGCCATCGGGAGAAAATCGACAGGGTCGATGGAGCCTAATGTGGGAAGTAAGGCTTTCCATACTTTGGGCATGATTGTAATACCTGCAAACCTAACATAGCGGTGTGAAATTGAGCTTGTTAGTCTCATGTATTCACAATATCACTAGATGACTATGGATTTTCTACAGTCTACTGAAAATAAACATTCCTTGACTATCATATTATTTTTAGAAATCTCACTGCCTTCATTATTTGCCATTTAACCTATTTTCAATATCTCTCATTTCACCTATTCAAATCACCCTCTCACTCTGAAAACCCATGTTTGACCTTAATCCCTCTTTTCACCCTTTTTCCCCTACCTAACACTCCATTTTCCTCATATGAACCTTTCCCCCCTCATCCATTTCCCTCCTTTCATTTAAAACAATGTAAGAAACCATTTTTTACATTGTTTTATGATAAAAATATTTTATTTGGACCCACACTCTTTTTAAATAAATCTTGTTTTGTTTAAAATACCCGATACCCCTGTCTACGTTTTTAGCCCCCCACTTTTAAAACCTTTTTCCCCACCTTCATATAACCCTGGCCCCCCGTACATTAAGCACTTTCGCTTTAAAAATACCCTAGGCCCCACAATGTATATACCCTACTGTGTTATTTTGATGCCCCCACTATAATAAACCCTTTGCCACGTATACTCTTGGGCCCCACTATCCAAACCTACCTGTCGTTCCCTCAAACCCCGACCACTATCGAATCGCCTCTGCCAGATCCAACGGTCCACGATCATTGTCACACATCTAACTATGAGGGGGTTTAAACCTTTGAACATTGCAATATCGATGGTATTACTACATGTCCTCCCTGCCATGCATCACACACCCTATGGTATCACATCCCCGCGATCTATACCACTTCATCACTCTCATCCCGTGCGAACACCACTTACCACCATCCCGCCACAAAACCCAAAACCGCTGACCCCCGTTCAAATGTGTCAAACCCCAAATATCTGCGATAAGCCTTGTCCGCCATATGCGCCCCTGCAACAATCCTAAAGGCCCAAAATCCCAAACCAACGCAGGAAACCCACAAGCCCCCATCTTTCGGACTCTATCCACAATTGGCCCTGTTGCCTACCAGCCTTGATTTCCCAGACTTTGTACACGGAACAGGTTTTAGATTAACCAATTTTTTTTAATTGTGAAGGAGGTCAATACATAATAAAATGCATAATTTGCATTTATAAAGTCCAAAAAATGCTTAAAGTTAGCTCCCTAGGTGATGATCCAGAGCGTTATTTATCAATAGGACCAGGAGCGCAGGATTAATCTAAATCATCAATGGATCATGACCATTGATGATCATTCAAACACTACAGGAGTAGCATAATTTATCCACAGCACAGGGTTAAGACAGAGTGAAGACATAAAAGGCAGGTTAAAGGAATTAAACAGAGAAAGAAGAATTAAAGAAGAGACAAATCCGAGTTAAAGCCAAATTAGAGGTTTAAAGACAAATCAAAAGCAAATTAGCACAGAAGACATATCCGAATGACTAAGGCACCCAGAAATTACTTCTGCAGTCCACATATTCCACCTACAAGCCTCATTTCACTTCAATAAAAGTAGCTACAGTTACTAAAACAATCAGAGATATTTTAAAGCAGCTCAACAGTTATTGTAAAAGTTAATGAAAAGCCATAAAGGTCACAAATATCCTAAAAGTTAGCTCAACAGTAAATTAGGGAGCTATTATTACAGTGATTCAGTCACAAATATTTTTCTTTGGGCCTTTCATGGTCTCAAAGGTCAAAGTTACAGTAACTCTGTAATTAATACAAATCTTTTACCCTAGGTTAGGGAAACCTCCTCATTTTGTAGATAAATAGTGCATGTATTGTTCATTTTTAGTGTTGGTTGGTTGGTTGGTTGTTGGTTGTTGGTTGATTGCTAGGCTAGATTTTGATCAGACTCTGAGTTGCATAGATTATTGTACTAGAGTATTGTAACTGTTTTGGACATCAGTAATACAAGCACATTCACAGGATCCTTGAGCTATGTTAATGGTGATGTTATCCTTCTTTGTCATTGTTTCTCTTATGTTTTCCATATTATCCATCATTTCTCTGATCAAAGAACATAAATTTTAGATTAACATATGATGTCTTGGCACCTTAATTATGTTTTCTTCTTTCATCTTAATGTTTTATTCTACAAGGTCTAATTAGAGAATTCAGGGGTAACCTTCTCTTTAGTTCCACCTGCCTTGTTGCTTTGAAGTTTACTTAGTAGAGTCTAGCCAAAGAAGTTTATGGTTTGCCCTGTCCTTTGGTTTTTCTTGAAATTTTATTTTAAAGGCCTTCTTTAAAGTTTTATTAAAGAATTCAGGGGCATCTTGCTCTTTAGTTTCACTGACTATTATCTTGAATTTTTTCTTTTCCTAAAAGTAATAGCTAGAGAATTTAGGGGTTTCTTGCTCTCTAGGATTGTCGAATTGTTGTCTTAAGGTTTACCTAGTAGATTCTAGCCAAAGAAGTTTATGGTTTTCCCTGTCCTTTGGTTTTTCTTAAAAAATTACCTAAAAGGCTTTTCTTGTTGAAGTATAGTTAAAGGATTCTTAATTTCCCTTTATTTTTATTGATTTCACAACTTTTTGTCATTTCATATTTCATCTAATATAAAAATATCCACTTGATATACTTAGCTTGCCCTATGAAAACCCTTGCAGATTTGATGTACAAGTAAATCCTCTTATGACTCCATAGCGCAATGGATTAATGCTTCCCACATTTTATTTGTTTAACTGAAACAATCACTCAATTAATCACTCAATCAATCAACCAAACAAAACAAACAATCCTAGAACTTCATAACTAGCCTAAAATCAGAAAACATAAGCATAGAGATAAATCATTTTCATCACAAAGCAGAGAGAGAGCCCTCTCTGAGTCCAGGAAGGCTAGGTCCTTGGACTCCAAAGTGGTTTGATGTGGTTCCCTGCAGAGTTTTTCTTGCCAATCTTGCAAATCATGTGGAGACAACATAGTGGCGACCATACTGGGGTCTGAGTTATTAAAATAGCTTAATATTCCCTCAAGGACTCAAAATCCCCATTCAAAATTAGATGAATCAATTGTTAGCCAAGATTGGTATTTGGTTGCTGATGGTGGACAACATCCAGCCTAAGGACAATTAAAATTCATCCACCTGGTGACTCCACTGGTTTTTAGTAGGCCTGCTGACTCCACTAGTTCTCTACAAACTCCACTGGGAAAATTATTGAGAAACCCCGTTATGGGCATCGGATTTGTATACTTCCTTCTCTCATTTTTACCCTACCTTTATATCTCTTTATGCCATTATTTATCTTAAAATAATGAGGTAAAACCCTTCTTCCTATCTTTTATGGGATATTTGATTAATGACGTACTTGTCATGGAGGTTTTACCTTTTTACGTATTAACTCCTACATTTCTTCAGATTTGGCTACAACAGGCGCGTCGTGGATTCAAGTCAAGGAACATCCCATCATTTCTAGCATCTTCCTTATTTTCTGCTACAACGTGACATCCATGGATGTATCAGCGCTATCTTTGGCTTTCTCATGGTTTCTTGCTGGGCAATCTGGTTGTCGTTGTAACAATATGTATTTTTGTAACACTGAAGTCGTTGGGAGGAATTGGGGGTTTCAGGACTATGGTATAAAGGATCCTACGGGCTGTGAATCAGGAGACCCTTACAGATACACAGAGTTTTGTAATTAATCTTTCCATTATTAATTGAATATATAGCAGTTCATTTTTTCTCCTGTAATCTTTGAGTTTCTGCAACCCTTATCCAAGAGTTTGGCCCACTCTTGTGATCAGGTGTTGCGTTCTTCTTTCTTTTCTTTCAGTATTGTGTTTTTTGTGATTCTTTAATTATTGTTACAGTTGCATTAATTTTTTTGGATGCTTTTATTTCTGCAGTTTATTTATTGTTGTTACAATGGTATTTGTGTTATAAATTAAACCTATGATCTACAGTGGACCATGTGCTTGTATCTGCATATACTTTTCTATTAGTCTTGAAATAACTAACGCCCTCGGGTTGATAATTTATGTGGAAAAAGGATTGAATCTTGTTCATATCCTGACACCAACATTTTGGCGTCATTGCCGAGGAAGGCTAATAGGTGCAAGAACAGGATCTACAGCAGATCTTAGAGTCGATCTCTCATCTTGAGGTGGGAATCTATTACCCAGCTTCAAGTCCTGAGTGTAAGTGCCTTGTATTTTATTTTTTCTTTTTCTTTCATGTTTCTTGTATCAGTTTGTTTTCGGTAAAATTTAAACCCTCATCTTGGGGAAGGTGCTTTGTAAAACCTTGCCCTAAGTCTTGGGCGTAGTCCAGTTTTTCTTTCCTGTATTTTTTTTTTATTATTTCCTGTTTTTCTTTCTAGGGGGGAATTTCTCGTCCTGGGGAGGGTATGTTATTACTCTACTCCAGGTCCTGAACTCTTATTTCTTTTCTTTTGTTATTTTGTTTCATGTCTTGTGAATCTCTTCTCTCGTCCCGGGGAGGAATTTATCTGTCCTACTTGGGGTCCTGAGCTATTAATTGATTTTCTTTAATGAACCCTCTCCACAATTTGTATGAAAAAATATCCGAACAAGAGCAGTAGAGGAAGACCCCCAAAGAAAGGGAAGGATTTGGGGAGGAAGACGTATATTTAGGAAATTAATTGAAAAATCTAGATCTAAGGCATCATCCCATGCTGCTGCTAGGGTTAGGGTTCAGACGAAGTCCGAAGGGCAGTCTGTGGAACAACCAGTGCCATCCACGGTACCAGAAGATGTTCTTTCTACAGCAGAAGATTTAATAAACAGGGTGCCAGTGGAAGAGAAATATTTATCAACGGCAGAAGGGGAAGAAGTGGCAAGTAAGGGATCAGAAGAATTGAGAAACTCTAACTGGGAAGAAGAACCTGAAAAATGGTTTTTTTCCCCAAGATACCAAGGCAGCGTTGTGAAAATTCCCGTTGCTGAGTTAAGAGACTCTGATCTGGTAAAGGATTTTTTGAAGGACTTTGAGTCACCAAGGGACCAGGGGAGTGCGGTGCAACCATATTCGGTTGAATCACTCTAGATACTGGCTACGAAACTGATCGAAATTCCAAGTGAGTATTGGAAAATATTTATGGCACCTGTAAGTTCCTCCATTGATTTTCCTACAGGAAAATTTACAGGTGATGCACCAATGAGACCCATACCTTTGACAGCCTTGCCCAGTTTTCTTGGGCTCTCTTTAGAGGACCCTGATACATTCCTTTTTGAATTTGATATTTTTTGTTGAGGATACGACTATATGACTGATGCTCAGAAATTTAAAATATTCCCTGCTACCCTAAAAGGGATAGCCCTGAGATGGTTTATGGGTTTAGGGGGAACCAAAATTACTTCATGGGAAGAAATGAAGAAATCCTTCTTGGAAAAATACCAAGATTATTGTAAGTCTTGTTACATCAAAGAGGAAATATTTAAATTTGCACATAAGGAATATGAAAATATGGAGGACTGTGTAGAACGATTTAAATACATACTGCAGAGGTCTGGACATAGTGACTTGGATAAGGACATTCTAAATATAATTCTTCTCAAAGCACTTAGGGAAGACTCTCTGCAACTCCTGAATATAGTGGGTAAGGGAGATATTTCAAAATATAACTTCGAAACTATATGTGATTACTGTGTCAAATGTTCAAGGGGGGCTGCAAGAAGTGGACAAGGTGTTCGGTCATCAAAGACCTCCGGTGGAGGCGTCACAAAACCAAAGATTGGGAATCTATTAGATAATCTGAGGACTGATATCCTGAGTATGCTATCAACCCAAATGCACACCCTACAGGAAAAATAGAAGCAGATGGAGCTAGAAAAAACCATGGCCATATTCCGCCCTCAGTGCAGGAAGAAACACCCTTTGAAGGAATGCCCTCTGAACACAGTGGAAGCCTGTGCAATCTGAGAACAAACTCACACGACCAGTGCATGTCCTTCCTTGCCTGAGCTGAAAGCAGTTTTCCAAGGAGCAAGCGAGGAAAACACAGTGGACCAACTATATTTCATGGGGCAGAAGAAGCCATGGCAACCTCGACCACCGATGGTGAATTCAAGTATGTTTCATGACCCATCCCAGTATTTTCATAATTTTAGTATGGGTCCCCAATCTGCACCATTTTCAGCCATGTGGCCTCAATATCAGTATCCCCCTTGGCAATAATGCGTTCATCAAGCCAATCTGAATCCTTCATGGAATCAGACCTGGCGTGGATCCCCTCCCACTAGAAGTTTCTTCAGCATATGCCTCAGAAAGAACTTCAGTTTCCTTCCAATGTGCCCCTAGGAAACCTAGCCATTAGACCTCAGCTTCCTCTCTAGCCCAACCCAAATCTGAATAATAAAGGGGTTCAACAAACAAATACTCTGAACCTTCCATCCTACAACATTTCTACCGCAGGGCTCAATGAGGTAAATCTATCTGGCCGAGTAGTAAATGCACCTACTTCACCCATTATCACAAAACAACTTGACGGTGAAGATATAGAACCAGAACAAAGAACAGTGAGGGAGAATGTAGATCAAAACGTAATAAACCAGACACCTCCCCAAGTTGTTCCTAATCAAGGTCATTTAACATTTCCCCCATATCCTGAAAGATTGACCTTGAGTAAACCAAACCCTTGAGCAGAATTTGATTTTCTAGGGGAACTACAGAATATTTTTGTTAAGATACCCCTTTTACAAGCTATGAGTGATGTACCTATTTATGCAAAAAATATGAAATAATACTGCTCAAAGAAACTGGGTAGAAAACCTAAGGATCCATTAACTGTGCATTTAATGGGCAGACTATCCAATATCATGTTAAGAAATATCATGCTTGTAAAATATGGAGATCCTGGGAACCCGATTCTAACAGTACAAATTAATTGGATTGAAATCCCAAATGTATTGGTGGATTTGGGAGCAGCCATTAACATTATCACTGCTGAAACAATGAACAGATTAGGACTTGGAAACATTAAACCAACACCTACTATCCTAGAACTTGCAGACAAATCCACAATTAAACCAATGGGAAAATTAGAGGATGTGATCATTTCAGTAGACTCATGGCATTACCCTGTGGACCTCCTTATATTGCAGACTCAATCTTCAATAGGTGGTCACCCATTGATCCTAGGAAGACCCTGGTTGGAAACTGCAGATTCCTACATAGGATGTCGGTCTGGACATATGATCATATCAAATGGGATAGTTACGAAGGACCTCAAGCTTTATTCTCCTGCGAAACCAAGCCCATTTGAAAAATCATCAACCAGTTAGAAACCACTACCTGCAGAAGAACCTAAACCTGAAAAATGAAGACGTTAGAATAGTTCTCACTATTGGCTAGGCCCTTCGATTTAAAACAGAGACTGAATATGATGCCATTAACGCCTTCATTAATGATTCCAGTTCTTTTTCTGATTGAACTATATATATTCTAGAATATGATATGAGTTGTGAGACACAGGAAAACATTGAACTAGAAGATGACTTAGAAGATATTCTTGTAATCCCATTCCATGATAGTACTCCAATTGAGATTGAACCAGGGAAAACACTTAATATCAACCCGAACCTGTCTGAATCCCAAACCAAATAGCTTTTGAAAATCCTTCAAGAACATCAAGAAGCTTTTTCCTGGGATTATACTGACATGAAGGGTATCCCTGCTAGCCTATTCACTCATCATATTTACATTAAGGAATATTGTCGCCCTGTAAGACAGCCTCAACGGAGGATGAATCCTACTCTCAAAAATATTGTTAAACAAGAATTACAAAAATCATTAGATGTAGGATTCATTTATCCATCTTAGATAGCCAATGGGTATCCCCACTAGTTATCGTTCCCAAAAAGAAAGGTAAATGGAGGATCTGTGTATATTACAAGGAATTAAATAAGGCAACACAAAAATACCATTTTCCTTTGCCATTCATTGACCAAGTCTTGGACACCTTGGATGGAAAGAAGTTCTTTTCCTTCCTAGACCAGATCCAAATAGCCCCGAAAGACCAGGATAAGACATCTTTCACATGCCCATGGGGAACCTTTGCATATAGGGTCCTTCCATTTGGCCTGTGTAATGCTCCTGCTACCTTCCAGAGGGAAATCTTGGGAATTTTTTCTAATTTGGTCAATGATAGTGTTGAAATCTATATGGATGATTTTACTCCATATGGGAATTCATTTGAGCAGGGATTGGAAAATTTGCAGAAGGTACTCAAAATATGTAAATAGACCCATGTATCATTGAGTACAGTCAAATGCTATATGATGAGGGAAGAAGGAGTAGTATTGGGACATTTTCTCTCAGTCGCTGGAATTCAAGTTGATCTGGCTAAAGTAGAGGTAATATTACATTTTCCGGTACCCAAAACACCCACATAGGTACGTAGATTTATTGGTTGTGCTGGCTATTATAGGAGCTTTATAGAAAATTTTGCTAAAATAGCACATCCACTATTTCAATTGCTAACAAAAGATGCAGAATTTTTGTGGACCGAAGATTGCGAGACAAACTTCACGAAAATTAAATGGCTGGTATGCATGGCCCCAATACTTTGAGGACTTGATTAGGATTTACCATTTCACATACATAGTGATGCTTCTCAGACATTAGTAGGGGTTGTTTTAGGACAACATGTAGACAAAACACCGTATGCAATTTATTACGTTAGCAAGAATCTAATTCTTGTTGGACTAAACTATACGATGATATAAAAATAATTCTTAGCTGTCATTTATGCTATCAATAAGTTCTAGAACTACATCACCAGGTATTCTACTATTTTCCATACTGATCACGTAGCAAGACAACCTTACCCAGTTTTCATGGGCTCTCTTTGGAGGACCCTGATATGTTCCTTTTTGAATTTGATATTGTTTGTTGAGGATACGACTATATGACTGATGCTTAGAAATTGAAAATATTCCTTGCTACCCTAAAAGGGACAACCCTGAGATGGTTTATGGGTTTAGGGGGAAGCATGATTACTTCATGGGAAGAAATGAAGAAATCCTTCTTGGAAATACCAAGATTATTGTAAGTCTTGTGACATCAAGGAGGAAATATTTAAATTTGCACAGAAGGAAGATGAAAATATGGAGGACTGTGTAGAACAATTTAAATACATACTGCAAATGTTTGTACATAGTGACTTGGATAAGGACATTATAAAGATCATTCTTCTCAGAGCACTTAGGGAAGACTCTCTGCAACTCCTGAATACAGTGGGTAAGGGAGATATTTCAAAATAAAACTTTGAAACTATATGTGATTACTGTATCAAATGTTCAAGGGGGACTGCAAGAAGTGGACAAGGTGTTCGGTCATTAAATACCTCTGGTGGAGGGGTCACAAAAGCAGAGATTGGGAATCTATTAGATAATCTAAGGACTGATATCTTGAGTATGCTATCAGCCCAAATGGACACCATACAGGAAAAACATAAGCAGATGGATCTAGAAAAAACCATGGCCATATTTTTCCCTCAGTGCAGGAAGAAACACCCTTTGAAGGAATGCCTGCTGAACACAGTGGAAGCCTGCAGAATCTGCGAAAAAACTCACACGACCAGTGCATGTCCTTCCTTGCTCGAGATGATAGTGGTTTTCCAAGGAGCAAGTGAG
Source organism: Pinus albicaulis (assembly GCA_034641835.2). Classification (NCBI taxonomy): domain Eukaryota; kingdom Viridiplantae; phylum Streptophyta; class Pinopsida; order Pinales; family Pinaceae; genus Pinus; species Pinus albicaulis. The sequence continues at coordinate 547,603,819 of CM076577.1, forward strand.
GAAAGCATAGTGGACCAGCTATATTTCATGGGGCAGAAGAAGCCATGACAACCTCGACCACCGACGGTGAATCCAGGTATGTTTCAGGACCCATCCCAGTATTTTCATAATTTTAGTATCGGTCCCCAATCTGCACCATTTTCAGCCATGTGGCCTCAATATTAGTATTCCCCTTGGTAGAAATGGGTTCCTCAAGCCATTTTGAATCCTTCATGGAATCAGACCTGGCGTGGATCCTCTACCACTAGACAGTTTCCTCAGCCTATGCCTCAGAAACAACTTCATTTGCCTTCTAATGCACCCCTAGGAAACCCAACCATTAGACCTCAGCTTCCTCTCTAGCCCAACCCAAATCTGAATAATAAAGGGGTTCAACAAACAGATACTTTGAACCTTCCATCCTACAACATTTCTACCACAGGGCTCAATGAGATAAATCTAAGGTTTGGTCGGGTAGTAAATGCAACTAATTCACCCATTATTACAGAACAAATTGACGGTGAAGATACAGAACCAGAACAAAGGACAATGAGGGAGAATGCATATCAAAACGTAATAAAACAGACACCTCCCCAAGTTGTTCCTAATCAAGGCCATTTAACATTTCCCCTATATCCTGAAAGATTGACCTTGAGCAAACCAAACCCTCAAGCATAATTTTATTTTCTAGGGGAACTACAGAATATTTTTGTTAAAATACCCCTTTTACAAGCTATCAGGGATGTACCTATTTATGCAAAAAATCTGAAATAATACTGCTCAAAGAAACCAGGTAGAAAACCTAAGGATTCATTAACTGTGCATGTAATGGGTAGACTATCCGATACCATGTTAGGAAAGATCATGCCTGTGAAATATGGAGATCCTGGGAACCCGATTCTAACAGTACAAATTAATGGGATTGAAATCCCAAATGTATTGGTGGATTTGGGAGCAGCCATTAACATTATCACTGTTGAAACAATTAACACATTAGGACTTGGAAACATTAAACCAACCCCTACTATCCTGGAACTTGCAGACAGATCCACAATTAAACCAGTAGGAAAATTAGAGGATGTGATCATTTCAGTAGACTCATGGCATTACCCTGTGGACCTCCTTATATTGCAAACTCGATCTTCAGTAGGTGGTCACCCGTTGATCCTAGGAAGACCTTGGTTGGAAACTGCAGATACCTACATAGGATGTCAGTCTGGACATATGATCATATCAAATGGGATAGTTACGAAGGACCTCAAGCTTTATTCTCCTACGAAACCAAGCCCATCTGAAAAATCATCAACCAGAAACCACTACCTGCAGAAGAACCTGAACCTGAAAATGAAGACGTTAGACCAGTTCTCACTATTTTCCAGGCCCTTCAATTTAAAACAAAGACTAAAAATGATGCCATTAACGCCTTCATTAATGATTCCAGTTCTTTTTCCGATTGAACTCAATATATTCTAGAATCTGCTATGAGCTGTGAGACACAGGAAAACATTGAACCAGAAGATGACATAGATGATATTCCTGTAACCCCATTCCATGATAGTACTCCAATTAAGAATGAACCAGGGAAAACACTTAATATCAACCCGAACTTGTCTGAATCCCAGACCAAACAGCTTTTGAAAATCCTTCAAGAACATTAGGAAGCTTTTGCCTGGGATTATACTGACATGAAGGGTATCCCTGCTAGCCTATTCACTCATCATATTTACATTAAGGAAGATTTCCACCCTATAAGACAACCTCAACGGAGGATGAATCCTGCTCTCAAAAATATTGTTAAAGAAGAATTACAAAAATTGTTGGATGTGGGATTCATTTATCCCATCTCAGATAGCCAATGGGTATCCCCGCTAGTTATCATTCCCAAAAATAATGGTAAATGGCGGATCTGTGTATATTACATGGAATTAAATAAGGAAACACAAAAAGACCATTTTCCTTTGCCATTTATTGACCAAGTCCTGGACACCTTGGTTGGAAAGAAGTTCTTTTCCTTCCTAGATGGATTCAATGGATATAACCAGATCCAGATAGCCCTAGAAGACCAGGATAAGACAAATTTCACATGCCCATGGGGAGCCTTTGCATATAGGGTCCTTCCATTTGGCCTGTGTAATGCTCCTGCTACCTTCCAGAGGGAAATCTTCGGAATTTTTTCTGATTTGGTCGATGATAGTGTTGAAATCTATATGGATTATTTTATTCCATATGGGAATTCATTTGAGGAGGGATTGGAAAATTTGGAGAAGGTACTCAAAAGATGTAAACAGACCCATGTATCGTTGAGTACAGTCAAATGCCATATGATGAGGGAAGAAGGAGTAGTATTGTGACATTTTCTCTCACCGCTGGAATTCAAGTTGATTCGGCTAAAGTAGAGGTAATATTACATTTTCCAGTACCCAAAATACCCACACAAGTACGTAGCTTTATTGGTTGTGCTGGCTATTATAGGCGCTTTATAGAAAATTTTGCTAAAATAGCACATCCACTATTTCAATTGCTAACAAAAGATGCAGAATTTTTGTGGACCAAAGATTGCGAGATAGCCTTCATGAAAATTAAAGGGCTGGTATGCACAATCCCAATCCTTCGAGGACCTGATTGGGCATTACCATTTCACATACATAGTGATGCTTCTCAGACATCAGTAGGGGCTGTTTTAGGACAGCATGTAGAAAAAACACCGTATGAAATTTATTACGTCAGCAAGAATCTAATCCCTGCTATTATTGCCTAAATCTACCTCAGGCTGAAGGAAGTCAGAGTCTAGGGTAACATCAAACCATGCTTAATCTGGTAGCTAGCCCTACCAGATCGGGAGAGGGCTCTCTCCTGGTCAATCTCAGCAAAAAATGATTAGTGAGGCTTGAGATGACTTAAAATAAAAGCTGATTTTAGGCTAGGTATATATGTAAGGAGGTTGAATCTGATTTTAAAGGGTTTTTTTGGATCAAAGGGAGAGGCAGATTTTGGGTCCGGGGATGAGGCCTAGCTTTTGCAGAGTTATGAATGGGGCAAGGAAGACAATTGTTTTGATGCTTTGGGTTGAATGAATGGATAGTTCAGACTGGTGAGGAGCTGAAGAGGGAAAGGGGCTTTCAAGAATCCTCTTTAAACATATGAAAACATGGAAAATTAAACAAAACTCAAGGCAGAGCAAAGCAATCTAATGAATTCCACCTTTATAACTTGTTTCTTTAATTTGAGAAGAAAGGAGAAGGAAAATGATACACATGAAACATTAGTAAACTTACAATCATAGAGAGAAACACACCATCAAAACATAGAGCCACATGGATCCCAAAGAGTGCTGCAAACCCTGGTCTATTCCTTTGCCAAAATTGTAGAGATGAAATGTACAATGAAGTGCCAAGCAATCCCAAGTGTCCAACCCTGAAAATGACTGAAGAATTACAAGATATAGACAAGCCTAACTCATCCCCATGCCTCTAGGGGTCGATATCACCATTATAGGAGCTATTTCAACAAGATCTAAACTAAGAACTGGAAAATAGGCAATGAAATAGCTTGCCTCTATAAGATAGGAAACTGATTCATTTAGTTACATTTCACTTTTTGGTGAATGAATCTACTTAGATGAGTAAAAAAGTGCCAAAATTACATCAAAGTTATGAAATTACATCAAGTTACATCAAGAGTTTCACATTTGGAGATAAAAAAGTCAAACTGGCCAAAACTAGGCGAAAATCTGAACTGCTCAGTGAAAAAGGAGCCAAAATTCCCAATGCGTCGCGCCTGAAATCTCTAAGCATCGCGCCACTTTGAGGCTGATTTTGAGGGCCTTCCCTGAGTCCAAATTGAGTGTAGGATAGCTCATTGGAAATATCTTTCTGTCTTCTTTCCAACCCAAGTATAATTTCTAAATTTGGTTTCCATTTGCCCCTCCAAAAATCAAATCTCCCAACACTGCTTCCTGTGTGTCTCAAAAGTGGCAGAAAGGCCATTTGTAAGGTGTTTTTGACCCTTCAAGGAACCTAAAACTTGTCAAAATCCTTAGGTAATGGGTAGGAATGCATAAATTTTGATGAAAAATCCATAAATGCAAATTTTCCCTCAAGAGTAGCTGCCAATTATAAGCGCGCGCCAAGTGGCGCGACGCATCGGGCAGGAAAATCTGTGTAAAGGCCAAAAAATTCAAAATTGACAAAAATTTTCCAAAATTTATTGAAATTTGGGCTGAATGTCCACCATCAAGCGCTATTCTGGGCCAAAGAAGCTTCAGCCAAAATTTGGAGTCTATCATGCCTTTTGCGACGCTTTAGTGCCCTCTTTATCTTTGCCTTCAAGATCTTGATTCTCACCTTGCAAACATGATTCCTCGCCCAATAATGATTCTTCATGTGCCTGAGCATGTTCTTTTCCTTTTTTACCTTCTCCAATAGCTTCTCAAGATGAATATTGACCCTCTCAAGCCAAGTCTCTCTATCAGCCTCAATCTCTCGCTCAATGGATGTCATCTCGGTTTGACTTCTTTGGGCAGCTTGCCAGTTCTCACGGATGTTTTGCAACTCCATGATTATTTTCTGATCTTCCAACTATTCATTTCACTACTCCAGGTAGTTTATGATCCATTGGGATCTTTTCAACTTGACGGTCAATGTGTCTATCTCCGACTTCTGCTCCTGAATAGTCTCTCTCAACTTTGAGCTTGGAGAGCTCAAATCCTCATCAATCAGTATGAAACCTGTGTCTTGGCCTCCTGAAGGCCCCTCATCCTGCATATGCCTCTTACCTCTATCCTGTACCTGTACCTTTGCTGATGATGATGGCAACGAGACCCCTTCCACCCCAGGTGGAGATAGTACTTGCCGGGCTGCTGCAAATAATCCTCTAGTGCCTCTCTGATAAGTGATATACATCGGCACACTAGTAGTCTCTGCCTCCTGACCTCCATACAGATGTGAAGTTTCACCTACATCATGGACAACCTCAGGAGGAACCTAAGGAGTTGTGAAGAAATCATGGGAAATGAAATCCTCCCATGAAATACCCTGCAATCCAAGCTGATGTACAACCACGATCTTAATGAGTGCATAGTGATAAATACTGTTGTACTGCTGCTCGAGATTTTTCCTCTGCACAAGAGTGGTCATTCTCTCGATATTCTGGCACATGAAATAAGGGATGTTCATCATCCTCACCCTGGTGAAATGCATCAATAACCTGATATGATAGGCATAGAAGCGTGAAAACCGGCCCTCACAACTAAAGTATCTGATAATGAGTTTCATCAGAGGCGCATAGGACTCCTTTAGGAATCGGAATGGGAACACTCTGCTGAGTTGTCTCACAAAGCTAGGCCTGATATATGGTTCACAATGCACTCTGTCTACCTGTTGTCTTTTTTTCCACTGTTCACCCACATTCGGTATTCCGGTTGCTTGAGAGATAGTTTCCGGTGTCAAAGTGAAAGTTACACCGGCAAGGGTGACCTGACCATCATGTAAATGCAATACAAAAAAACAAGCCAACTCCTAATGATAATGAATCCTAGCAATCATTTCAAAAAATTGATAACAACACTATTCTCAAAAACATGCCATGGCAAGTGGACAAGCCTACAATTCAGCCAATGAGGTGGGCTCCTCTCTCACATGTCTGCCACTTTTATGAGGCCTTCTAGGTGCATGTAGCTCAGTGGTGGAATCACTATCTCGGTCATATGATGTATCAGTATCTGTCTCCATGATGTTCAAGGTCTATGCAAGGTGTATGTTGACTTGCATGAGATGAAAATGAGAATTTGGGTACTTTTGTTTTAGTGCCAAATGTATGGTAGTGTGGGAGGGACTGTGGGGAAATAGGGTAGTGGGGACAATGGACTTTAACCAATTGGAATTTTCCTTTTGAAAACTTGTGATTTGATAAATTTAGGGACAAGGGAAAGCCACTTGATTTTTTGGGGTAACTTGGGATTTGGGGAAATTTTGCAAATGGGATAGGGATAATGGGAATGAGATGGGTATGAGTGGCTTTAGGGACGTAGGGAGATAGGGGATGAACTGTAGTAATGAGATAACAGTGAGGGGGAAGAAAAAAACAAGGTGGGGAATTGAGTATTTGGCACAAAATTATTTTTTTAAATACCAACTTCAAAACCCTAAGGGAGAAATTCTCAACAAGATGATAGGGTTTGAGTCTTGGAATTCAAACTCTCATATTCAATATCAAACATTTGTAAATGGCAATTACAAGGTCACATGAACTTACTTGGAAAAAATAGGCCGAGTCGATTTGGAGTTTTTTGAAGCAATGGAAAAAATTTGAGTTTCGGCCCAATGCGCCACGCAACTAACCCAGTGTGCCGCGCCCTTCTAATGCACTGCGCAAAAAACAAATTAACACAGAGAAGAGCGGCCCTATGTGCCACGCTCATCTTATGCATCGCGACCACTTCCCAGTGAGCCGCGCTCTACAACTTCTAAACAATCTGCCCCCAAATCACTTGTTTTTCTCCTCCACGATTTGTCTTGGCTCAATGCTATCTCTTGGCATACAAATGGAGTGTTGGATCATGAAAATATCTTATATGCCCAATTTTTTTTTTTTTTTTGAAAACCCACTTTGTAATGTTTGTAAAACTTTGACACTTCTTAAATGAACTCTATTTGCTTGCTTTTGATTCTTGGACTGAATGATGAGTTTCTTGTCTGTTTTGCAGGGATGGATGGCATGGAGTTTTGGCAAAGGCGACCAGGGTTGTGAATGGAGCATTATTACAACTGAATAATTTGAAAATTACACTGCATTTGTTACAAAAGGATAAAATAGACAATTTTTCTTCAAAACAGAGTTTTGAAGAAAAATTATTCTCAAGCATTATGATGATGAAATTTTTCTACTGATACCTTATTTGAAACTTCCTCGTGTGCCTGCTGGCCATTATTAGACATTTTGAGACCAGATTGATAAAACCCTAGACCTAATGAGACTAAAACCCTAAAATGATTGTTTTCCAACCAGGAGACCAAAAATGACTGTAAATGATTTTGATGAATAGAACTAGACCAGCAGGTACATGACATAAGGGATATAAGTGACAAGACCCTACCGTCAGATGATCCATGCTCCTAATGGAATGCAGCTGACTGAACTGAATGAGACACCTAAAATGAAATGCAACAAGAGAAATTTGATCTCTGACGGAGGGATGAAGATACCGACTCTAACACCTGCTGAACTAAATTATACAATGACAGGAAAAGAATTCTTAGCTGTTATTTATGCTATCAATAAGTTTCGGCACTACATCACCGGATATTCTACTATTGTCCATACTGATCACGCAACAATCAGGTATTTGATGAATAAACCCATTACACCTGGATGTATTCCAAGATGGTTACTATTGCTTCAATAATTTGATATTACAATAGTAGATAAGCCAGTAAAAGATAATGTAGTAGTTGATTTCCTATCTAGAATGGATAACAATTATGAATGAACACCAATAGAAGACAGTTTCCCCGATGAACATCTTTTTGCAGTCTCTACTAAACCTTCATGGTATGCAGATATTTCTAACTATCTTGCTACAGGGAAGGTGCCTCCTCATTTGTCATATAGGGAACAACAAAATATTATTCATCATAGTGCCCGATATTCTTGGATAGCAGGATACCTTTTTCATACAGTAGCAGATAAGCAGATCCGGTGTTGTGTGTCTGAAGATGATATCTATGAAATATTTAAAGCTTCCTATGATGGCCCTTGTGGAGGGCATTTCGCAGAAAAAAGAATAGGCCATAAGGTGCTACAAATGAGATATTACTAGCCTTCCATTTTTTTCTGATGCTCAGAATTATGTCAGGAGGTGTGATAGTTTCCAACGTATGGGGTAGCCTGGTAAAGTGGATGAAATGCCTTTGCAGGCACAGCTAGTTCTCGAGCCTTTCGAGAAATGGGCTATTGACTTCGTTGGACCCTTTAAACCACCCTCCCAGAAAAAAGTCCACATCTTGGTCTGTACTAATTACGTCACTAAGTGGGTGGAAGCCAAAGCGGTTGTGAAAGCAACATAGCAGGTAGTCTTAGATTTTCTATTTGAAGAAATTTTTTCTCGGTACGGTACTCCAAGAGTTTGTTTCAGATGGAGGAGCACAATTCACATCACACAAGATAGCAAAGCTCATGCAAAAATATGGGGTTAAGAACAGAGTGACATCTCCATACCATCCCCAGGAAATTGGACAAGTGGAAAGCACAAATAAGACATTAGAAAATATTTTGACAAAAACTGTGGCATACCATAGTTGGGATTGGGCTCAGAAACTTCCAGAGGCTCTATGGGCATACATAACAACATGGCGGAATACAACTGGGTTTTCACCATTCGAGTTGGTTTATGGGAAATCCCCATCGTTTCCAATTGAATTTGAAATAAGCACGCTCAGAACAGCCATGGAAGTTGGTTTAGATCTATCAGATGCCCAGAAACACCAATTGGCTCAGCTTAATGAACTTGATGAAATATGTTCAATGGTTGTCTAGCGAACTACTGCTATTCAGCAGCAGAGAACAAAATGGCACGATAAGTTTATCAGAAACAAGGTGTTTCAAAGTGGATATTGGGCACTACTTTATGACTCTCATTTTAAGGATTTTAAGGGAAATCTTTGCACTTGGTGGATGGGACCTTATGAGGTGAATGTTGCATTTTATAATGGAATAGTCAGGCTAGTCACAATTGATGATACACGTACTTCCTTTATAGTCAATGGACATCGCTTGAGACTATACCACCGACCGGCCTCTAAGGATGCTTTTATTAAACAACTCTCTGAGAAATCTGGTTTGAAGGTTATCAGTGCAGAGAATCTTTCCTCTACACAATTGTTGTAATATATATATATATATATATATATATATATATATATATATATATATAAAGAATTCTGTTCTATTTTCTTGTATTTTTGTAGGAGCTATGACTAAGGAGTAAAAATCAAGGAATTTTCATGTTGTTGTTACTCGGTTGCTACTACTCAGATATTGCTACATCAAATGTTGTTACTCGATTGCTGCTACTCATGTTGTTGTTACTTGGTTGCTGCTACTTCGATGCTGCTACACCGGATGTTGTTACTCGGTTGCTGCTACTCATGTTGTTGTTACTTGGTTGCCGCTACTTCGCTGCTACTACACCAGATGGTGTTACTTGGTTGCTGCTACTCATGATGTTGTTACACCGATGTTGTTACTCTGTTGTTGTTACACTGGATGTTATTACACCGATGCTGTTACACTGATTTTGTTACTCCGTTGATGTTACACTGGATGTTGTTACACCGGATGTTGTTACACCGATGCTGTTACACCGATGATGTTACACTGATGTTGTTACACCGATGCTGCTACTCCGTTGTTGTTACATCGGATGTTGTTATACAAATGTTGTTACACCGATGATGTTACACCAATGCTGTTACTCTGCTACTATTACACCAGATGCTATTACACTGATGTTGTTACACCGATGTTGTTACACCATCCACATCATTACTCCGCCGCCATCTTACAAACCATCCCATCATCCAGGTAGGTCGTTAGGTACGCCTCCATGTGACTTGTATCGATTTAATTAAATATCCCTTGTGAAGATTTTAATGCCACAGACATCAAAAATTTAAGTCAGGGGGGTGTGTTGTCATGCCAAGGACGATGTAATAATTACCCCATAAGTTAAGAATGACATCCCACTCATGGTAAACCTTACGAATCACATCAATATGTGATATCTTCATTTAAATCCTATTGGGACTCGCAAAATGTCTCATCCACCCTGTACGAGTAATTATTATTTCTATTCTACCACACTTACCATACTATTTTATGATTTTTCTCAGTTTTCCATAATTACCAACTGTATTTACTGTTACCACTTGTCCATTTTCACTATGTTGTTCCTCCGAATTCGGTACTCGCCACCTTGCCCAACGGTCTGCTGCTACAAGTCTCCACAGTATGGGTGGGCTGGCTGTGTGGCATGAGCCTAAAAACATAGTTTCAATTCACAAAAATCCAGAGGTTTGGAAAATTGTTGTCGATGCAGGATGGGATGTCTGCTTTTACAAATTGCAGGGATTTGATGGAGGTATCACAATGGAATTCGCACTCAATTTAGAGGAGAATCATTCATGGGTTAGAGGTCTGGAAGTTCCTGTTACATAGGAATTAATTGCATAGATTATTGGGTTGAGCTAGTAGGGGTAGCAATGGTTTGCTCGGAAGGTTTCTCTCCCATATTTTCCCGAATTATTTTTGCAGGAAGGAGAAAGTGTATTTCAATTGGGCATGGGATACGAGTGCAGAACTGTACCATATCCTTGGAACAAAGTTGCAGGCTTCATAATCAAATACATTACCTGTGAGGTTCAGGCCTCAGCTCTGTTCAACTATCACTTTAAAATTATAATGCACCCCCAATTTCCACAGAATCAGGTGCATGCCCTAAACATGCCATTTTTTCTATTGAAACAACTGCAGCATATGACACAGTCTTCTCAGCACTCCTACTGGATGATGGAAGTACTTTATAACCATAGACTGGTGTGATTATTGGTCATGCATGCAATAGGCAGGCTGCAAGTTTCTTGGGTGGAACTCTGCAGATCCTCAGAAGAAGTGGTAGCAACTATGATTGCTGCTAGAGAAGAAGAACTAGCCTCTCCGGCTGGTCAGGTGGAAGAAGAACCTTCAGAGGAAATTGATCAATAGGAACTCAAGGAAATGAAAACAGAGATTGATCAGGAAGAACCTGAGGAATAGGAGATGATGATTGATTAAGAGGAACTTGAAGAAATGAGTATGGAGGAAGTAATCTTCAGAGCAGACGAGGCTGTCACACAAGAACCAGCCTCACTGGAAAAATCCACGGAAGAGGAAATAAGAATGGAAGAGCTGATTAGTGGCATAGATGAGGCTACCACACAAGAACTAGCTTCGCTCGAGGAACCCACAGAGGAAGGGATTATGGACATTATGCAGGAAATTGATATTGTGATATAGTCGGAAACCTTTTCCAATGAAGAACAAAGGGATGGAATTGTGGATAGAGAAATGGCAAGTGATGATGTTTCGTAAGGAAAAACATCACCTACTTAGATAAAAATGGATATCGATACAGTTGGGGGTGCTACACAAGAACCACCCCCAATTTTTCTAGAACAGGAGGAGTCAACCTGCGAAATCGATGCTGGACCTCAAGAATCGGTACCAACTGTGAAAATGAAGGTGATTCCCAGGGAAAAAGAGGCTAAAGAAGGAATGAGTCAGGTGGTCGATACTGTTCCACAAGAACCAGTATCGACCCATGAAGAAGAAGTGATAAGAAAAGGGCAAGAGGAAAGAAGGGAATTGAGCCACAGAATCAATGCTGCTCCACAAGAAACAGCATCGACTCTAGTTGAGGTAGTAATGCATGAAGTCCCAGTTTAACCTAGGAATGATGATGAGGGGTCTGTTCCCTGCTCTCCGTTCCAGTCCCTAATGCCCAAAGGAGCGAGGGGATTTCGCTCGCCCAAACGGTTAGTGGAATAATTAATTGTTCCCCCGGTATTAAAATTTGTTGACACGGCCAAGGTTGGCCCAGACACTACTGAACTAGAACAATTAGAGGTTCATCGGGAAGATATATTTCCTATAGAAATATTGAAACACAGAGGGGTCAATGAATTTTCTGGCCAAACAGCAGAAGTTTCTGGAAGAAATGTAGAAGAAGAAGGACTTGTGGGTCGAGGGCTCAGCCAAGAGGGTTTGACGAAAGAATATGGAGAAGATGTTGGCAGCATTCCACCGCGTTCTGAGCCTGTCTTAGGTCCCAAAACCTAAATTCATTATTAAACAAGAATCGGCGGAATAGTGCGAGAAAAGAAGGTTACCTCTCAAAAAGAGGTATCAGCTGCAATTCAGTGAAACCATGAGACTGAAAAGAGAGTATCAGAGTTTGAAGAAGCAAGTTTCATGTTTAAAAAGGAAGGTAAAAATCTACAAATGGAGGGAAATAAAGCCAAAGATTGAATTCTCCACTGCGGCTACACAGACTGGCCCAATCGAAGAATTGTTTGAAGGTCGAGAATTTGTATTGGCCGCTGAAATTCAAAAATGGCAGTCTGCAGCGAGTGACCAAAAGAAAGAAATAGATAGGGTTTGATAATAGGATGTTGGAGTCATTACAGAGTACATGGATCAATTATACAAGGCTCGGCTGAAGCAGGCCAAATAGAAGGCTAGGATAGAAGAGTTGGAAGAACAAGTTCAGTTGCTAAAGACAGATAAGGAGAAGATGGTCTCCCTAGCACAACAGGTAATGGCCTGCAGATCTCCTGCATATAGCTATGCCTTATTCCTTCATGAAAAACTCCTTTTCTTTTGTCTTGAAAGTATATATAAGGAGATTTGGTATGAAATTGAGGACCCCATTCAATTTCTCCATATTTTAAAAATTCATGATGTTATAGGACAACACTTAATGTGTGAGCTCTACATGCATGAGTATTATTTAAAGCATGATTAGTCCTTTAACCCCGTTCCATTCATGGGGGACATCCATTTAAGGGCTTTCACCTCCTATGCCATCAATCAGATTAAATGGAGAAAGGCGTGGGATACATTTGAATAAAATAAAGTCGGAAAGACAATAATAGTGAGAAGAAAGCATGATCAGTCCATGAATATTTACAATAAGAATTATACCTTTCTACAAATTGAGGGCCATAAGGAACACATGACGGCAACTCAGAAGTGGTGTTCTGACCTATGTGTCGGCCAGATTACGACATTGCGCCAGGAAGCCCTAGACAGTTGTCAAAAAATATGGATGTTGTCTTCTTCAGTCGTCAGGGGAAGAGAACCATTTGGGGCACCTAAATTTGCACATTCCTTAGAAAGAATGTCGCATTATGTGGCATGTATTCATACCTGTGGGGTTAGATGGATGGGATTGAGATTTCGATTACCCTTTTATGGTTGCCAGCTGAACAGTATACTCCTGCTTATAACATTGAACCCGACTGGTGGAAAGAAGTTGTTTTGACAAAAGGATATAAGCCACCAAGAACAGAGATGGATATAGAATATGACCTCACACAGCTTCATGCTGATCACAGTCAGTCCAATCCGGACCTGAGGAGACGACGAGCTACATGAGGACATGCAAATAGACCAGTTGGGGGGAGATGTTGGGCATCGGATTTGTATACTTTCTTCTCTCATTTTTACCCTACCTTTCTATCTCTTTATGCCATTATTTATCTTAAAAGCATGAGGTAAAACCCTTCTTCCTATATTTTATGGGATATTTGATTAATTACGTACTTGTAATGGAGGTTTTACCTTTTTACGTATTAACTCCTATATTTCTTCAGATTTGGCTACAATAGGCGAGTCATGGCTCCAAGTCAAGGCACAACCCATCATTTCTAGCATATCCCTTATTTGTTGCTACAACATGATAGTCATGGATGTATTAGCGTTATCTCTGGCTTTCTCATGGTGTCTTGGTGGGAAATCCGGTTGACGTTGTAACAATATATATTTTTGTAACACTAGAGTCGTTGGGAGGAATTGGGGGTTTCAAGACTATGGTATAAAGGATCCTACGGGCTATGAATCAAGATACCCTTATAGATACACAGATTTTTGTAATTAATCTTTCCATTATTAATTGAATATACATCAGTTCGTTGTTTCTCCCGTAATCTTTGAGTTTCTGCAGCCCTTATCCAAGAGTTGGACCCACTCTTATGATCAGGTGTTGCGTTCTTCTTTCTTTTCTTTCAGTACTATGTTTTGTGTGATTCTTTAATTACTGTTACAGTTGTGTTAATTGTTGTGGATTCTTTTTATTTCTGCAGTTTATTTATTGTTGTTACAATGGTATTTGTGTTATAAATTAAACCTGTGATCTACAACGGACCATGTGCTTGTATCTACATATACTTTGACGTTAGTATTGAAATAACTAACGCCATCGGGTTGATAATTTATGTGGAAAAAGGATCGAATCTTGTTCATATCCTGACACCAACACCCCGATATTATTAAAATTCAAATAGAACCCATTCAAGATACTTTTTGAATAAATAATTTCTTTTGCAGATAGGTTTGTTTTTCAAACTATACAAACTCTCAACCTCTCTGAACTTTGGGTCTAAACTCTGGCTTTTAGAAGAATCTATACTAGATCCCATCCAACCCAAACCCTCCTGCAATATTTGACAATCCTGAGAGCATCCTAAGGAAATCTTCTAGATCTAAAAACCCAAATGTTATCAAACCTATTCAAAAAGCATGTTCCCTACCTGAAAACCTTAAAGACTTGCAGAATATCCTATCTGACTCATCCCTGGAACAAAGCTTGTCCAGGACTAGATCCCAGAGTTGGATAACTCAGATAATTTTGGAGCCATCCATCTTACAGTAGAATCTTGTTGCAGTAACTTCAACCCCCATTCAAACACCCACTGTTCACCTTCCTCCATTTAACCCTTTACCTCATTTTTTCAATCCTCCACCTTCTAACCCTCCTTTATTTCCCCATCCTTCAACCATGGCAACTTGGTATGCTCCATTGGTCCTACCATTTCCTTTAGTAGTTCTGCCACGGGACTATCAGTCCAAGATTCCCTTATATGATGCAAGTAGTTACACTATTGCTCAACAACATGTTGATAGAATGAATGACTCTTTTTACAGACAAGAAATAGACGATGAAGCTGTTAAACTAAGAATGTTTTCTCAAAGCTTAGGGGGAGAAGCAAGAAAATGGTTTAAAGGCCTAACTCTTAATAGTATACATGACCTCCCTGCTTTTCATCAATTATTCTTGAAAAAATGGGAAGTCAAGAAGAACCCTCTCCAAATCTTATCAGAGTATGAAAACATTAAGAGAAATGTTGGAGAGGATGTTCAAGAATGCTGCACTAGGTTCAATAGTGTATATAATGCCCTCCCTACCCACATGAAACCTCCACAAGGTCTTGCCTTGATGAAATTTTTAGATGGTTTTGACCTAGAAATGGCCTACAAATTAAGGTAGAGAGACCCTCTTACATTAGAAGATATGCAGAGGGGTGCAGTAAGTGTAGAGGCAATTCTGATTTCCAAAAGAGCTAGGATGAAAAACGAAAAAAGAGTCACATATAGGGAAGAAACTACACCCTCATCATCTGATACTAAGATTGATAACTTGGTTAGAACCATGGAAATGATAATGGAAATAATAAACATGAATGAGAGAGCTTACCCTAGAGAAAACCAAGCAGCTCCTCAAAACAAGAATCAAAATCGGAACCAGAACCTAAACTTTAGGAGAAATCCCCCTCACATAAGACAAAGAGGACCTAACCAGCAAATTAGGCCTCCTTTCCAAGAAAACTATGCTGATAAGGATGAGGGAGTGACTGAAGAACCAGAGGAAAGTCATATCAACCTAATGGGAGTTAATAATGAGGATATTTTTCTCCTCATTGAGGAAGAGAAAGGCATGTTTTCCCCAAATCAATTTGAAGAAGAAAGCCTAGAATCCTAAGACTATAAACAAGGCTTTGAAAATTCCATAATGGAAGTACATAGACAGTATGACCTTAGAAGCAAGAAAACCCAAGACACACCCAAGAGAAACAACCCAGAAATTTCTGCTAGGAAGATCCCTGAAAATATTCCTAAAAGGACAGCAGAAAATTCAAACATGGTGGTTAAAAGTTCTGATAAAAAAAAAAAAAAAACAACCAACATAGTGGTGATCAAAGCAGCACTAGTAATCCAGCTATTAGCCCTAACAAAATTATTTTAACTGAGACTCCAAATAAAATCAGCAAGCTGAAATTGTTGTTAAAACAGTGTCTAATAAAACTGATTAAAACCCTCCAAAGACACAAACACCTTTCAGTGTTGAGAATGAAATTGCCAAGCTAAAAATCTCCATAACTTTTACTGAATTAGTTACTCAATATGTATATAGATCCCAAGTTTTGAAAGCTTTAAACATAGGAGAAAATGTAGATTCTGTAAATTTAAATGATGACAAACCAGAGCTTCTATTTGGACTTGAGGTAGAAGGAAAATTTCAAGAGGGAGGTGTACCTCCATTTTATGTCAGTTTGAACATTCGTGATAAAATTATTCACAATGCCATGTTAGGTTCAGGAGCTTCACATAACCTCATGCCAAAGGTAGTTATGGAAAGACTAGGCCTTGAGATAACTAGACCATACAAAGACATATACTCTTTTGATTCTAGTAGAGTTAAATTTCTAGTCCTAATCAAAGATCTCTATGTTAATCTAGCACAAATACCAGCCGAGGGCCTAGTAATGGATATTGTAGTGGCTGAAATTCCTCCTAAGTATGGCATGCTCTTATCACACTCATGGGGAGCTAGACTTCAAGGAACCCTCCAAATGGACATGACCTATGCTACTATACATGTCTTTATTCAACCAAGAAGACTATATAAGGAGACTCATATGAAATACATGGTCATAAGTCAAGAAAAGCAAGATAACTCCCCTCTTTATTCTATCCACACAAACCTTGATTCATTTATCCTTTACAATGATAAAAACATTAATGAACAAGTAGCAGAAAATGAGCAAACAGTTGAAAAGGAAGAGGAAAAGGAGTAGGAACAGTCAGAACAGTTAGCCCAAATAGAAATTGAACAATATAATAGCAAACATGGTGGTAACCACAATGAACAACATAATGATAAATTTGAAACTAAACCTCTTTAGAGCATGAGCTTTGATAGTTCTTGTGGTAAAATTGGTTCAGGAGTAGGTGTTTGGGTGCACAACACTGAGAACAACCATGCAGAGGGCCACTCATATAAGCTGACCTTCCAATGTAAAAATAACATAGTAGAATATGAGGCACTCCTCCTAGGGCTACAAATACTCAAGAAATTAGGAAAAAAAGGGATTTATGTCTGTGGGGATTCTGAGCTAGTCATTAGGCAGAATAAGGGAGAATATTCAACTAAACATCCTACACTAAGAGCATATAGGAATGATGCCCTTGACCTCTTAAAAACATTCAAATAATATGATCTTACCTTTTTTCCAAGAAATCAAAACATCCTTGCCAACGGTCTAGCCTTTGCAGCCAGTACTTGTCAAAAACCTTATCATAACAAACAATACACAGTACAAGTCAAATACAGACTAGCAGTCCCTGATAATATAAAATATTGGCAAGTTTTTGAAGATGACAAACAGATTGAAGACTTCCTGCAATCTACAAATGAGTTTGAAATGCCAAATTCAGACTCAGATCATGAGGAAGACTGCCTTGCTAAGGAAAAACTTACAAAGAAGAGCCTCCTGATCAGGCTGATGTAAATCTGTTAGAGGAAGAATACCCACATGAGACATATCTATGTGCAGACCCAGAAAAAAGAAGATTTTGAAGTGCTACAGTCCAAAGATAATACTTTGCCAAAGGGATTGGTTTAGCTAGTAGAACTTTTTGACTTTAATGACATTTCTAAGAAGCCAAAGATGGAATCCATTGAAGCAGAGGTAGAAGAATGTAATATAGGCAGTAAGCTAGAACCCAAAATGATAAAATTGTCAAAAATACTGCCAACTCTTATGAAACATAAATATATTGAGTTGTTCAAGGAATTTACTGATGTGTTTTCTTGGAGCTATGAAGATTTAAATTCATATGATACTTAGATCATCCAACACAAGATCCCTGTCAAAGAAAATCAGAAGCCCTTTAAGCAGAAATTATGCAGAATAAATCATGTACAACTGCCACTGGTTGAGAAATAAATAAATAAAATGTATGATGCTGGAATAATAGTCCCTCTGAGATATTCAGAATAGGTACCAAATCATGTATCAGTGAGGAAGAAAACAGGAGAAATTAGGGTATGCATAGACTTCAGAAATTTAAACAAAGTATCCCTAAAGGACAACTACCCTCTACCAAAAATGTATCACATATTGCAAAGGGTAGTAGGCTCCAAAAGAATATCTTTGCTTGATGGCTTTTCAGGGTAAAATCAGGTGCTGGTACATCCAAATGATCAACACAAGACAACTTTCACCACGCCTTGGGGCACCTTCATGTATGTTAAAATGCCTGTTGGGTTAATGAATGCTAGAGCTACTTTCCAAAGAGAAATGGATATTTCTTTCTCAGAATAAATAGGTTACTTCATTGTGATATATCTTGATGACATCACAGTCTACTCAAAAACTGATGAAGAACACCTAGCCCACTTAAGAAAGGTCTTTGAAAAATGCAGAAAGTATGGCCTGTCTTTAAATCCCAAGAATACCTTGTTTGGAATTCAAGAAGGGAAGCTTCTAGGCCACATAATTTCTGAAGAAGTGATCAAGATTGACCCAAAAAGGATTGAGGGAATATTGCAAATCAGTCATCCAAGAAACATCAAAGAGCTGCAATCTTTCATTGAAAAGATAAATTTCTTAAGAAGGTTCCTTCCAAACCTTTCAGAACTCCTAAGAAACATTACCAATATGCTCAAAATATAAACAGGAGTCAAATGGACCATAGAAGCAAATAAATCTTTTAACTTGGTGAAACAAGAACTCACACAAACACTAGTTCTGATCAGCCCTGACCTCACCAAGGATTTCTTCATTTTTCCTTTGCATCAGAACACACAGTTGTTGTTGTCTTATTACAGAAAAATAGAGAAGGAAAAGATTAGCCCATAGAATTCTTCAACCAAGCATTAAGAGATGCACCTCTGAAATATAATATCATGGAAAAGCAGGCTTTTTCCTTCATCAAAGCATTAAAATATTTCAGCGTATACATTTTTCACTCACACATCATTGCATTTGTGCCTCACACAGTGGTAAAATACATCTTGACACAAGATCCTGATGGTAAAAGAGGTAAGTGGATTGTTTTCAAATTAGAATATGATCTGGAAATCAGGCCCACTGGGCTAATCAAAGGACAAGGACTGGAAAAATTGATGGTTGAATCAAATTTTCAAGCACTGGACATCAATATGATTAATGCATTGGATGAACAAGAGGAGATGGAAACTCCACCTAGTGACTTATAATTTATGAACTCACCTTGGTATGATGATATATTATATGTGATTTTTAATCTAAATGTTCCTCCTAGTTTTTCTAAAACAAAGGCCAGATTCCTAAAACTAAAGGCTGTAAATTTCTGCATTTTAGACAAAGTTTTGTATTGGAACAATTCTCGTGGTATATTGCTTAAATGTTTGCCTGAAGAAGATGAAGATAGGATCATGCATGAATTTCATGAAGGAGAATGTGGAGGTCACCTATACTAGAAAACCACTATCAATAAAATCCTTAGAGCTAGTTACTATTGGCCCACCCTCTTTCAAGACATCCATAAAATGGTAGTTTCCTGTTATAAATGCCAAATTTTTTAGGGTAAAATAAAAATGTTGCCTCTGCCTTTACATCCCATTTCTGCTAAAGCTCCTTTTCAACAATGGGGTCTTGATTTTATCGGATAAATCCATCCTTCTTCCTCTGCCTAGCACAAATGGATCCTCACTGCAACTGACTATTTTACAAAGTGGATAGAAGCCATTCCTTCCAAAACTGCCACAGACTCGGTAATTATCAAATTCCTTGAAAACCACATTTTATCTAGATTTGGTTGTCCTAGAAAAATAATTAATGACAATTTTGAGCCTTTAGATCCAATAAAATGGTGGAATTTTGCCACAAATATCATATTACATTGGGACATTCTATAGCTTATTACCCTCAAGGTAATGGGTTGGTTGAAACCTCAAACAAACTTTTGATGAACATCATTAAAAAATTGATACAAGAAAATAAGAGTTCATGGCACAACAAGTTGGTACATGCACTTTGGGCAAACAGATTAACAAATAAGAAGTCAATTGGTATGTCTCCCTATCAGTTATTATATGGAGCAGATGCATTTTTCCCAGTAAGCTTGGGAGTGCCAGTAATGAAGCTCATTCAAGAAGTACAGTCTGAAGAAAATGATATGCAAAGGAGAATAAACCAAATTCTCCAGCTGCAGCAAACCAGAGAAGAAGTGTACAACATGACACAACAAGTACAATAAAATATCAAGAAACTCTTTGAAAAAGGACCAAGGCAAATGATTTTAGCATTGGAGACAAAGTGTTGAAGTGGGATTCAAGAAGAGAGGACAAAGGAAAGCTTGGAAAATTTGACAACTTATGGAAAGGTCCATACATCATCCATTCTCCAAGAGGTAACAATGCACTTTTATTACAAGAAATGGATGGAGCATAATTATTTGGAAGTCCTATTAATGGCAGGATGCTCAAGCATTATTTCGGTTGAAGATCTCAGTTTAAAGTTTTATTCATTGTATATAACGTTGTCTAAAAACTCAGAAAAAATTGATACAAAAAGAAAGAAAAGAAGAAAAGAGGGTAGATAAAATGAGAAAAAGGTAAAGCCCCATACCAAAAAATGAAAAATTCTGAAAGTGTGCAAGTCCAAATGCCACTACTTTTGAAAAGGAAGTCTTGTTCAATCATACAACCTAGACATGATTAAACAAATTTTGAATTTTTGTTGATAGGATAGAAAATGAATATTTTCCAAACTGTTTAAACTTGGCTTATCAGTAGGTTAGATAGGAAAAGACATTGGTTCCAAAGTCTAAATCTGAACCAAAAAAGATAAGAAAGGGATAAATGACAAATTCCAGATCAAAGCCCTTAGTTCTAGTTTTACTTTTTGCAAAATAAAATTTGTGTGCAGCTTGTCCAAATTGCCACAATTCATGACAATCAAACTGCTTAACCTTGATTTAGTCATGCTTTAAATTTCATGTTGATACTTAGTGAATTAAAATCTATCAAATTTTTTAATCTTGACAGATAAGTAGCTTAGGTAGAGAATGAAATATATCATCAGTCTAATCTAAGCCTTGGAAGTTATAAGGGTAGAGATAGATAGTTTTTCTTTTCAAAATAAAAATGATGACAAGGGCTTGCCAGTCTAAATGCACCCAAATGAAGAAAAAATGTTAGAATAGAATGATGGGTAGGCAGAGTTTGTTTGCAACAAGAATGGTTGTCAATTTTTTAAGATCATAGTACCAAAAAGTTGCAGCAGATCAGCATTACAAAATGGAAAACCAGCCAAATTGAATAAGGCACTGATCTACAAAATCTAGAGATCTGAGAATCTTGACACCTCCTTAAAATGAGCTTCCCTCCCCAGTTGGAGCCATTGTTAGTCTCCTGTATTCACAGTATCACTAGTTGACTATGGATTTTCTACAGTCTGCTGAAAATGAACATTCCTTGACTATCATTTTATTTTCAGAAATCTCACTACCTTCATTATTTTCCATTTAACCTATTTTCACTATCTCTCATTTCACCTATTCAAATCACCCTCTCACTCTAAAAACCCATGTTTGACCTTAATCCCTCTTTTCACCCTTTTCCCCCTACCTAACACTCCATTTTCCTCATACAAACCTTTCCCCGCTCATCCATTTCCCTCCTTTCATTTAAAACAATGTAAAAAACCCTTTTTACATTGTTTTATGATAAAAATATTTTATTCAGACCCACACTCTTTTTAAATAAATCTTGTTTTGTTTATAGACCTGATACCCATGTCTATTTTTTTAGCCCCCCACTTTAAAAACCTTTTTCCCCGCCCTCATATAACCCTGGCCCCCTATACATTAGGCTCTTTCTCTTTAAAAATACCTCGGGCCCCACAATGTATATACCCCATTGTGTTATTTTGACGCCCCTGCTATAATAAACCCTCCGCCACATATACTCCCAGGCCCCACTGTCCAAACCTACCCATCATTCCATCAAACCCCAACCACCATCGAATCACCTCCGCCAGATCCAATGGTCCACGATTGTTGTTGCACATCCAACTATGCATGGCTTAGAACCTTTGAACCCTGCGATATCGACGGTATTACTGCCTATCCTCCCTGCCACACATTGCGCACCCTATGGTATCACATCCCTGTGATCTATATAGCCTCACCACTCTCATTCCATGTGAAAACCACTTACCACCCTCCCGCCATAAAACCCAAAACCGTTGAACCCTGTTCAAATGTGTCAAACCCTGAATATCTATGATAAGCCCTGTCTGCCATATGCACCCATGCAACACTCCTAAAGGCCCAAAAGCCCAAACCAACGCAAGAAACCCGCAAGCCCCCATCTTCCAAACTCTGTCCACAAATGGCCCTGGTGCCTACAGGCCTTCATTTCCCGGACTTTGTACACGGCACAGGTTTTAGATTAACCAATTTGTTTTAATTGTGTAAGAGGTCAATACATAAGAAAATGCATAATTTTCAATTCTAAAGTCCCAAAAATTCTTAAAGTAAACTCCTTAGGTGACGATTTAGAGATTTATTTATCAAAAGGACTAGGAGCATAGGATTAATCTGAATCATCAATGGATCATGACCATTGATGATCATTCGAACATTACAGGAGTAGCATAAGTTCTCCACAGCACAGGGTTAAGACAGAGTGAAGACATAAAAGGCAGGTTAAAGGAATTAAACAAAGAAAGCAGAATTAAAGAAGAGACAAATCCGAGTTAAAGCCAAGTCAGAGCTTTAAATACAAATCAAAAGAAAATTAGCACAAAAGGCATATCCGAATGACTAAGGAACTCGGAATTTACTTCTTCAGACCACATCTTCCACCTGCAAGCCTCTTTTAACTTCAATAAAAGCAGATACAACTATTCAAACTGTTAGAGATATTTTAAAGTAGCTCAACATTTATTGTAAAAGTTAATGAAAATCCATAAAGGTCACAAAATCCTAAAAGTTAGCTCAGCAGTAAATTAGGGAGTTATTATTACAGTGAGTCAGTCATAGATATTTTTCCTTGGGCTTTGCATGGTATCAAAGGTCAAGGTTAAATGAACTCTGTAATTAATACAAATATGTCACCCTAGGTTAGGGAAACCTCCTCATTTTGCAGATAAATACGGCATGTATTTTTCATTTTTAGTGTTGGTTGGTTGGTTGGTTGTTGGTTGCTCGGTTAATTGCTAGGCTGGATTTTGATCAGACTCTAAGTTGCAGAGATTATTGTACTGGAGTATTGTAATTGTTTTGGACATCAGTAATACAAGCACGTTCACATGATTCTGAGCTATTCTAATGGTGATGTTATCCTTATTTTTCACTATTTCTCTTATGTTTTCCATATTATCCATCATTTCTCTAATAAAAGAACATAAATTTTAGATTAATATATGTTGTCTTGGCACCTTAATTCTGTCTGCTTATTTCATCTTAATGTTTTCTTCTATAAGGTCTGATTAGAGAATTTAGGGGTGTCCTGCTCTTTAGTTCCACCTAGCTTGTTGCCTTGAAGTTTACTTAGTAGATCCTAGCCAAATAAGTTTATGCTTTACACTGTCCTTTGGTTTTTCTTGAAATGTTATTTTAAAGGCCTTCTTTGAAGTTTGATTAAAGAATTTAGGCGTGTCCTACTCTTTAGTTTCACTAACTGTTATCTTGAATGTTTTCTTTTTCTGAAAGTAATAGATAGAGAATTCAGGGGTGTCCTGCTCTCTAGGATTGCTGGATTGTTGTCTTAAGGTTTACCTAGTAGAGTCTAGCTAAAGAAGTTTATGGTTTGCCCTGTCCTTTGGTTTTTCTTAAACAGTTACCTAAAAGGCTTTTCTTGTTGAAGTATAGCTAAAGGATTCTTAATTGCCCTATAGTTTTACCAATTTCACAATTTTTTGTCATTTCCTATTTCATCTAATCTAACAATATCCACTTGATATACTTAGCTTTCTCTATGAAACCCTTGCAGAGTTGATGTAAAATTAAAACCTCTTATGAATCCATAGCCCCATGGATTAATTCTTCCCATAGTTTATATGTTTAACCAAAACAATCACTCAATTAATCACTCAATCAATCAACCAAACAAAACAAATAGTCCTAGAACTTCATAACTAGCCTAAAATCAAAAAAAATAAGCATAAAGATAAATCATTTTCATCACAAAGAAGAAATAGCCCTCTCTGAGTCAAGGAATTCTAGGTCCTTGGACTCCAAAGTGGTTTGATGTGGTTCCCTACAGATTTTTTCTTGCCAATCTTGAAAATCACGGGGAGCCAACAGAGCTAGATCATCCACAATGCTATAGTTATCAGCTACTTTGGAATAGTTTCCTGCTCGCCTAGTTGGTCCCTTAGCCATTTTTGGAAAAGGTTCAATAGGTTTCTTTGATATGGTCAAAGGTGTTGTTGGAGCACTTGTACTAGCCCCTGACGAATTGGTGTCTAGTGGGTATCGTAATTACGGTTCCTTATCTGAAAAAACATTTCTTCGCCAGTTATGTAGATTTTGTGGTTGTTTTTTCTAGAATCATTAGGATTTTTTTGCTGTGTGCTAACTGTCCCTTGATGGGGGAAGGGATCCTACATGACTATTGTTTGTTGGGAGGATCCCCCCTGTCCACGGTTACTCTACAACTTCTTCATCTCAGGGAGGTCAGGACAGTGGTGAGTGTAATGGCCATACTCACAACAGATCGAACAAGAGTGGTTCGTCTGAAGAAGTGGTCTCTTGTTCTACATTTGGTGGTTGTTTGGCTCCTGGTTATGATTTCGGTTAGAATTGCCTCTAGCCTGAGATCGTCGAGGGTGTTGCTGGTTGTTGCCCCCCTGTCCAAGATTTCATTTAGGCTTGTTTTTTCCTTTTTTATTAACTACATTAGGAGGATAATTTGGATTCTCCTGGTTGTATGGTTGGCACGGTTCGTTTTGGGAGGGTTGCACAAAGTTCACCTATGCATTATTCTGCATGGGCGGGTCTTGTGCTGGGGACTGCGAGTATTGCGATCTCGGGTTTGTAAATGGTTGTTAGAAGGATCTCTTCCGTCAGCATGTCTAGTTGCGTACTCAGTCCCCTGAGCCAGAAGATAGGGTCCTCCATGCTGATGGTGGTACGATGATGCCCTACTGGTAAAACTTTGCGGAGGCATGGGATGACTTTGGTAGCTGGGTTGAGGTATGTTCTGGGTAGAATTATACGTGTAACCGGGGTATTGAACATTTCTGCTTAGGTGATTTTGGGTCAACGACCCAATTAAACCGTCTACAAAGTTCGACGCACCTGGCAGTTCTTTGTAAGTTTGTAGGCACGAAGCGTTTGGTAGGATATTGTAAATATACCCTAACTGCATATAGATCAGCTCAAGTTGTTGGGCCTTACTTATGGTGTCCTCTTCGGATATGGGCTTTTGTTGCACCACATCCTTTTAAATCTCTGTAGTGAGAGTTTTCAAGAATAGGTCTAACAGAACTCGATCTTCAAGTTTGGATGTGCACAAACTACGACGTCACCACCATTTTTGGAGATGGTCCAAGATATGGACGGCAGGGGTTTGCCTAAAGTGGGTCAATAATTCCATTCTGAATCGTGGTGGATGGGTAACTAAAAATAGGTCAGGAACGCAGTAGCAAGGGTGCTAAAGGTTCCATGTGTAGCAGAGGGCTGCTCCACATACCATTTCGCTGCTATTCTGGTTAGGGTGCGTTGAAACATTCTCAGTGATCAGGAGATCAAGTCATATGCTAAAAAATGAAAGTGCTCAAAATAGGTCCGAACCTAAGCAACTGAAAAGGTCTCTTTAGTGCGATTATGGCACCGCAAATGGTTCAAAAACCTGATGTCATATGAGGAATATATCACATTCTTTTCATTTTCCCAAACAACAAAATTTTGGTGACTGGATGCCTAGTCAGCTTGCAAGTATAGTCAACAGAATATTCTTGGAATATTCCATTTTCTTATGAGCCAATGGTATGGCGCCATGTGGCACATTATGGGTCATTGGATGTTGATGGTACGAATATTTTCTAGATTGTTGGATGTGTTTATTGATGGAACAATGGTTGAGCAACATGTGGCAAGCCCGCGAGCCACCACATTTCCTCACAAGGGTGGTGTAAAATTTGTGTGGAGTCGACGGGGGTTGAACCCGCGACCTCCATTCCACTCGTAATATCATTTACCAACCTGCCTACATAGTGGTTCTTACCCCTATACTCTTCCGCTTTTATTTGAAGTTATATTACCGCTAGTTTGGGGGTTGGAGGGGGCCAGCCCCCTCCCCATGTGGTCACTCCGTAAGAAACAAGAGCTACAACCATCTTCAACCACTGGAAGATTCTGAAACTGTTACTGTATGTGGTCACATGACATATAAAACTGCAACATTAAAACCTTCAGACCGGTGGCTATCCAACCTTAACTCTGAGGCTTCGCAGATGTGGTCACATGTCATGCGCGTTCAGTTGGTAGTTAATCAAACGGTATTAAATCGTAACTCCGACAATTCAAACAAAACCCCGACGTTAACCTCCACACTTAACACATGAGGAATTGTTATGTTTAATAAAATGGTTAATGTTGTGGAATATTTCCACGACTCAGGGTTCTAACCTTAAACAATGAAGTTCAAACAGTTAGCGGAGGATTCGGCTGGGGTGGCATGTGACCACCCCGCTACTCACAATTAATTCCAAACTTAACCACCTGACATATTTGGAGCGCACCCCCAAATTTGGGGTTAACCATTAATTTATCTACAATTAACTGCTAGTCTCCACATTTAGTGGAGCTTTTCTAGCTGTCATTGGGGAAAATGCATTGGGAAGTCAATTTTCGACCAATTTTGGTGAAACAAGAGTCTACCTAGACTAATTTGAGCATTATGGAGCCATTGGTGCAGAGAAAATATCCATTATAGGCCTTCAAATATATGTAATTTACAATTTTGAGCATAATGACAAAGAGGGACATGCAATTGGGAGCTGGACCTGCAGATGTAGCCCAGGAGGGGTGAACTGCTTCATCATGCCTACTATAAACTTATGTGTGAATGTTTTTCTCTATTATGCACTATTATGTAGTGTTTTTAAGGATTATTTAAATGCTTAAAGTTCACTAATTCATCTAATTTTCATAGTTAAAACTCTCATTCCTTAAGAAAACTTATGGAGACAATTGGTACATGTTTATTTAACTGAAAGGACACTTAGCATAGCAGAACTAATACCCTCCTTTCAGATCAAGTTGGTATCAGAGCTACATTTTTATCTCTAGTATTTTTATGTGCAATGATTTCTTAACTGTTTGCAAGGGTTTTCATGCTTACTACGCTCAAGCTTAAGAGAGGAGAAGGAAAATTGATGGATCCAAGAGGTTCTCAAAGTGAGCCACAACAAAGGAGGGCAATATTTTCACATTCTCCACCACCTAGTTCACCTCCAAAAGAATCAGAAGCAACATCAAGCATGCCTCCAGGAGAAGAAGAAATCCATGAAGAGATGGATCCCAAAGAGGAAGAAAGAGTGTATAGAAAATAATTTCTTGACTCAACTAAAATGGTGAGAGTCCTTTATCAAGGAAGGAATGATAAATTAGAAGAGGAGAGGTCCAAACTTCACAAGGAAGGACAACGATCATCAGGAGGCCATAATGATCAAGATAAATCCAAGAAGGGTAATGGAGGAAATGGAGACAATGGAAAGTCACCATCTTCATCCGCATCTTCATCTTCATCATCCTCTACTTCATCTTCAGTACATCAGCCATACAAGTCAAAGAACATGGGTAAAATTCCTTTTCTAAAACCTTATGTTAAATTTGAATTGCCAATGTTTAATGGTGAAGTAAATATAGAAAAGCTTGATAATTGGATTAGGCAATGGGAGGTTTATATGAGAATTCAGAACCTTCATGATGGTGACACCAAAATCCAACTAGCTTCATTGAGGATGGAAGGTGCAGCTCTTGTTTGGTGGGAAGCCAAGACAAAGGAGGAGATCAAGAAATATGGTAAGATTATTTTATCATGGACTGATTTCATTTCTACAATAAAACAACCGTTTTATCCATTAGATCACATGCAAAAAGCCATAATGGATTGGAAAAATTTTAAACAATTGAAAGGAAAAAATGTACGAGTGTATACTCAAGAATTTAGAAGAAGATCTGTTTTACTAGGAGTAGATTTTCATAACCACGACACTTTGCTCAAGTATATAGGAGTTTTACATACCTAATTACAAGTCTAGATGAGGTTTGTGTTCAAGCCACACATTTAGAGGCAAGGGGAAAACAAAACTTAGATGGGAATGAGGATGTTAAGTCCCTATATTAATAGTGTAGTCCCTTATTATGTTAGTTTAGGCCCCCTTATTGTTATTTTTGTACCCCTATAACCCCCATATTGTTATTATTGTGCCCTTACATTATTATTGTTAGGTCGGCTAGGATTACATTGTGGCCCCACTAAGATTACATTGTGGCCCCATGGACTCCTATATATAGAAAGTAGGTTTTTTCATTTGTATCATCCAATAATTGTTCATTCATGTAATGTATTGGAGGTTTCCCCCTCTAAGTGGCTCATTTATAAGGCATTGATATCTCTTTTCTTCTATTTTTGGAGTTGGTTTCACAACATTTGGTATCAGAGCTTTGGATTCTAGGGTTTCACTGCTCCAAACATGTCATCGTGGAATTTCCGCTATAAAGTTTTCTCTATGAAGTTTTAGAAGCTTAAATTTTTAGAGTGTGAAGCTGAAATCCGGAGGAACATCTTCGCAAAATTTCAGAGCTTGTTTCACAATATTTTCGGAGATATGATCTATGGAAGTTAGGGCATTTTGCAGGCTCCTGAATTTAACCTAAACAAGTCATCATGAAATTTTCGCTATAAATATTTCTCTACGAGGTTTCAGAAGCTAAAATTTTCACAGATCAAATCAGAAATCCTAAAGAATATTCTGTAAAATTTTCATATCTAGGTTCACAATAGTTTTGGAGATATGATCTGTGGAATTTAGGATTTTTTCAGGCTCCCGAATTTCATCTCAAAGAGGTGACTATGGGAAAAACTTCATAACTCTCTCTCTAAGCATCAGAGTGACATTCTGTAAAACTTGGATGCAAGTAAATAGACTATAGTTTTCTGTCTATCAATTTCAGAGCTTAAGGAGGAAACAGTGACATGTGGCAAGTCATACAAGTTCGCTCTATTGAACTAGTCCATAATTAGGTCATCATAGGAGATTGGGCACAACTTTGATTTCAAGAATCCAAATTAGCTCAAACCTATGGCATTCGAAAGAGGATTTAGAGGGCTACTTTAGGGCCAAATTTTAGTTATTGAGGATCCAAAATCACATATATAATTCAGTTTCAATATTGAGCTTCTCAAAAGCAAGAAAAAGGTGTGTATTTGGTTTTTAAAATTGCATAACGTTTGTTTGAAAAAGCAGTTTGAAGTGATTCCAAGGGCATATTTTAGAATTTTTATGAGTATTGGGTTCTATAATGCCTCCAAAAAATAATTCCATACCCCTTAAGCCCTCAAAAATCTATACTATGATGCATGAAGAGGAATAATTACAGTATGAGATATCAAAATTACAGTACCAAGTGCAACAAATTTCAATCTTACAAAGAGTAATCGAAGATGACATATATGGTTTAAAAGCATAAATGGAGGCTAAGTTGGATGGTTTGAAGGATCAAATAATAGGTGATATGGATGATAAATTAGTGGAAGATCACATCGAGCATTAAGAACAAGTTCTCCAACTCTCCAAGGATAACCCAACTTTGGTGCAGAATCTAATGAAACAACAGGAAGATCAACATCACATTGAAAGAAGTTCTGAAGTAGTCACGGAAACAAGAACTCAACAAGTACGATCAATTTCAGAGTATCTCATCAAGTGGAAGAACTTTCCTGTAGAAGATTCCACATGGGAGGATGAGAATTTTACACAAAAGCATCAAGAAATAATCAAGCGTTGAGGACAACACTTATTTGAAGGAGATGGGCATGTTAAGTCCCTATATTAATAGTGTATTCCCTTATTATTTTATTCTAGCCCCCCTTATTGTTATTGTTGTACCCCTATAACCCCCATATTGTTATTATTGTGCCCTTACATTATTATTGTTAGGTCGACTAGGATTACATTGTGGCCCCATGGACTCCTATATATAGAAATGAGGTTTTGTCATTTGTATCATCTAAGAATTGTTCATTCATGTAATGTATTGGAGGTTTCCCCCTCGAAGTGGCTTATTTCTAAGGTGTTGATATATCTTTTCCTCTATTTTTGGAGTTGGTTTCACAACAGAGGAAAGTGATTTTAAAGGCAAATGGAAGAAAAAGAGAAATGCAAATACTAGAAAAGAGAAAGGAAAATTCTTTTGCAAACATTGTTCTAAAACTAGCCACGATGAGGACCATTGTTGGAAACTTCATCCAGAGTTGAAACCAGAAAGTTTTAAAGCCAAAGAGAAATCCAAGGAGAAAGGAAAAACTATTGCAATAGTTGAACAAGACCTAGGGTCAAATTCAAGAGATGAAACAAAAATCATAGCTATGGGACTAAAGAACTTGAAGGCGAAAGAGATTGAAATTAAACCCAGTTCTAGTATTTCTAACTGTCACATAGAAGCTCCAAGTGAAGAAAAGAGAATTGAATTGTTTCATGTGAGGGTCATTTCCAAACATACCAAGGTTGACACATTGTTTGATAGTGGGTTGCAAGAAAATTTAATCTCTGAAGACTTGGTCAAGAAACTTAATCTTGAGACCATTCCACATCTGAAACCATATCCACATGGTTGGATTTGTAAGGATGCAAATTTACAGGTTTCAAAGAAGTGCATGTTGCGATTTGCAATAACTGCACATTTCATTGACACGGTTGAATTAGATGTTGTTCCACTTGATATAACAAGTATCGTGTTGGGCAGTCCTTACTTGTATGACAGGAAAGCAATATTTCATCTCCATGAGAACAAGTACCATTTATTCAAAGATGGCAAGGAGTACATTGTGAGAGCTCATCGTAAAAAACTAAACTCTTCTTTAGTTAATGTAGGGCAGATGAAGAGGCTCGTCAATGCAAGTCAAAACTTGACATTGATGATGATTAAACAAAGAGAAGTTTTACATAATCCTTTTCATGCAAATTCTGATGTATGTAATGAGTTGTTTCAGTTTGAAAGTAGTTTGTCTTTAAAATAAGATGACAAGCAGTTGCAGCAGTCGACATTGGTGTTGAACGGTGATGAAAACAAAGTGTCAGTGCAAGAAGTTGCAAAGGTTCAAGAGAGGGAAAAGCAACTTGACAAAGAAGTCACAAGATTCAGAAATGATCATTGCTGGTTTCAAAAATGCATGGTACAATGGTGAAGAAACTTGGTCAGGAATCAACACAAGTTCAAAGCTAATTCAACAAAAAATCTCCATAAGGACAGGATGCAAGGTGAAAGTAATTTTAAGTTTCCTTTGATTTTAGAAAAATGTAGAAACATGAATGTTACTACAAAATTAATTTGTTGTTCTACAAGTTCAATAAATGTGCAGCATGATTATGTCAAAAGCAACAATGGTTGGTCAACAAAATCAAGGAAAAATTTGTCATTTCATGAAAAGCTCCAATTAATGAAATTAGGGAAATTTTAGTGGATTAAGATTAGAAGAGTGGGGACACAGTCTCTTCATCTTCATGTTCAGTAGTCCAGAGAGATTTTGGGGTCCAAAAGCTTCCTAGTGGGGAGGTGTGATCAGGAGATCAAGTCATATGCTCAAAAATGAAGGTGCTCAAAACAGGTCCGAACCTAAGCGACTGGAAAGGTCTCGTCGTTGTGATTTCAACGCTGTGAATGGTTCGAAAAACTGATGTCGTATGAGGAAGATATCGCATTCTACTTGTTTTCCCAAACAACAAAATTTTGGTGACTGGATGCCCAGTCAGCTTGCAGGTATAGTCAGCAGAATATTCTGGGAATATTCCATTTTCTTATGAGCCAACAGTATGGTGCCACATGGCACATTGTGGGCCATTGGATGTTGATGGTACGAATCTATTCTGGACTGTTGGATGTGTTTATGGATGGACCAATGGTTGAGTGACCCATGGCAAGCCTGCAGGCCGCCATGTGTCCTCAAAAGGGTGGTGTAAAATTTTTGTGGAGTCGACGGGGGTCGAACCTGTGACCTCCAGTCCGCCCGGAATACCATTTACCAACCCGCCTACACAGTGGTTCTTACCCCTCTACTCTTTCACTTTTATTTCAATTTATATTCCAACCCCCTCCCCATGTGGTCACTCCGCAAGAACCGGGAGCTATAACTGTCTTCAACCACTAGAAGATTTTGAAACCATTACTGTATGTGGTCACATGACATATAAAACTACAACATTAAAACCATCAGACCGATGGCTATCCAACCTTAACTCTGGGGCTTCGCAGATGTGGTCACATGACATGCGCGTTCAATTGGTAGTTAATTCATCGGTATTAAACCGTAACTCTGACAGTTCAAACAAAACTCCGACGTTAACCTCCACACTTAACACATGCGGAAGTGTTATGTTTAATGCAATGGTTAATGTTGCGGAATATTTCCATGACTCAGGGTTCCAACCTTAAACGGTGGAGTTAAAAAAATTAGCGTAGGATTCGGTGAGGGTGGCATGTGACCACCCCACCACTCACAGTTAATGCCAAACTTAACAGCCTGACAGGTTTGGTGCATGCCCCAAAATTTGGGGTTAATCATTAATTTATCTGTAGTTAACTGCCAATATCCACATTTAGTGGAGCTTTTCTAGATGTCATTGGGAAAAATGCATTGGGAGGTCAATTTTCGACCAATTTTGGTGAAAAAAGAGTCTACCTAGACTAATTTGAGCATTCTAGAGCCATTGGTGCAGAGAAAATAGCCACTAGAGGTCTGCAAACATATGTAATTTACAATTTCGAGCATAATTACAAAGAGGGACATGCCATAGGGAGTTGGACCAGCATATGTAGCCCAGGAGGGATGAATTGCTTCATCATGCTTACTGTGTAAAGCTTATGTGTGAATGTTTTTCTCTGTTATGCACCATTTTTCATTGTTTTTAAGGCTTATTTACATGCTTAAAGTTCACTAACTCATCTAATTTTCATGGTTAAAACTCTCATTCCTCAAGCAAACTTATGGAGACAATTGGTACATGTTTATTTAACTGAAAGGACACTTAGCACAACAGAACTAATACCCTCCTTTCATATCACTTAGTCGAATAGTATTTTCAACAATGTTGTTCGATGAACACCATAGGTGGAAAGTCATAACATGATTTCTAGGGTCTTCCGCTTGCTTCCCTTCAAATTTTGTAATGTCCGAAGGGAGCTTTGTGGGCATGGGAGGCCATATGGGGTTGTGTGCAATGGGGTCAATTGTCAACGTGGTTAAATCTGGTAGATTTAACGAACCTAGAAAAGATGATTGCGAGTTTGTAGCCATTGCGACTTGTGAAAACACAATATTTTGGGTAGGAATAGGGTTTGTCTATGACATACCCTGTTGTGCATTCACCTGGCTTCTCGAATGGGCAGCACTTCTCTGCTCACTAGGCATTGTGGGAGGAGTGGTGTGTGGTGACCCTGCGGGGGTGTTCACCGGTGTGGCATTGGGAGACCGACTAGGGTTCCCAACTAACGATGCCCCGATAAAGGATGAACCAATAAGGGTGGCAGTGTTCCATCTGTGATGCCTAAATGGAGAAAGACCTAGAATCCCTCCTGTTAATGGTGTAGATCCAAAAGACATCTAGATCGACGAGGTCTCGTTGGGTCCATTCTAGCATCAGCTAGGTATGGTTTTGGAAATATTTGAGAGGATACAGACTATAATCAAAGAAAAAATCCGATCGCATACATAAAACAAAGAGAAAATAAAATAAATTTTCCCTTTAGATTAATCCTATATGAACAGTCAATCAAAACATATGGTTTTTTTTTTGTTTTCATATGATACTCAAATCCTAGAAGACCTAATCATTCTCACATTCTCAAATGTAATTGGGCCTTGAGAATATATCTTGTGAATGCTGGCACAACATCCTGAAAGAACTGGTGACGCCCCCAACCAACCAAAGAAAATCCACCAAGGTACGGGTAGAGGATCTAGTGCTACCTGCACCGTCACCTATAAGGAAAGGATGCCCTAATTTTTTCCACTCAGCACCGCCGTCCCACATGAGCATTCAAGTCTTGGGCTTCTTGGTAGTTTAGCTATCAGTACCAAGTATCAGACGGGTCAGGTAGCCCCGAATGATACCACATGCACTAGCCTAAGCCTAAACCCCTCTGAATCAGTTCTCTATTGTGCTCAGTTTTTCTTTGCCGTGGGCGGATAGGCAGATCTTAAAGTTCCCTAAACAGTCAACTTATATGTTTGAAGATGAAGACTGACCAAGGCGGCTTATTGGATGCCTTCCCCCTTGGTCCTAACTTAGACTATAAATTATTTTGTGGCCCCTGTGGGGAGAATTTAGTGAGTTTTGTTAAATGATTTTTAGGTGTCTTTACTTTACTTAGGGTGTGGATGTGTGTGAACAAAAGGTGAACAAGCGCATAGTTTGAACGTGTGGATATGCGATGATCCTTTTCAAAATCTCCTATTTAAACTATGTTATATTGTTCCTTGCTCAAAAGAAAAACATGCGCGGATATGGGCCTCTTTCAATTTTTCCTAGTTAATCTATATGATCAACTATAGGGAGATGGTGAGTTGTCAATAGAGAGTGTTCATATGCTTGCCTAGGATCACCCAAAGGTACAAAGGCAGCAAAGATTACTTACTCTTCTACCGACAATTCGATCCTGGTCCCGAAATCCTAGTGCAAAAATTAAATTAAACTAATGAATATTACACTACAAAAATGAAAAATATTTAGATAAGCATGCGTGGAATTGGGCTACTTACTTTGGATAATTAACTAGGTGTTTTGGTACGTAAATTCGCAAAACATAAATTATTTCGGAATGCAAGTTAATTTTCCTCCTACTTAAACTATGTGTTAACTTTGCAAAAATCAACTTGAAATAAAACCAACACTTAAACTACCAAAAGCAGCTAAAAGTGAGGTTTAACAAGTTGCACGGCACCTCAACCAGTGATGGAAGATGTATTATGGGCTTCTAGTAAATTTACAAGCAAGAAAAAGATGTAAATAGTAGAAAAAATCCTACTTCTAGTTTCCGCATGGAAAAGGTTGAAAGAGGCGCGAAGGCAATGCGCAAGTCACCCCTGAACGTGCACACTGGGGTGCATTTGTCTGCAAAAAATCTGCGCAAGTTCCTGCAAAGTAATTTTTTGGGAGCTCTTCGGCTTCAGCCTATCACTGAGGGTGAATCAGGTAGTGAAGGAGAGAAAGGGGGCAGTTCCAGCTCAACTCCTCAAAAAAGAAAGAGGTCTCTACAAGAAAGGCACAACCACATAAACTTGGAAATAAAATTTAGCGGAGTCGGCAATCCTGTGTTAGTGTGTTTAGCGCATGAATGTACCAAACCACACTTGCTTAAGAGGGGTGGTTTTTCCCTCTTAATTTATTGGTTCCAGACAGAAAATAGATGGATTCAAGCAAGTTAGTGGAACATGCTAAAACATAAACATACTAGATAGAGTGTGCCTTGTGGTCCCAGAAAGTGACTTCTGCCACTCTCAAGTCCGTGCGGTTTTTTGAGGTAAAGCTACACAAAGGTGCGCTTATCGAAGAATTATGCACACGAAGGCGCATTTTACTGGTTCCTTCAGTGCTCAATTTTATTTTTCCTCTTAGACCTTAGATATTTTTAAATACTTCATATTCTGTAATGTCTCTCAGCCCTATAAATCCTTCTGCCTGACATTAAATAATGTCATATTTGCTTGTCCTATTTTCAAGTGATAACACTACCCATAACAATAAGGGGCTACAATGTGATGGAATGTTGATGACAGTAAATTTGTGTCTTCTCAAGAGAACTAATCTCTTAGCTTGACATTTTGCTTATATATGTTGAAGTTAAAACTTATTATACACGAGGATTTGTCTTAAAGTCAAAAAATATAAAGAGATGTTTTCAACCAACTAGCTCCATTTTCAATGCCAGAATACTATTTTTTTGACAAAAGGAAGTCTTTTCCATTAGGGGAATTTTGAGATCTAAATGGGCCCCCTAAGGAAAATGTACAATCAAAATTCACTTTATGAGAAGCAATCACATTTTAGGATATGACATCATCCCTAATGGTTGAGGTGGCATTGCTTGAGTTAAAGGTACTTACTTGTCACATTCTCAATGGTGGACAAAAACTCATGGTTAACCATGGTAGTGTTCTAAGTACTTTTAAAGTCAAAAAGTAAAGTATTCATAATAAATGTCATTACACATTTTTTGAATAAAATATTATTATTGTCATTTCATATATTTTGAAAGAAACAATAAATATCCCTACACAATCTTCATGTCTTTACACACTTTTCAATAAATATTATATTTGTATATTTTCATATATTTATTTTTAAATTATATATTCATCACATTTTATTTAATAGTATAATTATTTATTAATATTATATTATATAATTAAGACTTTATGAATTTATATTTATATTTTATTTTAAGTTATTTAAGTACAAAGGACAAATGCATTAGTTGTTCAATGATAATGATTTTTTCTTGAAAAGTCCATTCTTATTTATAGCCACATCAATACAATTATTTTATTAATTTTATTTTGGACAACTTTTGAATTGAATTTAACCATGGTTACATGGATTGTGTTGCAAAAAGTGAATTGCAAATTCATAAATATTATTTTATTAATTTAGATATTATTTTATTATTTCCTTAGGAGGCCCGTTTTATACCTCAAAATTCCCCTAACGATAGTGCTTCAGAAAGAGTATTCAAAATTTCTAGGATTGAGGACTCGAGAAACAATTCATCTAGAAGGAATGCAATCTAAATGAAGGATTAGAAATCAATGAAATTGCAATAATGTTATCTGCAAGGGTAGTGGTTCATTGATGAAGCACTTAAATGCTAGATGTGGTTTTGATCTACATGCAAATCTAAAAATTATTAATCATACATGACACAATGAAACAACATAGAGAAAAAAAATAAGATCCTAAAAATAATACCACTGTTCTATTATGAGGGAGAGGTCTCCTTATATAAGAAAATGG
Organism: Pinus albicaulis; assembly: GCA_034641835.2. NCBI lineage: Eukaryota > Viridiplantae > Streptophyta > Pinopsida > Pinales > Pinaceae > Pinus > Pinus albicaulis. Next base: position 547,640,904 of record CM076577.1, read on the forward strand.
ATAGGTCACCTTAAATAAGCAAAGAGACTTCTTATTGAATTGATTATGAATAGTTTTTCATGGAAACAACAAAGCATTATTTAGATATTTCCTTCCTTACTTTAAGTTTCCCAACTAGTCTTCATGAGAAACATCAAATATATTATTAGATTTTTCCTTATTCATTATGAGTTTCCCTAGAATGGTTATGTCTTTCTTGGTTTCCCAATTCCTCCCTTTTTAGAGCTAGAAGCATTTGTACTTCTACCACTAATTAAGGAAATTTATGCTACAATGTTTGTGTAATCATCCATTTTTCCTGCACTAGTGTGTGTATCTCTTTTGAGCTACGAGGTATGATATGCATGTCTACTAGCGAGTTTTCTTCATATTAGAATCAATAATTATATCATTTAGCAGGGGATGCTTAAAATTAGGAATATATCCACCAAATGTTGAAATATGACCAATTCATCAAGGAGAGGTGCTTCAAAGAGCTTTAGATTGTTAACATTAAGCACATTGTGGATGCCTAGCTAGGAAGGCAAGTCTAAGAAATATGTATTTTATATAATTAATTCTAGAACAATATAGTGACCATGTCTTAGAGAACGCAGCTTGTGGTGTTGGCCCTTGAAGTGTTGCTTGTCCAACTAGAGCCATACATGATCTCCTAGTTGAAATGACAAGGGTGTACAATGTTTTTCATTCATGTCTTTGGCACCATTAAGGGTATCTTGCAAAACAATAGTTACCTGAGTCTGGTGCTAAGATATGGAGTTTATAAAATGTTGAGCTAAATTTTTCTCTTGTTGTTGATGTGCAAACCATAAGAGATGATATTTAATGGTATCTCAGAGGGCACACTTGGGTAACACCCAAAACAAACTTCAAAAGAGGATGAAAAACTTAATATTTTAACTATGATAAGAGAAAGAGAGTTTGGAATGCACAACGGATTGTTTTTTAAAAGAATTCCATCTTGAATCATGTAATCTAGCCATGCACTCCTATCTTGTGAAGTTGGACTCTTACAAGCTTCAAATTCCTCGAAGTTTGGATCATCCTCATATAGCTCCTTTATAAATTTGAATCACAACACTTGAATTTGACTCTCCTGTAATAAAATTTATCTCCTTCTCAAATAATTTGCAATTGTAATAGATTGACCACTGATGTGCTTGAAAAAAAATGTAAAACTCTGCAAGTACTCATACCACTTAATATGTTTCTCATTCAACTTAGGCTGCTACATTATATACTTTTTTGGGCCGTGAATACAACCAATTTTTAACACTTATTTCATCCATTTCTACTCTTATATAATGTAATTTATCATAATTTATCATATAAATCCATTTTATAACTATTTATGCTCTTATGGATAAATATTATTTCTTCTCTTTTATTTTTAATAAATTGATGATTATTATGCATAATTTTATCAATGATGATTTATTAATATATTTTGTAACATCACTCACCATTTTAGCCTCCAAGATATTTTCCAGATTGTAGATTTGATCTCCAGATCATCATCAAATATTCTAACTCAGAAATTCGCTGGAATAAGAAGTGACAATTTTGCGGTTGAGATTCTGGGCAAATGGAGAAGAATATGGAAAATTCGAAACATGGGTTTTGTCCAGAACGGACCAAATTAATTTTAAAAAGAATGGTTTGCCCAAATTCGGTCTGTATTGAGAGAAACGCAAGGTTCTTTGAGCACGATTTTCTCAGATTTACTGTTGCAGCTGTCCTCCAAATTATCTCAGCTACAAATCCAAATTCGACTTGCTCTTGTTGAAATATTGATGGAAATATATTTTCTTGTTGATCAATTGGTTAGGGACAATCCAATTTTGTTATGAGAGATCATATTTACTATTTAATTTCTCCTCTTTCTGATTATAAAAGGAGAAGCATGTATTGCCATTGGGAGGGACTTTCCTTGTTGTAATTTTCAGAATTGTGCATCGACTCTTGTTAAGAGAGTATGAACTATTTGTAAGCATTATTCATGCCTGATTAATACAAGAGTTCGTTGCCGTTTAATTTCTTAACACTGGAGTAAATCCCAGCGGTGTTTCACCGGTGGTTAAGGGCCCGACCTTGGTGGATTGATCTGCTGGTTGTATCATTACCTTTCAATTATTGTCGTGTGATAGTTTGTGGTTGTTCTCATTACATTTGCAAGTTAATTAGTTTGCCATTGAATTATTGATTGATTTAGTTATGTTAATGAATCGCATTATTGTTCCGTTTTAGTAAGGACTTTAATTCCCGTATTAATCATCTTGTTAAACCTTACAGAGCATTGTTGTTCAGCATTAGATGTCCTGTTCCAATTAATTGATGTTCCGTTGGATTGTTGGTCATGTCGATTATTATTTAACAACATTTGTTGTCGACAAGGTTTTGGTGTTTAATAGAATTGTTGTTTGATTTCATTAAGTTAAAGATCTGTTGTTCAGATTCATTATTTAATATTTGTTGTTCGATTTCAGTGTGTTGTTCATTTCCAATTCATTAGTTAACAGATTGCAAAGAGTTTGCTTTCGAAGAGCTTTCTTAGTTTACTTTCAATAGAAGCTTTAGTTCAATTTCTATTTCTCCTTAATTTCTTTAACGCAGGACTGTCAACTGTAGAGAATATTGGTTATTGCTTCCACGTTCCGAGATTGATTGTCTTGTTTCAGTTTGATTTCAATTGCATCAATTTCTAGAGGAATGAGTTATTGCTACTGTATCCTCGATTGATGGTTGTTGAGTGAATAGATAGATTTTAAGAGCATTTGAGTTCATGTTATTGTAATTAGATTTATTTTTCAAGCATCCGTTTAATCTTGTATTTAGAACATTGTACTACATCTTTCATAGCATTACTCTTAACTCAATTGCAGTATCAAACAGAGTACACTCTTAAAATAAAAATTCGCTCCCGGATTGATAATTAATGTGAGATAAATAGGTGTTAAAAAGATACCTTTTATACCTCAACATTTTAGCGCCATTGCCGGGGAGAGTGTATGCCATTTAGAAAGAGTGATGCATATTTAATTTTTTCTGCTTGGGAAGAATTGGGTATTAAAGACGAAAGGTAAGAACCTGCGCACCGAGCAAGGAACACACTTGTTCACTGGCCTACTTCACAGCAGAATTGAGCGAAAGCTTAAGGTAGAAATGAATGCTTGCATTTTTTTGAATTTTAGAGGTAGAATTTTTGAAAAAAAAATCTTGTAATTCCACTCAAGTGGTGATGTAAGCACCACCTATTTCAGTAACCAATTGACTGGAACATTTTAAGGAGGATCCTTAAAGAAACACATGAAGAACATCTTCTATTATGGTAAGAAATGGCTCACATTGCAACTTTTGAATTCCCTATCAAATATCTTGGAGGAGTGACACAAATGCACATAATTCCCCCATTGTCTCTACCAAATTTTCATGGTTTGACAAATGAAGATCTAGATACATTCTTATTTGAGTTTGAAATACTTTGTAGAGTATATGATTATTGTACTAATGATCAAAGGTTGAAAGTGTTTCCTCTTACTCTAAAAGGAGCAGCTCTCCGATGGTTCATGAGCCTAGGAGGGAACTGCATCCAAACATGGGAGGACATGAAGAACATATTCTTGAAGAAGTACCAAGACTCCTGCAAATCTAATGAAGATATTTTCGGTATGATACAAGGGGAAGATGAAATCTTGAAGGACTATGTAGAGAGATTTCGATATAACCTTCAAAAATCAAAGAATAAACATTTGGAAAAAGAGATCTTGAAAAAACTCCTTAAAGGAATCAAAGATGAATTTTTAGAACTCTTAAATCTGATAGAAAAAGGTGATTTTTTTCAGTTATCATATGTTGATGTTTGTGAGTTGTGCATAAGGTATTCAAGAGGAATTTCCAAGGCTGGTAAGAATTCTAGAGAATTTTCTTCTTTCTTTTTCAAATTTACTACAAGAACAAGAGACATAAGAGCTGAAATCAATGTTTTACTTGGAAATTTTAAATATGATTTTATTAGCTCTCTAAATTCACAATTGAATGTTTTGCAAGTTCGGAAAAATCAAGAATTTGATGAAGTGTTTTGCCCTCATTACCGAAAGGAAAATCCCATAGATAGTTGTTCTTCCTTATCTAATTTGGAAGTGGCATATCAAAGAGATGGGGAAGCTGCAACAAGGTCAATAGGTATGGTTCAAAACACTTCCTCTCCATTCTCTTACTTGCATAATCCATTATGGAATACTCATATGTTAGGGCAGCCATGCCAATCTCAATATAACCACCACCAATCTTGTCTACAAGCTTGGCATGGTTCACCTTATGATTGCATGATTACTCTCCCTCATCTTGTAGCACAAACACATATTCCAGCTCTTCCACAACATCTTGCTTATCTATCAAAATCATCCACTCAACCCAATCAACTACATCATCAAAAAGCCCCATTCCTTACACAATTTGCTACTCAATTCATTCCACACCCTCACCATAATAAACCAGTACAACATGCTTACAGTGTTGAACTGAAAAATTTAACCACCCTTCCCACCCATTCTATCTACTATTAGAGAAAACTTACAATGAGACTCAGAATGTATCAAATCCAAAAATTGTAGAAGTTATGAAAGAAAATGATGTTTCTTCTAGTTTTCACCAACAAACCATTTTAAAAGCTCAAGAACTTCATGATACGATGGCTATGGGAAATCAAAAAAGTAAGGGATACATTGAAGATTGGTTTCACTCCATTATTTTTTTGCAACATCACTCCATGCTTCAACAATTTTTGGCACCATCTTTTCAAGGGGAGTTGGCTTCTCATACCCTAATTTTTATCAACATGCATTTTTTTAAATTTGGGTATGTACATACTAGAGGCCTTATTTCTAAAATGGTTCCACTGGAAATACTCTTATACATAAACATATTCAATTCACAAAGAAGAGTAGGATAGTGGAGAAAATAAAATAAATAAAGAAATAAAACAAACACATTTTTTTTTTTTTTGTAAAAAAAATAAAAAAAAAAAATATATATATATATATATATATATATATATATATATATATATATTTGCAACACGCTGTAGAAATCAACATTGATGTTAAATATTTTAATTTATTTGTGTATGTAGATGAATTATATTTTAAATAAAAATTCTACAAACACTTATATTTATTTTTATCATCAATATGGAAAAATTGCTTGAATATCATTTTTTTGGCTTGCGGGCTTGATGAAATTTCTGAAAACAAAGTTGGGACAGTCATGTTTTGAGGGACAAAAATTGAATATTTTTAAAACATATTTCTATCCTAAGTATCCCTTTATTTCTACTTTCCAACCCAATTTGAATCACTCCATTTGGATTTGAAACGAAAAAGTTAGAACCAAAACATTGACAGGGTGTCTAGTAGGCAGCTCAGGAATAGAGTTGGGACAGTCAGTTTTTGGAGGCCTAAAGGACTATATTTTTAAAACCTGTTTCTATGGTAGATTCCTCTATGAATATAGTTTACAATGCAATTTTAATCACTCAATTTCGATATCGTATGAGGAATTTATAACCAAAATACTGACTGCCTATCATAAATCAGCACTCTTGAAACTCTGTTTTCTCGGTTGTTCACTAGCGTATTTGACCCATCAATTTTTCTTGTATTCAAAACCTGTTTCTATTTGAGATCAATAAATGAATCTACTTTAATCTCCAATTTTAATCAGTTCAATCTTCCATTAAACGAAAAATTTATGCTTGAAATATCAACTGTTGGTCTAAGCTGGAAAATCGAAAATGACTCTATTATGCAGGTTGTTCTAAGAAAATTTGACATATCATGGCTTTGAATTTTTAAAACATGTTTTTATTGGAGATAAACCTTTTAATTAGCTCTCATTTGGCTTTTAAATCACTCAAATCAGATAAAAAACAAAGAAGTTATGATTGAAACACTGCAGGTTAGCATGATTGGCCACTGCTCTCCCGCAGGTAATAAATTAATTTTACTTTGTCCATGGATTTTTTCTATAGACTAACTACTTGTTAGTTTTTTGCATAATTCTTGGATTAGGGGAGCCCGTACATCTCTCTTTCTCCATGATTTAATGTTTTATTGCAGGTAGATACTCGTTTTTTGCAGGTCTTAGCAGAACAAAGAAGGTCAATTTATGGATGAGCAATTCTTGAAAGAAATTTTAGTGAAACAAGGGCATTCCATCCAGTTCATTACCTAACAGATTCATAACAAGAAGAAATGAAGAATTGGTTTCCATTTCAAGATTCATGTTACTTATGCCAAAACATTTTTCAAAAAGATCATTTTTTTCCATTAACAGATTGATATTCCCTTAGGAAATAACATCATAGTTGTTGTAACTTAATAAAGTGTTGTTTCTTTTCTGATTTCTTTTATGTTTTTGTGTTTTAGATGTTAATCCCTTCAAATTGTAGTTTTCGCTCTAGTGGCAATTGAACAATAAGGACCCTACCATGCAAGTTTCAATTGCAGAAGGCAATTCTTCGGTAGCACCAATTATGTAAAAAATTATTTTTTCTTGAAACCTGTACATAAAATTTCCTTTCTATTTGATTGGATTTGCTTCACAATGGATTGCACATTATTTTTGTTCTTTCCTCTATTTTTTTCCCTTTGTTGTTCCCTACAGCAATTTCTACATGCATTTTCTTTGTTGTTCCCTACTTTTTTGTGTGCCTTTATTTTTCATGTTGTTCCTCTTAAGGAACAACAGTCGTTCCTCTTAAGAATCAGTGCGTTTATGTGTTTATTTTTGTTATTCCTTCCAAAAGGAACAACATTTCCGCTGATTAGTTTTGTTGTTCCTTTCGAAAAGAACAACATTTTTTCTGCGTGTTTTTGTTGTTCCTTTCAAAAGGAATAGCGGTTTTGTTGTTCCTTTCAAAAGGAACAGCACTTTTGTTGTGTTTTTTTGTTGTTCATTTCAAAAAGAACAGCTCTTTTGTTGTTACTTTCAGAAGGAACAACACTTTTGCTACATGTTTTTGCTGTTCCTTTCGAAAGGAACAACATTTTCACAGATTGCTTTTGATGTTCCTTTCGAAAGGAACACCATTTTCACATATTGCTTTTGATGTTCCTTTCCAAAGGAACAACACTTTTTGAATGCATTTTTCTTGTTTGTGAACAACTTTTTAGGATTTTTTTGAATTCTTCATGACTCTTTTAAAAGAAAACATACAATTTATGCAAGGATACACAAATTAGAGGTTACTAGAATCAGCAAATCAAGAGAAATTGTCATTTTTAAGAAAATTTTTTGTAGTGATAAGAAAGGAAAGGACACAACTATCTCTATCACTTTGTGTCTTTATTTTCACTAAAACTAATATGATCGACTATCTTTATCATGTTGGTTCTTCCCTAAATCTTCACAACTCTCTTTGATTTTTATTTATTGAATAAGAATAAGGGCATACTTTCTCTATTAAGATGTTCAGACTTCTTCCACCGTCCCTACTCTTAAGGAGTGTTGAGCCACCCTTTATATATAAATAGGGAAGTGTTATATGTAAAGAAAAAGAAAAAGAAAAATATCTATATGATTACTAACAATTCTATGATATGGCAGATGGGGGATAGGAGGTCTCATCAAGAGTCAGTCTACCATGGTCATAAGGGAGCAGTGAAGTGGCATTCCCATTATGGCCACCACACCAGGGATATGATCCAATAGACAACTCATAAAAATAAAGAGTCCTTGGAACAGGAGATCTCATCACGAGCCGACCTACCCACCTTTCACTCCTCCCCGGTGAATGGCATTGTGATTCATTTGGTTCCCAAGCCAACACAGTGGCCTCCATCCTGACATCACACAGCACTTCCCTAGGCATAAATAAAGGATAATGGTTCCAAGGGTGAGAAAGCAACTTTGTTAAGATTATAGATACCTGTGGGCAACAGAGCTCTGCTGATGGTATTAAAGTCATATTTTTCACAAATCAATAGTAATGATAAACCATTTTCTTATATCTTTATCTAATATCAAATGAGAGTATGACCCTAAACCCCTTTGTTCGGAACCGCTTATGCATGAAATTTATTTATAAATCGATCATAGTGGTTTATGTGGATAATGACCGCATAAGTATTTTTTTCACATCAGCTGTCATTTTCCCTTATTTTCGAATCATTATATAAACATTTCCATATCTACTCACGATTTCAAAATATGCATTGATTTCAATAATGCGATAATTTGTTGATCATATCATAAGTATGTATGCCTTTCCATGTTGTACACTTGTTGTGCAGTACGCCGCTCTTCTATTTGCCACAATATTCATACTACATTTCTACAGAAGTTTTTCTGCTGAAATTTTTTGCATGCATCTGTTTCCATTCAAAACTAAAACTGTGGATTCAAGAAAATTGCATACAGAATCATGATTTGTTTACAGGAGAACAATAAGTATGGGGGAAAATTCTATCCGCAACACGACCACACTATTGCAACTAACAGTAAAGGCTCACACAACTTGCAAACACGCACAATTCTTCAAACATGATGTGCTTGCATGGCTTCCACCTTTTGTGTCACTTTCAGTATCCACTCAGCCTACATCAGTTTCAACAAAGGCCAGTCCCTACATGTCATTCCACATTTTTTTTCGGAGGTAACACTTGAGATAAAATAGCGTAATTTTCTGATTTATTATGAATTTAGGAGAATTTCATGAAAATCCATTGAGCATTATTTATCATCATTCATTCCACGTCTTTACCACTTCCCATTTTTTCAGAGACATCTCATCTTTCAATTTGGGGGAGTGTTGTTTTCCTTCATTTCTTTCTTATGACCATGTCAGTAATCTTCTTTATCATCCATTGATATTCTTATTCATTCTCAACACCTTCCTTATTCCATGTTGTATTACACCAAGCATAGATTTCAACAGATTGTAGCAACCACCTCTCTTTGTTTTCTAGCATCGCATGAGGACATGCTAACTCTTCAGTTTGGGGGGGGAATTGCTACACATGATGGATGTTTTCTACTCTCTTTCTCGTTTAAGGCATACAATTTCATTTTTATACAGTGCAGAAATTGATTTGCATATATCTTTAAAACTACGAACTGAATTCTTGTGCTTTCTGGATAACAAAGAGGTATCATTAAAATACACAAACCCAAATAATTTCACGCTAAATTAGTTCATAAAATTTCAAAAATTATGCACTCAACATACTGTAGAACATGATTATTAGTGTATAAAATAAATTTCTGGACAAAAAATAATGTATGCATTTCTTAAGAGCTTGAACCACTACATAAATTTTTTTGTCCTAGGTTGTATACTTTCTCTTACCGTCTTTCAAATTTTCACTATAATAGGCTATGGGATTTTCCTCTTGGTTATGTACTGCTCCAATTGCATCATTGCTAGCATCAATATTCACTTGGAAAGGCTTATTAAAATCTGGAAGAGCAAGCATTGGTTGCTCTGCGATATTCCTCTTCAACATATGAAACCCTTTTTCATATTCATCATTCCATCTAAATGGATGTTTATTCTTCTTCACTGTCTCTACAATTGGTGTGCTTGCCTTACTGAAATTTCTAATAAACTTCCTATAAAAACTCGTCAAACCATGAAAACTTCTAACTTCAAAAACAATTTTTGGAGAGGGACATTCAAGGATATATTTCACCTTACATGGATCCATCTTCAATCCTTCTCTGGAAATCCCATATATACCAACTATGACTTCAAAAAGAAACATTTCTTCAAATTTATAAGCAACTTCTCTTGTTGCAACTTTTCTAACACATACCTCAAATTCCTCAGATGCTCCTCCTTTGTTTAATTCTACACTAAAATGGCATCTAGGTAAAAAATCACAACTTCCCTATGAATTCTTTCAATACTTTATTCATCAACCTCATGAATGTACTAGGTACATTACATAGTCCAAATGGCATGACCATCCATTCATACAAATCCACACTAGTTTTAAATTAAGTCTTCCACTCATCTCTCTCTCTGATTATAATTTGATGGTATCCACTCTTTAAATAAATTTTGGAAAACCAACAGGCACCACTCAAACAATCCAATAAATCATCAATTCATGGCTGGGGAAAACGATACCTGATTGTAATTTTTTGCATGGCTCTAGAGTCTGTACACATGCACCATCCTCCATCCTTATTTGGACTCAACCTTGTAGGTATTGCACATGGACTAAGACTCTCTCTAATCAATATGTTATCCAAGAACTCTTGCACTTGTTTTATGATATCTTCATTCTCTTTAGGTTTCATGCGGTAGGTAGCTTTATTAAGAAAACTAGCTCCTACTATCAAGTCAATGTGATGATTGATAGTCTTTATTGGTGGCAAATCACTTGGAAAATCGTCCACCACAATATCATGATACTCCTAAGGTATCTCTTGAATTTCTATAGGAAAATAAGAAATAGTACTAGAAGTAATAATTACTCTAGGCTTACAAACAATAACAAAATTTACCTCTTTTGGCTTCATCTCTTATAGAAATTCCTTGCTACTCATCAACACTACCTTTGAATCACTACTTCCAGAAATCCCTTCTTCCTGCAATGGAAAAAAATTATGCTTTATGCCATCCTTCTAGAACTTATAAGTGTTCCTCTTACCATCATGCACCACCACACTTCTATCAAACTGCAATGGTCCTCCAAGAAAACTACGACACGCATCCATCGGCGTCACTTCACTCAAAATATTTTCTTTGTTACCAATATGTAGCTCAACCACATATTGTTTGACCAAAATATAATGTCCCTTATGTATCCAAGACAACTTGTAGAGTGTTGGTTGCTTCTTCTTCTTCAATTTCAACTTCTCTACAACCTTTGTGGACACTAGGTTGTTTGTACTACCAGTATCAATCACAACTTTACAACACTTACCTTGAACCTTAAAAACAGTTTAGAACAAGGATCTCCTCTGAGCTGACTCAATAACTTCCTTCTCTTGCTTGAGAAGCACTTTTTTCATCATTATGGATTCTCCTATCTATAGCACATTCTCTATTTCCTGTACCTCTGCCTCCTCCTCTTCTATTGGAGCTACAACAACATTCCTTTGGCCTGGTTCTCCTATTATCTGGACAATCATACGCCATGTGTCAAAGCTTGCCACACTTGTAGCAACGAACCTCTCTCCTGCCTCTTCCTCATCCTATGGAAAAGGATCTTCGACCTCAGGAATAACCTTCCCGTTGGCGTTTTGGACTAGAGCTACTAGCCCCATCTTTAGATGCAAAAGACCTAGCTTTGCTTTGTCATTGTCCTCTACCTGTTTGTTTCCTTGCAAGCTTCTCCTATGCTTTAAGAGCCAATTGGTATGCCTCCTTTACTGTCCTTGGTGAAAATACACTCATTCATCTTGAATGTCCAATCTGAGCCCATTAAAGTACCTTGTAGTATTCTCTGCAGACTCTTCCACATATCTAGCTCTAATGTTCACTTTTTAGAACTATTTTGTGTATTCTTTGACTAGCATACCTCTCTATTTGATATTTTGCATAATTTTGAAGAAAGTGAGTTGGTAATATTTTGACGAAAGCTTCTCTCTTAGCTTTACCACCATCCTATCCCAACTCTTGATCTTTTGCTTGTTCTTTGTACTCCTCTCTATTTGCACACCATCTCACCAAAGCATTACATGTCCCTTCAATATTGTCACTGCAAAATTGACCTTCTTCTCTTCATCCATTTCCTCATATTCAAAGAATTTTTCCGTCTTTTTGATCCAGTCGATAAACTCCTTTGGATTCATACTACGTGTGTAGGATGATAGATCTGATTTTGGTTTCATGGAATAACCCAAAACTGCTCTTAGAACCTTGGCCTCTATTGGTTCTTCTGCTACTTCTTCTTCTACATTTTTTTTCCTTCTTAGAACTCTCATTTCCAACTTCTGGTTCTCTCTGTTGGCGAGCCTCCATTGCTGCCATTTTCTCCATTGTGTGGCCCTATTATAAATATGATGAAAAATGTGCAAACATGAATCCCATTTTTTGTTCTTGGAAAACAATTGTGAAGGGAGTGAACTAGAGTATGATTGACAACCTCATTTTGGCCATCTATTTGACAGTGAAATGCAGTGGAGTAATGAAGTTGAAAACTCAACATAGACTAGAGAATATGCCAAAATATGTTGATAAAATGAGAATCTCAATTAGAAATAATGTTACTCAATAATCCAAAGTGTCGCCAAAGAAGAAGGAAGGAGGGATATGTGGTCTAAGTAGTAGAGGTAGTATTATTACAGGGAAGAAAGATATCCATCTTAGGAAAATAACAGACCACTACCCAAATGGCATCATGTTTTTGGAAATTGGTAAGAAGACAACTCTAAAATTCCATGGAAATGGATTCCCAAGGGTGAGAGGGCACATGTAAAGGCTGGTATAGACCATGCTTATGGTTTTATGGCTTGCTTTGTAAACATAGTAAGCATGCACGAATGAATTTTTCTTCTTTCTTGGGTAACACAGGCTAGTAGAAGTGGTTTTGGTGATTGAAAATGGTCTTAGTTGTGCCAAAATGTCGCCCATATGAAGAGGCGCGTGCTTCACAGATGAGAAGGAGACGATCATCAGATTGTGGTAGACATAGTTATTTAAGTTTATATAACCAAACATCACAAATCGTATAATGAAGAAAGAGACTTTGGTTGATAACTATAAGTTGTTGCAAAGCTTCCCGTATATCAACAAATATTGGATCTATTGCTTACATGTCTTTCTAGGCATTAAAAGCAACACAATGGTTCTCTAAAATGTGCAAGACCGAATTAGGCGATTGGCTTAATATATCAACCAATTTATTAGATTTACCCTTCTTATATTTAATCACAATATGGATTTGTTGAATGTAATAAACACACTTCATATGACATTACTCTTAAATCTTGCTCTACGATTTAATGAAGATCAGTGAATGATGATCGGTATGGAGTATGGTTTATTTTCCAAGAATATAATGGCACCATTGCTTCCATGCTTGCACTAAGCTATAAAATTCCTTGTCATAGGCGTTGTACATAATCTTGGCCTCTACAAGAGTCCTGAAATGGTATCCTATAGGATGACCTCCCTGTTTAAGAATAGCCCCAGTGGAAAACTGAGATGTGTCAGTTTCTATTCAAATGGTTGATGCATATTAGACAAATGGAGAACATGAGTAGAGCATAAGGCATTCTTGAGCTTAAAAAAATGGCATGCGACCTCGATATCCCAAAGAAAATTTTCTTAATTGGACAACTAGTGTAAAGGGCGGGTTAACTAGGAAAAATGAGAGACAGATTTCCTGTAGAAATTAATACCTCCCATGAAACACTTGAGATCATGAGCATTGGAAGGCACTGGCCATTGTGCCAAAACTTGTACATGAGAGGGATCTGGTTGAAATACTTCTAAATCAAGTATGAATCCCAAATATTGAATTGATGGTTTTCCAAAATAGGATTTCTTCTCTTTTACATGAAGTTTATGTGCCCACAGTAGCTCAAGTGTGTTGTAGGCGTGTTGTAGATATTTTGCAAAAACTTTATTGAATACCAAAATATCATCAATATAAATGACCGAAAACTTACGCAGGTGTGGTCTGAACACATCATTGATTAATCTCATAAATGTGCTCGACGCATTGCCAACCCAAATCGTATGACCAACCATTCAAATACCCCAAACTTTGTCTTGAAAGTGGTCTTCCATTTGTCTGCTATGTTAGTTGGATAATTTACACTATATGCAACAAAATAAATTTTAATTTAAAATAAATAAAATAAAACAACAAATTTACACTATATACAAGAAAATAAAATAGATTATGCCTTGCACTTCCCTCACTAGTAGGAAGCCTCCTAGCTCACTAGTTGATTGCTAAAATGTACCCTTTAGGTGAAGGGATGAAAAATAGTTAAAGCATGGGAAGAGAGATATTTCAAACCAACTAATGAGATGATATTTAAGCCAAAAAATAAAAATAAAAAAAAGCAAAAGGGAAGACCTAAACCAACAAGTGATGGCTAAGAGAAGTATAGCATAGCCCTAAACAAGGAGGATGATAGAAATATAAAATTAATGAGGATCCAAGAACATGTGAAAGATGTATATTAATGTACTTTAACAAATAAAATTCAAAAGAGTTGACTCAGAGGTTAGAGCCCTGGAGAAACTTATTTATGGGCATATATCCATTAGATTGTGATGTTAATATGATCCATAATTCTAGGGTAAGTAGCAATGTTTCTAATTGTCCAACTATAGGTGTTGACTCCCTAAGAATAAGGTAAATAAAATCAAGTACACATAATAAGAAAAAACAAAGTTCTTTATATCATTATAAATAAATAAAGATTAATTATACAAACAGGTGGCTATATTAAAAAGAGAATACCATATATTAAAAGGGGTTTAAATGATGAAATAAAAATAGGTGACATGATATTTATAAAAAGAAGACTAAATAGAAATAACAATTTTTTTTATTATTTTTTAATAATAATAATAATAATTTATTATTTATTTTTTATGATTTTTTTTTTTTCTTAGAAATAATTCTTCATAAAAACCTGAACCCTGACTTTGTTGTGAATTAATTCTTCATAAAAACCTGAACCCCTGACTTTTTTTCTTATGAGGTAATTCTTTACCAGGACTTGAACCCGTGACCTTTTTTTATGAGATAATTCTTTGCAAAGACCTGAACCCAGGACTTGAACCTGTGACCTTTGTTTATGAGATAATTCTTTGCAAAGACCTGAACCCGCGAGGTTTGTTTATGACGTAATTTTTCACGAGCTGAACCCGTGACCTTATTTTGCGAAATTTTCATTCCCTCCCTCTATGGGGTTAGTGGAGATCTGTGGGTGTGTCTGGAATTTTCGAGAACATGATGGGACCACCAGAAAATAGGTGGTCAGCATATCATTCATGGTCTAATTAATTGTGTCATACTATCATTCATTGCCCAACTGGCTATAACTAGTGAAGTGGATTTAGATTTAATATAGATTGTAAGGCACACAGTGCCTTTAGTTTGCTTAATATTTGATTATTGATAAACGAGTTTTTCCCTTGCTAAGAAATCGAGAAATAGAATAGCAAGACCATTTGAAATGGCGTAGGAAAGTGAAGATTAACGAAGGAATAAATGGATAACCGCTCACCTGTAATATGAATTGAAGATATGCATCCTGAAATTGGAGGAAAAAAAAACAAAAACCTGATATGGATAATGAAGCCCAAATCTGAAATATGTATGTATGAATCAAAGATATAAACACTTTAAAAAAAAACTAATGAAATCTCATCACAATGGAAAGCGAATCACATATATTACAGTGATTGAATAGCTGGAAATTTTTGATATGCAATCGACATGCAGTGACCTTTACAGTGCTTTCAAGTGAGTCCACCTGGTTTATGAGCATAACCTTAAATTGAATTTATTTTCAAAATTTTATCAACCGATGGATCAGATTTATTAAAATGGACTTGATGGTTGTTTTAAAATCATTTAAAGAAACAACCACAAACCCAACAACTTCCACATTATTAAATTTGTGCATTTAGGACGCAACAACAACTTCAACTTTATTATTGTACTAACGCCATTCTACAATCAAATTAAACTCATTAAAATAATATTATGATGCACTCAACCATCATGAGAAGTTAAAAGTATCCACTCGAGTACAGTGGATTTTCAAGCCCAGCAGGTTTCCATCGTTTAATGTTCTCAGCAATCCTTGGAAGCTTAACCTTCCACTCATCTAGCAATCGGTAACACTTGCTGCCCTGTTGTTAAAAAATTGTGGAGCTTATTCGGTCCTTTCTTTATGGACCCAAACTGGTCTGCTTCTGATTTCCTGTCCACGGTAATGGAATGAGACATGCTCAAAGGAAAATTTAAATCTCTACCTTTTTTCTTTGTGTGGGAGGTGTCGAATGGACGGAATAAGCTGATTTTTGAAGACCGGCCTTTTCATTTGCATTTCATTTTTTTCAACATTATGAATTGGATCGAGGACAGGCCAGTTCACTCTCAGGTGATCAAGTGATCACTGATGGATCCTTTCCGTGCAGACCACATGAGATTCCATCCCTGCCATCTATTTTGATGGGGCATTTGCTGATAGCATCACGGGATGTGGGGTGTGGATTAAATTGTCACAGAATGAGAGAATTCATATATTCTGAAATGGGGAACTGAATCAAATAATAAAGCTGAAATTATGGCTTTTTGGGGTGGCCTCTATGCGGCTGCTAACCTTCCATTGCAGAACCCCAATTTTTATGGTGACTCATTGATTGTGATTGGGTGGATTACTAGCACATGTCATATTCAGGACTCAGGACTAAAGGGATGTAGACGGCGAACTTAGAGAATGTGGCAGATTCTGAACTGTCCTCCTATTAATCATATCTACAGGGAAAATAACACAAGGGCTGATGCATTTTCTAAAAAAAATATCAGTGCAGATTTCGGGTACATGCATATTCACCAGTTTAGGGATGGTCTACAGATCTGGAACTCAACTATTCCGATACCATGATGGGTACACTGCATTATGGATCTGCTACTATCCTTTTATTTCTTGCCCACCATTTTGTTTTTCCGATTATATATCTACCTTGATACAGGTTATATCAGTTCGGTATAGGTTTTTCTTCTTACTAACAGGTGGTATTGGAGTTTCATATATCTTCACAGGATGATCTCTTTTGATTCACATAGTGCCTTCACTTGCTTGATATGCTATCAGTTCTCCCTCATATATAACAATCGAGCCTGTTCTTTATGTGTACTTCTGACTGCTGTGGGTGGATCTTTATCAAGCGAGCCGGTAATTGTATTGAAGCTGATTGGATGGATCTTCATCAAGTGAGCCAGTATTTGAATAGAAAATGATTAATTACCCATCTTACAATACCAGGCGAGCCTGTTTTCTCTATCCAGACAGTGCATTTATTTTCACAAGCGAGCCTGTCAATATGTATTCACAAGCGAGCCTGTTCCATATTGATCAAAGGGGTTTTCCTTGGGATATCTGACCTTCTCCGTGCGCTTTCGGTCTATCAGCAACTGTCATTTTAATCCCGTTTTTGGCATGCTATCATGTAGTTTCTATTTTATCTGTGTTTATGTCTTGTTTTATACAGGGATGTCAAGATACAATTTTATACAGGGATGTCAAGATACAATTTGTATGCGCCTCTGTAATTTTTCTTGCCATGTACATCGAATTACTTCTCTTATCTGATGGGTAATTTTTGTATGTATATGGAAATTTGGTTTTTTCTCGCTGTTATGTTTTCTCAGCTGAGAATGTAATTGTGAACATGTACTAACATATATTTTTATATTATATAACAGCGTTGATGTAGATTTTGAAATTCTCTTGGTGTAATGCTTTGAAGTGTCTTTTGAAATTTTTAGTTCAATTGGTTTAAAATTGAGTTGCATTAGTTTAGAATTATAAATTTGAATTGTAAAATCTAAAAGATTTTTAAGATGTTGAATTTAATTATACAATAAAAAACTCGTTGAAAATAAAAATTAATATTTTCTAAAAAAAATTCAAAAAATTAATAAATATTTAATATTATAATATTTTAAGCAAGTGAACCACAACATGCATATATATTATAATATTTAACCTGAAGTCCTCGCGTCATATCCAGGTTGTTAAAGCTCAAGTGGGAATGCTGTAAAAATCCTGTCTGAGTAAACATACACAATTGGGAATAGTGTAAAAGTCTCGTCTAAATAAACATACAAAAGATGTAGCAGGTCTTTAATTCAAACACTGTTTCTCATGAATTGATATTTTCAAGCAATGTGACTGCAATATTAACGTGCGAACAAGAACACTCATCATTAACTGAAGTAAAGAGTCTTGAATCAAAGGGAAATGAAAAGTTCTGCGAAATTTATAACGGAAAATGAAAAGAAATGGAAAACTATAAATTTCAGCTTTGCTTTTCAATTTTTCTTAACAATAAATTTGGTGGGTGACTCTAAAGTTTCAATGGACTCGATTGGTGACATTGAAATCTCCTATTTATATTTATATTGATTTCTCATTTGTGTTTTAGTTTTATATTAATTTTTATTATTTTTGACAATAGATTTGGTTGGTTACTGAAGTTTCAGTCGAAATTTTTTATATTATTTGTGTTTTATTTTTATATTAATTTTTATTATTTTTGACAATGGATTTCGATGAATTAGATTGTTGTTTTTTAATGAATCCTTTGATATCTGTCGGTCTGCTATTTTACATTTGTTCAAAATTTAATTGTTTTACCCATTAAATAACATCTTGTTTAAAATTTGATTAGAACAAAATAAATCTTTTCTTTCTTATTTCTGTACACCAAATTGCAATTATAAAAAACAAGAGAGATAATAATGATAAGAACAACTGCAACATCGAAAATTTGAGTGTATAACATTGTTTTCACTTCACTTTAGAGAGAATCTGTACTTCTTCTTCTTTTTTTCTCAGAAAGAAAAAAACGATGTATACGATGTATATTAGATATAGCATACAGGCACGGGAGCAGCTGATAGGGGCGAGCAGGTTGTGTCCTCTTACGATGCTCACCACTTTCATCTGAACACAAAATTGGTAAAATCCAACTACGGTAATGGGAGTAATTAAATTTAATATTGGGTTACTTCAAATTATTTTAATAAAATTTTGATTAATTAATAAATAAATAAGACTACAAAATAAAAGAAGATAATAACAAGGACACAGAACGGAATAATATCCAGGACAAGTACGTGTTGAACTTGTGAGTGTAATATTGTTTTTACGCGCAGTTTTGGTTGGCCTGAGATCTGTAAAGTGGCTAAGCTTGGAGGACACAGTTTTTTTTTTAGCTCAACACATATTTGTACTTTTTTAATCCCAACACAGAAGTTGCAATCAATTAAATTCATCTGTTCAATTAATGACATCAGATCAAGCAGGGTAGGATATTGATATATTGAATAGCAAAAATACCAATAGATCTCCATGCTTATGCAGATAGAATTTCTTAAAAAAAATAATAAAACAATAACTGAAGCTAGAATTTAGAAGTTGCAATCAATTAAATTCATCAGATCAAGCAGAGTAAGATAGTGATATATTGAATAACAAAAATACCAATAGATCCCAGATGTATGGCATGCTTATGCAGATAAAATTTCTTAAAAAAATAATAAAATGATATCTGAAGTAACTAGGGGAGAGTTGTCTAATGTTGTGCAGGGACCAGTAATTGTTATAGTACTGGTCTCATCAACCCACCAAAAATAGATATATATGCATCTAATAATTAAACATAAAGAAATAATTTGAAGCGCAAATATATATTAAATTAAGTCCAAAATTTCCCAAGTCATTGACTGGGCCCACAACTGTCCATAAATAGCCCACAACTGTCCATAAATAGTTTAATAAATATCAAGATTACAAATCCTATCATATCAACTCAAAAACTCATAAAACCATTTTTCCTTCCAAAATGGTCTAGTCAATATGTAGAAAAAGACAGTGACTTCGTAAAACCATTTTTTGCTTCCAAAATGGTCAAGTCAATATGTACAAAAAGATAGTCACTTCAGCCCATCTGATTAGCCCTGATGCTGTGTTAGAGAAGTAAATATCAATACCTGCACATAATAAAAAGAAATTTTTGTCAGCCATAACTGTTGTATAATTCAACATTTAAACACATTGTGTTCAATAAATGGCACCCACCCAAAACAACATTTAAAACCACTGTGTACAATAAATGACACCCACCCAATAAATTCAATAAATGATTTTCCATTAAAACAGATCAAAATAGATCAAAGCACATGGATCAACAAAAACAAATTCCCAGCCATTGGATCACATCAAATTCAATCTTGATCACACATGCAAAATAAAGCCATTGCAATCCATGGCTATCATTGTCACCAATTAAATTCAACTGCAAAAAAATATAAAAGGAGTTCAACCACTGCATTCAAACTATTCACCAATTCTGGAGACAAACCAACACAAAACATTTCAAAGTATAATCAGGTTAGTTTTCTCAACAATTTTCTTACAATTTTATTTTAATTTCTGATTCTTACACTATTATTTTCATTTTTGAGCCTTTATTTTAGTTGTCTTACAAGTCTTAATATCAGTTTTATTTGAGTTGTCTTACAAGTCTTTATATCAGTTTAATTTTCTGAACCCAATGAGAGATTGAATCAGCCTAAATTCACAGATAAGTTTCTTCGCTTACAGATTAGCATTAAATAGAAAACACATAGATCAGTTACTTATGCTTAAACCCTCAGTTACTTAAGCTCTATAGATTTTCTGTAGTCTAACACAATGGGAAAAAAATTTCCCATCCTTTCAGCAAAATTAAATCATCTATTAGTTTTTAAACATTCGTTAGTTGTTATATTATGATCTATGTATTGTTTGAGGTGAAGACTACATGATTTTCTAGCAGTAATAATCCATTTTACATTTAAGAAAACAAAATTTTTTTGAGCCACTGACTCATGAATATTCAGTTTGATAATGCATTTACATTGATCCTGGCCTTGATCTTATATATTGTTTTTTATATGGTGCTAATTGTTTACCCTATCCTAGCTAATAAACTTTTTATGCTAGCAAAGGTTGCCTGGATAGCTGATAAATACTTTTTAGTAGCATAGCTTTATCCTGGGGATCTACTATATATCCAGAGGGAAAATCTGAATCGAATATTGACTTCTCATATTTTTTTAAATACTAAGATTAAAAATTAAGGGTAAATGGTTCTATTTGCTAGATGTGTTTTTATGATTGTTAATTAAATATCCTGAGAGAAATAATATGTGCACTGAGTTTGATCCTGAGCAGCTGACATGATATGAAAATGTGCTACTCTTCCCTTGTATTGAGCAGACATCGGGATCCTTTTCCAGATGGGTTTCAGTTATTTGAAGTTTATAGGTTGCTTAGACAATGGTGAGTTTTTTCATATTCGTCATACCCTACTGATGTTTGCATATATATCCAATCCAGGGTTTAGATCTATCTGTTACATATGATAGTTTTAGTGCACCTGTTAATTTTTATGGACGATGTTTGCATATATATCCAATCATCCAATCCAGGTTAGATGTATTTGTTATATATAGGATAGTTTATTTAGAGTGGTGTTGGTGAATAATTAGTTTTTTAAACTATTTTGGTGTGATATTTTTAGTATATGCTTAAGTCAAAAGATTTTAACTAGGATGGTTTGGTGAACTATTAATTTTTTCAACTGCTTTGGTGTAATGTTAATACCCTACTGATGTTTGCATATATATCCAATCCAGGGTTTAGATCTATCTGTTATATAGGATAGTTTTAGTGCACCTGTTAATTTTTATGGATGATGTTTGCATATATATCCAATCATCCAATCCATGGTTTAGATGTATCTGTTATATATAGGATAGTTTAGCTAGAGTGGTTTGATGAATAATTAGATTTTTTTAACTATTTTGGTGTGATACTAATTTTAACTAGAATGTTTTGGTGAACTATTAATTTATTAATTTTTTTCAACTACTTTGGTGTAATGTTAAAAGAAAATAATCAAGGATTTTACAACATTCTGATTTTGGTTAAAATAAATTGTATGGAGCTTCTAAATAATTAAAGTTCTATTCAGTTTGATTAAAATATATAACAAATGCAGACTTAAATGATATGTGCTACAAGATAGTCTTAGCACAGTCAATTTCTGTAAATAGCAGCAGTCTCTTAACAGCAGCTGGATTCTAGATTTAAAGCTATTTTAATAAGCAGACACAGGAGAGGGGTTAGGACAGTAATTTTTTTAACTGTAAAAGTAATGCTATAGACTCACAAGATAAGACAGGATTAAGAAACTCTTGTTTCACATTTTCACTGAAACAAAAACTTTGACATAAAAAGAGGAAAAAGACTTATAGAAAAAATATCAACATACCACAAAATAAGTTTAGTATTTTTTACATACACTCATCTACACCGATAGTCCCCATATAACAGAAGGATAAAAGGTCAGACAAACCAGAAAACTCACCCACCACTCAACCTCAGAGACCTGACAGCTTCTGTTATAAGTTTATTATTATGTTTACAAAATGATCATGCATGTTTCTATTAAATGATCAAAAAAACAAAACATAACAAAAAACAAAACATGACTAGCTGAGCATATAAGCCTGTGCAAAATATTTGAGCATGAGTAGATGAGCATTAGCTGATCATAGGAATTAAAGATGACAAGACATAAAATAAGAAAACTGTAACAGAAGGAAAGGCATTCAAAAAACTCGGGCATGAACACACAAACTAATTGTAAACTGTTATAAATTGTTATAAATGGGAAGAGATGATGTTACCAGATGATGTTTGGCTTGTATGAAAGAATTATGTTCAATTATTCTTAACTAAATGCATGCAATAATTCCGCAGGTAGTTGAATCCATGGAAAGAGTGAGTTATGTCGCTCGCATAAGGAGAAGTGGCAGAAGAGTGACCAGGGGTGCCCAACTGCGATGCACCTCATCAGATGAAGAAAGAACAAGTGATGTCAATGTCACCAATGCTCCAAGAAATGTTGTTGACGATGACCATGTGGCTGAAGCTGATGTTGTGGCACCATCAGCCATAGAGCCACCGTCAACCACAGTCCAAGGTGCAATTTCAACTAAAAATATCAGTGCCATAAGAGGTTGGACAAAAGAAGAAATGTTAGCTGCAATTGACGACATAGAGTTCAATGGATATTCTGTTCGGGCATCTCCAAAGAATCATACTATTCCCCCTTTATCAATACATTATTGGATAAATGGGCTGACTCACACCAAACATAGAGGGCCTGTTACAGTTATGACTGAAGAGGAGGAGGGCGAGGTGGTTGAGTGGTGTAAAGAAATGGCCCAATTGGGACATGGGCTAGAGTTGATACAACTCAAATCTACAGTTGCTCAAATCTGTCAAGGGAGGCCAAACCCATTCAAAGATGGGTTTCCTAGTAAATCATGGTGGTTTGGGTTTAAAAAAAGGCATCCAGACCTTGTAGTGCGTACAGTTGAGGGCCTTGACAGAGACAGAACATTAAATTTGTGCCCTACAGTTGTATGTAAGTTCTATGACACTCTTTCTAGTGCATATGATAAACATTCTTATGCTGCAGACCATATATGGAACTATGATGAAACAGGTTTACAGGCGGGAAGGAATTGTGGCATGAGGGTAATTACCAAAAGAGGCAGCCGAAACGTGCCAAAGATTTTGCCTAAGAGCAGGGAATGGATAACCATTTTATGTTGTGTCAATGCAATTGGTGCTTCAATCCCAGGATTTTATCTTTTCAAAGGTAAAAATCAGTTGAAAAATTATATACAAAACTGTGAACCTGGAGCATGCATGGCTGCACATCCCCATGCATGGATGACTAAAGAGATTTTTTTAAATTGGCTTTTCCACTTTGCTGCATCTGTGCCAAGTGGTGTCTCACCTAATAACAGACACCTGTTGATATTAGATGGCCATGGAAGCCACATGGCTCTACAAACAATTGAAGAAGCATACAATTTGGGCATTGACCTTTTAACATTTCCCGCTCATACCACTCACAGATTGCAGCCACTTGATGTTAGTGTGTTTGGCCCTTTCAAGAACTATTTCAGGTCAGAACGTGCTGCATGGATGGCAAAGAATCCAGGGGTTGAGGTCAAAAGGTTCGAGTTAGCAGAGCTTGCAAGTAAGGCTTTTAAAAGAGCTTTGACACCATCAAATATCAAGGCTAGCTTTAGAAGGACAGGAATATGGCCACTAAATTATGATGCTCTTATGCATGATACTGCTTGTAGCCAAGCTTTCCATGTGGATGGTCAGGAAGAAAGACATGAAGTGGAAGAAGAAGTAAATGAACATGATGATGTGGTTGCAGCTGATAATATAATTTCCCTCTCTCAAGGACAGTTATATGCTGATGATGATGAGCAGGTATGTGAAACACAGTATACTTGTCAACAAATTGATGGCAACATTGTTGAACATGCAGTTGAGAATGCAGACTTTGTTGAAACAGAAATTGTTGATATTGTTAATGCAGATTTAGTTCAAAATGAAAATGCTGATATTGTTAATGCAGAAAATGAAATTGCTGATATTGGGCATGAAATTGAAAATGACCAATTGAAATTGCCTAGCCAAGTAAACCCACCATCATGGCTAGCAGAAAACATGATTAATTTGAATGCCCGTAGTGTCTCAAGAACCAATGAACAAAGCATGAACATGCCTTCACAAGTGGCTGAATTGAATAGTGAAATTGTTCATTTTTTTGTGGAAAATAGATCAATGGAAGAAGATGGAGGACATAATGAGGCAACAGATGAAGAGAACAATATATTTCAATCAAGTGCCACAGATACTGAAGTGCCAAGAAATGACATGCAGGTGGGAGGGAGGGAGAAGTTACTTAGGCGGTTCTTAAAGCTACCAGTAGAAAGAGTGTCAATGAAAAAGAAGCAAGGAACAGCCAGTAGTCTTCTTTTGGGGTGAAGTTCACAATTACTCACCTCTAAAGACTATATAAAGCTCCTTGTTGAGTCTGAAAATAAGAAAATGGAAATTCAGGAATTAAAACAGAAAAAAAAAAAGATCAAGCCAAGGAGAAGAAGGCAGCAAGGGCTATTGCAGCACAACGTCGAGCAGATGAAAGGCTTGAAAGAGAGAGAGCAAGGCAAGAGAAGGAGCAACAAAAACAAATCTCAAGATAGGAAAAGGAAGCAAGGAAGGCTCAACAAATGCTTGAAAGGGAATAAGGGTTGACTCATATGGTTGACATAAATGCAAGCACAGTTGATGAGAATGAATCCAGGAACATGTCCAACACATTGGACAACATTGCAAATAATACAACATTATTCCAAGACCTCATAAAAATTCAAGTGCCTCACTATCAAAATCGGGGTTTACCCACTTGCCTTATTCCTACCACGGGAGGTCTGAATTCAATGTATGCTCAGCACACACCTCCACTTAACGCAAGTGTGAGGTACGTGTACTCAATTCCTCCATGGTTGGAAGGGACAAATTGGTCTCAATTATATGGCAGCGATCAACCACCACCTAATCAAGCCTTCTTAGGAAGGCCAACCTACTTGGCTCAATCAGGAAACTCAGGGTTTGGCACTGAAGATTCTCAAGGCCATAAAGAATAGGAGTGTTAGATGTTTTTGGATGTAACCACATTATGATGTGGATTTCTGGATGGACTATATGTTTGGTTTCAAATCGGTGATATGTTAGAATGATTGTGATAGGGCTGTCATATTGACATTTTTGAAGACTGTTTATGAAGCAAGATATCTTCCCAGCCATACTTTTATCACTTCCTATGCTTAAGGATATATCTGAAACGTAGAAAAACACATAGTGAATGTAATTTTGTTTTTCATAATTAAATCATTTTTTTTTAGGAAAATAAGGTAGCCTAACAGCATAATCAAAACCAATCTGGTTATATCTACCTAACATAAGATGTTAATCTAAGGGTTCAATAGATAGAATCTCTTCGTACATCATTATAGGCAGCTAGTTGGATCCATTACCCAACTTCTATTTGTTGGGATCATCTCAAACAAGACTCCCAAAGTATGAATTTTGACGCCCTACTCTCCATAACTGTTGACGCCCTACTCTCCATATCTTGCAGTGTTTGACAAAGTAAATAATTTTTATCGTTCCATTTCGGGAATCCATGGCGCCATGGCGGCTTGTACCAGGGATTTCTGAGATCCAAGTAAGACACTTAAAGTGTTTTTGGTAACAATGAATTATTCTACCAGAAACACTTTAAGTGTCTTACTTGGATCTCAGAAATCTCTGGTACAAGCCGCCATGGCACCATGGATTCCCGAAATGGAACGATAAAAGGTATTTACTTAATTAATCCCATGTTTTTAGAATCAATTAAGTTGAATGGATAAGTAGTCCCATGTTTCTAAAATCGATATTGGAACTTTTGACGCCCTACTCTCAATATTGGACTAGAGATTTGGACTTTCATATCTTAATAGATCTCAGATTTCCTTTCTACCACACTAAGTATAATTCATAATTCATACTTCAGATTTCATTTCTACTACACTAAGTATAATTCATAAATAACAGAACCACAACAATTAGTCCCAGGTTGAATTCACAATTAGTACCATGTTTCAAACGATTAAGATTAAGTTGAATGGACAATTAGTCCCATGTTTCTAGAACAACAGTTATGAATAACAGTTAGTAGCAACAGAAAATGCAATAGAGCAAAAAAACTAATAGTAGCCAAGGACTAATTGTAAAACCCATATAAATTTAAACAGGTAAGATTAAGTTGAATGGATAATTAATCCCATGTTTTTAGAATCAATTAAGTTGAATGGATAAGTAGTCCCATGTTTCTAAAATCGATTAATTAGTCCCATGTTTTAAACGTGTAAGATTAAGTTGAATGGACAATTAGTCCCATATTTTTAGAATGGATTAAGTTGAATTGAATGGACAATTAGTCCCAGGTTGAATTCACAATTAGTACCATCGATTAATTAATCTCATTCAAACAGGTAAGATTAAGTTGAATGGATAATTAATCCCATGTTTTTAGAATCAATTAAGTTGAATGGATAATTAGTCCCATGTTTCTAAAATCGATTAATTAGTCCCATGTTTTAAAATCGATTAATATGGGACAATTAGTCCCATATTTTTAGAATGGATTAAGTTGAATTGAATGGAAAATTAGTCCCAGGTTGAATTCACAATTAGTACCATGTTTCAAACGATTAAGATTAAGTTGAAGGGACAATTAGTCCCATGTTTCTAGAACAGCAGTTATGAATAACAGTTAGTAGCAATAGAAAATGCAACAGAGCAAAAGAACTAATAATAGCCAAGGACTAATTGTAAAACCCATATAAATTTAAACAGGTAAGATTAAGTTGAATGGATAATTAATCCCATTCAAACAGGTAAGATTAAGTTGAATGGATAATTAATCCCATGTTTTTAGAATCAATTAAGTTGAATGGATAATTAGTCCCATGTTTTAAACGTGTAAGATTAAGTTGAATGGACAATTAGTCCCATATTTTTAGAATGGATTAAGTTGAATTGAATGGAAAATTAGTCCTAGGTTGAATTCACAATTAGTACCATGTTTCAAACGATTAAGATTAAGTTGAATGGACAATTAGTCCCATGTTTCTAGAACAACAGTTATGAATAACAGTTAGTTCAAACAATCGATTCCAAAACTGCAGCAGTTAGTGCAATAGAAACAGAGTTAAATATGCAGGTTACAAATCCCAGAGACAGTACACTCCAGTGTCAGTGGTTCAATCACACTTCTTGCCATTCCCTTACACCTTATTGAAAAAGCAGGTTGGTAAAGAAAGAACGGAAAAAAAAGAATTCATAAAGAACGGAAAACAAAGAATTCATACTAGCAATAAAAGGTTTAACTTAGTCAAATGTGATGTGGTTTGTATTCCCAACTCACAGATCCGTAGGTTTAGCTTAGTCAAATTTGATGTGGTTTGTATTCCCAACTCAAATATCAGTAGGTTTAACTTAGTCAAATGTAACGTGTTTTGTCTTCCTAACTCAGAGATTAGTTGGTTTTAAAAAAGTTGGAGACCAATTAGGTTTATAAAGGTTTGTCTTCCCAACTTAGATAAGTCAGAACAAAAGATAACCTGGAAATTATAAGAGAAAGAACGACATGCAGAGAACTCAAACAAGCAATAAGAGGTTTAACTTAGTCAAATGCGATGTGGTTTTTCTTCCTAACTTAGAGATCAGTAAGGGACAAAGTGGTTTGTCTTCCTAACTTTTCTATAACTTCAACTTTATTCAAATTTGGTTAATATGAGAAGATATTAAAACCTTCCTTACCTGGTTAATATGAAAGTATATAAAAACCCTCCATGCCACAATTTGAATCATCATTTTGACATTTGGTGCTGGAATGTGAACAAAATGTTCAGGAAAAGAATCTCTTTACAAAAATTTAGCTTATTTTATTCAAAGCAGGATAAACTGAAAAATATAAAAGTTTATTCCATTCAAATAGGCAATGAGAAAGTGGGTATGGTATGGGTAGATTTCGAGAATATCTAAAAATAGGGTATTGGTAGATTTGGAGAATATCTAAAAATAAGGTATGGGTAGATTTGGAGAATATCTAAAAATATGTGGAACATTAGTAGTAATGAGGTTAAACAATTAACTGGTTAATCAGAATAGTATCAAACCATTTCAAATTTCCCCAATATCCCAAAATATGAAGAATAGAAATGAGATCAAACAATTAACCTCTACATCAAATTCTTAGATATTTCTAATTTTTTTTATGCCAAATAATTTCAACACTTTCAAATGCTATAGAATCACAAATTCCAGAAATATCCAAAAGATATAAAACCCTAACAAGCTTCGTATCTGAGTTTCCGTCTTTGCACAATCACTAGTGAATTGACCACAGTATGAGCTAGCAGGTTCCATCCTTTGCCCCTCGTAAGATTCCGTCCTGTAAATGAGAGAGATCATAATGTTTTCCGTGGAGGTGGGATTTCCAGTCAGACGATTTTTATACCAGTGAGAAATTTGAGGGGAAGTTTCCCTCTTATCATTGTCCATTCCTTTAACATGATGTAGGAAATCCCACCTTTAACGTACACAACTAAGTATTTCAGCAAAAATCAACGAACATACACAGATATATGACTATATCGTCTCGGCGAACATACACATACACACCCGAGTATTTCAGCAAACATACACAGATATACAAGTATCTCGGCTCGGAAAACATACACGTACACAACAAAGTATTTCACATACACAGATTTACCAGTATCTCGGCAAATATACATACAACCAAGTATTGCAGCAAACATAGAGGTATACTCATGCATATCACAGAATCGAGGAAGGCACATGTGCACAGAAACCCTAGACCCTAAACTACATAGGAAGAAGAACAAACAGTGCCAAAACTAGTGCCATGAACAAACAGGCCAAAGAAGAGATAAATTTAACCGAAGTAGATTAGAAGTGTTCATAAACACATGTTTTCAAGTGTTGAAAAACACAACAGTGGGCTGGTAGGAATTATTTTCCTACCAGGAGGTGAAGATGCCATGCCAAATGCAGAGGAAAATGTCGATGTAGGATCGAATTGTCAGCCAGAGCCCGCCACAGTTTGGAAATCCCTGCAAAACCCTCGAAAATAGCATAAATTAGCCAAAATCTCTGTAAAAACCCTTGAAAATGCAAGAAACACAACTTCTGCAAAAATTACCCTCGAAAAAACCTTCGAAAACAAAAAATTACCTTAAAATCATGGTACTTCTGCAAACCAGTAGAGGGGACGAAGCTGTCAACATCTCCCCACAGCATTGAGCAGTCGAGGAGGGCAATTTCACAGTGGAGGAGCAAGCTATGGCGGTCGCAGGAGCCAAACATGTCCACAGCAGGGCGCAGGAGCAACATCAACGAAAGAGTGACAAACCAACAAGCCATCTAAACAGCAACAGAAACCGCGAGCATCTGGTCAACAGGGGAAGCAGACATGCACTAGCACTGGTGACACAGCGCGCAGCCACCGGCGGAGCTCTCTGAGCAACATCCCGCCCCGAACAGAAATGCACAGGGTGAGGAACCCATGTTGCAAAACAGGTCTTGTGAAACCCTAAAAGTACGGCAGGAAATGGAAATTAACTCCCTCACCCACCAAAACATGTCAACGATCAGAGCTGGCAAGTGTCGTACAACGTCTGTGGTGCTGGCCACATGGTTTGCGGACGTGGAATGGAGGGTGCCCAAGTAATGGCATCCCTCCCCTAGCTAGGGCAGAGACAGGCTTGCTAATAAACTAAACTAATACTATTATTTTCTATGCGAAGGAGGAAAATAAATTTAGAATTGCAGCAGTAGGGTGTTGTTGCAGTTGCAGGGAATAGTCTCTACATCTCCTGGTATTGATCTTCCTCTTCATCATCGAAGTCAGCCTCTTCCTCATCATTAGCTGTTGCATCTTGGTATTGCTGATATTCAGACACCAAATCGTTCATGTTGCTCTTTGCTTTTGTGAACTCCATCTCATCCATGCTCTCACCAGTGTACCAATGCAAGAAAGCCTTCCTCCTGAACATGGCTGTGAACTGCTCACTCACTCTCCTTAACATCTCCTGAATCAATGTTGAGTTCCCAATGAATGTGGATGCCATGGACAGAAATCTAGGAGGGATATCACAGACGCTGGACTCACATTGTTGGGAATCCACTCCACAAAATAAGAGGAGTTCTTGTTTTGAACATTGATCATCTGCTCATCCAATTCTTTGGTGCTCATTTTGCTTTGAACATGGCAGATGCAGTCAGGTACCTTCCATGCCCGGGATCTGCGGCACACATCATATTCTTGGCATCCCACATTTGTTGTGTCAGTTCAGGGACTGTGAGTGCTCTCTATTGCTGGGATCCACGGGAGGTCAATGGGGCAAATCCCACCATAAAGAAATGGAAACGGGGAAAGGGGATCAGATTCACTGCAAGTTTTCTCAGATCTGAGTTCAACTGACCAGGAAACCTGCAATAGGTAACTCCGCTTAAGGTTGCAGAGATCAGGTGGTTCAAGTCACCAAAACTAGGAGTGGTGAGCTTGAGATTTCTGAAGAAAATGTCATAGAGAGCCTCATTGTCAAGCACCATACATTCGTCTACATTTTCCACCAGCTGATGAACAGAGAGTGTGGCATTGTAAGGCTCCACCACTATGCAAGACACCCTAGGAGACGAGAAAACAGAAAATGTGAGCATCATTCTATCAGGGTATTCCTCCCTAATCTGGGAGATCAAGAGGGTTCCCATTCCAGATCCAATACCTCCTCCCAAAGAGTGACACACTTGAAACCCTTGGCAATCACAGTTCTCGGCCTCCTTCCCAACGACATCAAGCACTGAATCAATGAGCTCGGCTCCTTCCCTGTAATGCCCCTTGGCCCAGTTGTTTCCAGCCCTGGACTGGCCAAAAACGAAGTTATCAAGTCTGAAGACCTGGCCATAAGGCCCTATCCTCACACTGTCCATGGTACCAGGCTCCAGATCCATGAGCACAGCTCCGGGCACAGATCTCCCGCAGCTCGCTTCATTGTAGTAAACATTAACTCTTTCAAGTTGTACATCTAAAGTGTCCTGATATCTCCCAGTATGATTGATCCTGTGTTCTTCACATACCACTTCCCAGAACTTGGAGCCGATCTGGTTGCCACATTGGCCCCCCTGAATGTTAAGGATCTCTCTCATTTTGCTATCGAACCGACTCAAAATTTGGATCAGATCTTGATTCTTAACTGAGCAGCGCACAGAAGTCCCCTCACTCGACAGAAATCTCAAACCCAATAAACCATTCAAATAAAAAAATGAAATCGAGGGTATATGATATCACTGCCCAATTTACTCGTGTGTGACAAATTCGAAAGTTCAGCAATCGTAAATTGTGCAGCCCCTTTGGCACGGTTTGACTGTGTGACAAATTCAAAAGTTCAGCACTCGTAAATTGTGCAGTCCCTTTGGCCAGGTTTGACTACATTATTACAGGGAGTTGTCTTCGACTTAGGCAAGGAATTAATTGATATTATTAATTTTTAATCATATTAGTAATTTTTTTGTTTTAAAAGGTGTAAAGATATATTTAAGAGTTGTAAAAATAGTGGGATTTTTTGGAGTTTTGTGTTGGAATCTGGTGAAAAAATTTGAGGTGAAATCTTGATTTATGTTATTTAAACTAGTTTTTTGATTATATATATGGATTCAAAACCCTAAAAAACTTGTAGGTCACTTTCATTGTGCAATGTTATCCATCAAACTTCTATTTTCAATGAATTCCTGTGGGATTTTAGAGAAATTGGACTGGAAAAATCCACTAGAAAAGCCTTCAAAAAGTCACACTAAAGACAACTTGATATTTAAGGAGCAATGGTAAATTGTCCAGTCGTGTTTGACTACATTATTACAGGGAGTTGTATTCGTAAAGACAACATAGGCAAGGAAGTAATTGATTTATTAATTTTTAATTATATTAATAATTGTCTCAAAAGGTGTAAAGATATGCTTAAGGAATAGAAGATTTCGAAATATCATCTCCCAAGAATAAAGCCAAAAACAAGCTCATAAATAAATTTTAAAATTTGAAATGAGCTACATAATTTCAAAAAAGCCTTTTAATAACACAAATAATCAAATTTTTTTTTTTGGTTACAAGTGATCTGAGTTCATCAAAGATTACATTAGGCTTGACCTGTGGCTTGAGAAACAAGCGTCGAAATCACCCGTGGGATGCACCCGGCTTGGGCCACACCAACACTAAGCTAATCGGGTTTAACTTGTCTCGTCCCCTAACACATAGCCTTCATGAGGATGTCCCACCAGGTCGCCCTTCTGACAAGGCCCGTCCTCAACAGGTTGTACTAGTAGGGCTTGATAATCATAAATTTTTATTTATAAAATACAAATAACTAAATAAATTTGGTTACATTCACCATAACCATGACAAACAAATATTCATTTTTACTAAAATTTTACATGCACACAAAATTTGTAGTAAAAAAACTTCTAAATCTTAGACCCTCATTAATTTTAAATATAGAATTTCAAAATAATAATCAAAATTTTCACAATTTTAGATGTTAAAATTTCACCATGTTTAATTTTACATAGTGTGAATGCATACTTCAGCGACACTGGTGTGTTTGTCACCGAAAGGCCATACGAGATCCATATCAAGGCCATTGGGGTTATATTTAAAGCATTGGAAAAGGAGGTTCCAACTCTTCTATCACATTGCGAAAATACATTTACAGTAGGTAAACATATCTATCGCATTGCCTTTTTGAGAAACCGTGTTTGTGACTAGCCAATGATATATTTATTATTATAATTCATGTTTTGTTTGTGAAAGATGTGCGTGACAAACTATTACTATGAATTTTGTGTTATTTTTGTGTGATTGTCGAGGTTGTTGGTGAGCTAAAATAGTTCGCACAATAATATTCTAATGGTGTTGTCTATCGACACCACAAATTCGCCGAGATGACAAATTTCTTGCCGGAATCTGATAATTTTTTTTTTTTGAAAAAACAAAATGCTAAGTGTTTGAATCATTTTTTTTTATGGTGGAAATGGATTCAGCACCATCAAGAACCCCTGGGGCTACCAAAATCTTGAAGTTTTTATAAAGTGATTATGCTAAATGATTTTTTCAAAATTTAGCCAAGATGAGGAGGAACGAAAATCTAGGGAAAATTCTCAATGTGATGCAAGAAATGAAAAGCAATTCTCTTAAATGAATTTTTTGAAATCTAAATGAGATGTTGTTATGATTTATTTCACTAAGAGATTAGAATGGAGGTAGTATGAGCTAAAATTACAAAGAAAAGGGACCAGAAACGAGCAAGGAACCTGGCACTAGGAACTCTTCTAGGGATCTTGAGCTCGAACTCGACTGGAAACCCGAGGAAGACATTAAAACGGTCGAAGGTCACATGTGCAACATGTCTTACATTTGTCACCCAACTTATCTTCATGTTCAAAGGCTCTTCTCGGTTTTCTTGACAAGCAACTAAAGATTTCTTGAATGTTTTTATGAGAACTGTTAGAACATATAAATGTTCATTACTACTATTATTGCTTTTAGTATTGTGTTCATTTTTGTAGATATTCATGTCAACGACTTCGTTCTTCTGCTAAACTGGTAGATGTGCAATGTGGCAGAGGCTTTCATGTTGATGTTGTTTGAAATGGGTTTGATGTGAATATCATGGTTAGTGGTGTGCTTATTGACATGTATGAAAAATGTGGGCATATAGAGGTTGCAAAACAAGTGTTTAACAAAATGCCAAAATGAGATGTAGTGTCACGCACTACATTAATTTCAATCTATGTGCAAAATGATCATAGTGATAAGGTCCTGGAGCTCTTTTGCGAAATGCAGAAGGTTTTGGTAGTGTTCTTAGTGTGTGTGTCAACCTCGAAGCTATGGATCTAGGAAAATAGGTACATGCCTGACTTATTGTAACTGGAATTGATTCCAACGTATTTGTGGGGAGTGGGCTTGTTGATATGTATGCTAAACGCAAGAGAATTAATGGTGCATAATAGGTGTTTGACAGAATGGTGGAGCATAATGTTGTGTCTTGGACTGTCATTTTTACAGGGTATTATCAGAATGGGTATAGTGGGGAGGCCTTGAAGCTTTTTTACCAAATACAAAAGGCTTGGATAAAGCAATATTTTAAGAATCATAACATATACATTTATATTATAATTATATATACAATTTATAAATATTTTTAAAAATTAAATAAATTTGAAAGGTGACTCCTTTACTTTAATTAAGGAAAATAAAGCATTTCAGTGTGTAGGCTCAATTTAATAAATCCTTCTATCGAAATCTTTTTCCCAGTAGGTTTCTTTTAATAAATTCTTTAATACAATGTTTGTTTAAATATTATATGTTTCGAAGTTGTTTGGTTGGAATTTGGCAAAAAAATCTTGTCAAAGTTTGATTATTGTTGCTTAAATTAGGTTTTTGACTATATATGTGGATTCAACGCCTTGAAAAATCCTTGAGACACTCCGAATTTGAAAACTTCACAACTCAAACTTGTGATTGTAACAAATCCCTACCCGATTATAGGAAATCTGGATAGGAAAATATGCCCCAAAAAATAACAAAATCTACACATATAGACTACGTCTATAATTGAAATTTTTTTATTTCATTTATTGAATTAGGTATACCATGAAAAATTTTCTATACTTCTCAAATTCAAATCAATAAGAATTAATGAAGCTCTTTTCCTAAATAGACAACACCTAACTATCTAATAGTGTCATTATTAAACTTTGACATATTGAAGAACATTGTCAATGAGTATCTATTCTTATTACCATGTCAATGAGTATATGTCTCTTTTATTTAATGTGATGTAATTCAATTTTTCAACTGACATTGGATGCTATGTCCAACCATTGCATTTTGATAATCATTGAAGAGGAATGTAGAGGCTTTGTTTGGAAAATCAAAACAAAAAAGACCCCTCGATCATAGCAATCAACCATGGCGCAACTATCTTTTGGATGTTGTCAAAACCATAAACGATACGTTGCAGCAAAAAATAACATGCTTCTTAAACAAAAAAAAATAAGATTCTTCTTAAAAATAATATAAAGAAGACACTACGCACTTCAATAGAGGCATTAAAAGTATCCAACCACATAAAGAAAAATGATTGCAAATCAGTGTATAATAGAAGTTTCAACGATCTTCACTTACTATATTGACCCTCCACAAACTCCTCAACACTTCTATGTTATCAACATACCTAAAAATATAAAACTCCACTTTCCTCCTTAGTTGGAAAGTGCTTTAAAAATATTAAAATAGAGAATTGTAGAGTATATGTACTTTACATAAGTAGAGAATTGTAAAGTATATATATTTTTTACATAGTCGTGAGTGATAATAATCACTTGATGGTTCATTCTTTCCGCGTTGATGACCATGTTTAGAAACTGTATTCCAACCAGAAATTAGTCCAATTAGTATTTGATGATTAGTCAAGTGAAAACATTTCTTTCATATGTACTGTCTACTTTAATTTGATTTGAATGTTGATAAAAAAATTCGCATCTTTGTGTTTAGTACAGGGAATTCTGGAATCTTTGAAATGGTACATAGAGGACCTACCCAGTAAAACAAAACCAAATCATATAAAAATAATATGAAATGATATTCAAACATGACACATTATTCCCTTTAGATTAAATCAAACTCAAGGACATGACATGGTGAAATATTAGATGATTGTATGAAATACAAATATAAAAGGAATGCACTCTATTCATTCATAGAATTGATTTTCCTTATCATGTTGGAAACATTGAGAAGGGGGGAATTAAGCACTTATGACATTGGAAACATTGAGAAGGGGGGAATTAAGCGCTTCAGTGAATTACTAGACGATATGAAAGGAGGGGACTCTAATTCTATATATTAGGTGGTTTTCTTGAATGTTAAACATAACACATTTATGCAATGATAGAGACCATGATAAATATGGATTTTTTACTATGACTCGATATTTTTAGTGCATTGAGGATTAACATCATTGCCATTATAGATTGATTCGGTTCAAAATAGTATTTCCATCGTTCAAGATGAGGTTGCCAATATTTGTTTTCCTTGTGTATGTTTTCTCGCTATACCCATCAGTCACTCATATCCCCAATTCTTCACTCCATAGGTATTCAACAATTTTGATCTCAATGAAAGCAACAATGTTTCACAGGTTGTAATATCCCAAAAGGGGAGAATGCAGTAATACTAAAACACAAGAGAAAAGTAAAAAAGTAATCTAAATACACCATCAAAATTTACATAATAGATGATCCATTTTTTTATATGGGAGGTGGATAAACAATACAACAATGCTTAAAATATGAGATACTCAAGCCAAAGAGATGGCCTAGAATGACCCTGAAATGACCCCACAAGAGGGACTGCATAACTACTGGACTTCTGGAAGGAATATTGCGTTTTCCCTACTGCAAATGTTGGGACTGCAACTGGTGGCAAAATATAGAAGTGTAGATCTGGAAGTTGTGGAGCTCTGATGATGCTGAAAATTTAGATCCGGGCTCTATGATGAATACCCCAAGATAACCCAGAAAAAATACAAGGAAAATACCCTCTAGCAGATGTTTTTGAGGAACCCCACAGAAAAATACCCCATACATCTGTTTCTAGCGGAGGTTACGAAAGGAGGTTGGCAGGCGGAGGGTTTGGCGGATGTTTTCCTCTTGGTGCGCATATCATTACATGTCGCCCCGGTGCTCTGGAACCGAGAAAGCACCGGTGCAGACCAAAACATTGGCACACTGGACATCGTGCACTCCGTACACACCCGCTTGGTGCGTCTTATTATTCTATAGCACCGGTGCGTCACAGCTCTTTCGCGTTGGTGCATTATAAAACACCACACCAAAACCGAAACCATCCGGTGCGGTAAGAAAAAACCACACCAGTGCATCATAATAGATTGCGCCAAAACAAAAACTGATCGGTGCATTTGTAAGAAACAGAACAGGTGCGCCTATAAACCACATGCACCAGTAAAGGGTTAAATTAAAAAAATTTACGGAAAAATAACCTAGATTTTTCAGTTTTCCAGTGCTCCTGAGCTCTCAATTACCGGTGCGCATGAAACATTGGCACACTGGATAGCTTGTGCGACGTACACACACCTTCGGGGTGTCCTATTACTATAAAGCATAGGTGCTTCACCACGCTTCTGCACCGGTGCATCATAAAACACCGCACCAAAACAGAAACGCGTCGGTGCATTCTTATCCAAGGGCACCGGTGCGCCTATAAACCGCACGCACCAGGATAGCGTTACATTAAAAAAAAAATTAAGGCCAAAAAACCAGTGCTTTATAACTATTCCGCACCGGTGCTTTATGGATATTCCGCCCCAGTGCATCATCAAAATTTTGCGCCAAAACTGAAACATCCTGGTGCGGTGTTAGGGAACTGCCCCGGTGCATTATAAACAATGTGCCAAATTTGACACAGCTCGGTGCGGTTGTAGGTAAGCGTACTGGTGCACCTATAAAACCCCGCGCACTGGAACAGGGTTAAATAAAAAAAAAATTACAGCAAAAAAACCTCATTTTTCACTTTCCTCAGTGCTCTAGAGCTCTCAAGTACCGGTGCCATTTCCCCTTGTCTGAGCTGCCCTGACATCGGTGCTCTCATTGCACCCATTGCACGCACTGCTGCTCTGCATTGGCCACCAATCTTCAGCTTGCATTTTGAAAAACGGTGGGAAATTTTTCTTTTGCAAAGTTTACAGCCAATATGCCTCCTCGATGGCGAAATGTACAGGTATTTTTCTAGTTTTTCCATAATTAATCCTTTTAGCATATTAGAAATTGAAATAACCTTAAAAATAACCATTAAAAAGAAAAAAAATATGTCGTGCGCTACGATGGAGCTATTCGGCTCTCACCGGATAGCGGTGCTGCCTGTAAAATTTACAGGCCACACCACCACCAGTGCTAATGGTATCCACATCGTTTCTAGGGAGGTACCGAAAAGTGCCCCAAATAGTTTTAAAATAAAAAAATAAAATAAAAGGCGGTGCGCTCATTTATCCAGGCGTACTGTTGACCACGGGAATCATAGTGCGGTGCGTTGACGGAATTATCCGCCCCAGTGTATGTCAGCACACCACATTCTAGATTCCGAGAGGGTCAACGGTGTGGCCGGGTAAAAGACCGTACCGCTGACTATGTAATTGTCATGAAGTCTGTGCGCTGACATGAATATATGTGTTGGGGCATATATTTTAGTCAGCACATTGCTATTCTGAACTTTGGTAAAGTTAACGGTGCTTGAAAAATAGACAACCGGACCAAGGCCGTTGCGTTGTATTTCATTAGGGGCATCGGGACCTTTGCGCTACATTCTTAAGACGCACTGCGATTAGTGGGTGACTGTTTTTTGGTGCACGGACTTGTCTGTTTGTTTTTTTCAAAAAAAAATGTATATGTATATTCCTAAATACATGTCTATTTTAAAAAAAAAAAATTATTTAATATGGCAATGATTTAGAGAGAAGAGGAGGAACATCAGCAACAATAGGCTGAAAAATATGACATGATTCACCAATGGGAGGCCTGAGAGAGGGAGAGAGATACATACCCTTGCCCTATTACTGCAGATACCCAGGAGATCCTTAGGCAGGTAGGCCTCCTCAAGTTCTATGAGGAGGCTACTTACCTAAAGGCCCATAGTGTGTTTTTGAGATATCTTATCCGCAGGTGGAATGCCCACTGATAGGATTTCCAGGTTGGTCCTGACCAGTGGTACACACCCACTGAGGAGGACATTTATTTTATTACAGGACTATCAAGGAGAGGGGTGGATTTTCCCTCATTCCCAGACATGTCAGCTGGTTGTGTAGCAGGGAGTCAGTTAGTTTACTCCTAGAGATACATTGGAGCACATGTACTGTCTCCTTCAGAGTTTCAGGTACCTGGAGGTCAGTTACATATAGGTGCTTTTGGTAGACAGGACATGCAGTGCCTCTCCCTTATTATTTCGACCATTTCGCACAACACCAGTGACAAGAAACGTATTAGTTGCTCGCTTTTATATTATGTTGATTCTTTAGTACAACAACCACAACTTGTTTGGTGGTCTGCCATTTTTTTGCGGAAGTTGTGTATGACCTTAGATAGATGTCGTGCTCATGCACAAGGGAGGGTCAACTTCCCTTTTGCTTCAGAGCTGTTTTGTTTATTTTTTGAGAGGTTTCTAGAGATGAGACCTAGTTTTGTTTGACAGCCTCGTAGGCCGATGTTTGAGGCCCGGATGCACATGTGGGGGTAGATGATGCCTAAGAGGGGAGACACTTTGTTTCCAGCCAGGATATCACATGATACACTGGACTTACTAACCAGTGTTGACGAGCTGCATCCCTTCATTATGGTCCCATGTCCTTATGCTGGCTTAGATTGGTGAGGGTGTCCCAACATCCTCTTCACAACTGATGAGTTGCCAGATGATAGAGGTAATATTACTGTTTTATTTATATTTATTCTATCATGTTCTTTAACTTGTTTTTATTTAATTGTGTAATGAAATTTTCTAATTATTTTCGTGTACTTGTATATATTTTGCAGACATTGGCTCTTTTGATGGCAAGGAGATGCCGAGTCCACCACATGATCCTGGTGTGGATCCTGATGATGACGATCAGGATATGGCTAATTTTGAGGATGATCATGATGAGGATGAGGCCAGTGCAGCAGAGAAACATGCTCCTGCTCATGGTGCACCGGTGCCGTCTTTTTCTAGGCGTGGTCGACCTGAGACCGGATATATGATGGAGTCAGCTAACCAACTCTGTGCATTGATTGTTGATGCGGGCATCAGGCACACTCATTACAGAGACATACAGGCCGATGATAGGCTGTTACGGATGTGGAGAGACATGCCGCGTGACATGTACGGCTTGATGCGGCATGTCGTAGGAGCTACGCCAATTGTTACGCGACTGAGGAGGACTTTCCATAGCTATAGGCATAGTCGAGCCGCGACACATGATGGAAAATCTGCGAGCAACGACTCACATGCATCTCATGATCATTCACCTCGCGGCGTGCCTGATGAGCATGACGCTCCACTAGCAGCATCTGATAGTCATCATGGAGATGAGGCTGGACCATTGGCCACGTCTAGTTAGCAGCCTGCAGCTGCATCCATCAGTACTAGTCATGATCATGAGCAAGCTGGACCATCGATCACCGAGGTTGCACTATTGACTGAGCAGGCCTCTACTACTACTGCTCATATTGATGTTTTACTACCACCAGCGGATGCATCCATCAGTACTAGTGATCATGATCATGAGCAGGCTCGACCATTGACTGTCAAGGTTGCACCCAGCTTTACTGAGCAGGCATCCACTTGTAGTATTGCTATTGATGTTGTTATACTACCACCAGCGCCTGATCCATGACATTTATATTACAGTTGTATATTTTTAACATTATTTAGTTATATATATATATATATATATATATTATGTTCATGTTGCAATTGTACTTAATTTTCATCTTGGTGATCATCATGATGTGGCGCATATTGTTAGGTCATGTTAGATATGTTCATTTAATGTTTAGCTTGCAGATAGATGTGTATATGTGATAACATGAGTTATTTGACATTTGACATCAAAGTTACATTTCATTTTAGATTGACATCCAACCCACGGGACGACTTACATAGTCGGATCCCAATCCATTCGGCCATTGCGTGAATTTTTGAAAAAATGGATTTTTCTTTATCGGTGCACTCTACATACTCTACTGCATTGGTGCACTGTATTATACAGTGCACTACGAAAGTACTGTAGTAAAAAAAATGAAAACATTTTTTCTAAATCTGTGCGCCAAATCTGAAATAGGGCACTGGTGCTCCATTTAACTAGGGAAGCACCATACGGTGTATTACACCATTTTTGCGGTGCGTTTATAATACCCCACACACTGTTAGGTCTATTACACTATTTTTTGCGGTGCGTTTACAATACCCAACGCACCGTACGGTGTATTATACTGTTTTACGGTGCGTTGTTAATATCCCCACACACTAGCAGTGGTGTGGACCTCATGAAAGGCGCACCGATGTTTTGAGATTTATTTTCTGCCTGAAAAATTGAGAATTTATTTATAAATATATTAATGAATGATATGGTACATGTTTCATATTGATAAGAAAAAGTCTAACAAGAGATCAAGTAACAAAAATACTGCTAACACATCAAGAAAAGCAAAGAATACAAGTTCTTTGTAAATTCTTTATAAAAAATATTATTTTTGAACTATATGTAAGTTTAACTAATATGTATTGTTTACTATGTATCATGCAAAGCCACAAAATGACGAAGCTCGATATAATTGTTTCTGATTTAGGACCAGAAAAGCGTAAAAGTTTAATGGAAAAATTAAAAAAGGATGAATCGGGTGAATGAAAAAATACTATCGATCCAATATGAGTTTCTTTTTTTAATTATCATTAATAATATACTTAAAATTATTAGATAACATGTGTCAAACAGTCTACTAATTCACATTTTTTTAATGTTCTACAAGGACCAACAACTCAGAAAAGGAATGTTGTTCTAAGAAAAGAAAAAAAATAGAACATGAAAATGAAAATAAATTGCTCCTTAGCTCATCTGGAGCGGTGCTCGAAGTTAACGAAAGGGGAAAAAATTTTACAAAAGTTTGAGGGATCTAGTGGAATGAATGTATAGACGTTCTTTCCAACAACAACAATGTGCTTCAAATTTAATATGTAATCATTGAATTTTTCGATCATTAGGTACAATAAATAAACAATTTAGCATTAAATATTAATTTTCAAGAATTTTCTTACAGAAAAGAAAAGAAAATGGAACCCATTCAGCACATAAAACAAGACAACAAGGAAGAAAATGGTTGATCTCTAAGTTTGTGAGTAATTTTTACTTCCTTATAACAACTTAACTAGATTTCATTTTTGTACTTTTTAAGCTGTTTTACAAAAATCATCATTGAATGTCTTCAAACAGGTGCTAACATACAAAGAAGAACCATCAGACGAATTTATTGAAATTGGGTTAAATATGGGTTGTTAGTATATGTTGGCATATAAGAATTTAATTGTGGAATTTGTAAGCATCTATCGATCTTGTTTTACTTAGCTCTGTCTATAATTAATAGAACAAAAACATCTTTTATATTAAATATATGATTTGTTATGGGGTATAAAACTTGCAGGAAACAAAGTATGGAACTGCGCCAACAGATGAAAATTTGAAAGATGGCACGGTACGTGGTTTTGAAAGAATGTGTATAGTTTATGAGTCAATTGTTGCTATGGTACGCCATTTTTATTTTCGATTTACATTGATGTATATTGTTTAATATTGCCATTTTCATTATTCTCACCAATGTATATACAATTATTGTGATTGTTTTAAATTCATTATTCATCAAAAGTTGACACATCTTATAACAATATTCATATTAATTACATTTTTATTAATGCATTTGAATGTGCTCTTTGGATTAATTTGTTATATCATATCAAAATTATTGTGGTTTTTTAAAATTCATTATTCATCAAAAGTCGACACATATATATTTTATAACAATATTCATATGAGTTAAATTTTTATTAGTGCATTTGAGAACAACAATGGATAATGCAAGAGAATAAATTATAACATATTTTATGATTATATATGTATAATATATGAATAAGGCAGTGTTTATCATACAAAATGGGATAGTTAATATTCATATCTTTTTGTCTTTCAAATGGGATACTATGTCCATTAAATTAAACAAAATGTCTGATTTCACAGACATATTTCAAAAAGTAAAACGCCTTTCTTTGATATCCAAACATAGTGATCATCATTATTCACTTGAACTGTTGTCACTGCTAGAGCTACTTCCATGACTTGGGTTATTTTCAGGAATGTTGTGTTCACGATGTTGATTACTTTTGATGAATAATGAATTTAAAACAATCACAATAATTGGACTGTCACAGGTTGATGTTTCTAAAAAAAAAAATGAAAACCGGTGTGTGTCAGTAACTGTAAAACGGTGCGTTTATGTGTCTATACACACCGGTGCCTATACGTGCCGGTGTCTATATGCACCGATGCATTTATGATCTATGGGCACCACACAAATACCGATACCAGTTCTAAATATCGGTGCGTTTGTGTGATACTGAGTATTGAGGCG
The DNA here is from genome assembly GCA_034641835.2 of Pinus albicaulis. Classification (NCBI taxonomy): domain Eukaryota; kingdom Viridiplantae; phylum Streptophyta; class Pinopsida; order Pinales; family Pinaceae; genus Pinus; species Pinus albicaulis. Next base: position 547,684,392 of record CM076577.1, read on the forward strand.
TTTATGTATTTATAAGCACTAGTGCATTTGTATGATCCATGTGCATTGTACGAATACCGATACCAATTATAAATCTCGGTGCCTTTTTGTGATATGGCGCACTGGTGCATCATAAAGGTATACGCACCAATGCGTTGATACGACCTATGGGCACCTCTCAAATCCCAAGACCAATTAGAATGGCCCTGTGCGTTGTATCACCAACACTACGCTTGGTGTTGTTTTATACCTTAATGGCCCGGTGCATTCTCCTTAGACCGCCTTGGGGTGCCATGTACATGTACGCATCAGTGCGTTAAAACCAGAGTAGCGCACCGATGAAAAAACATTCGTAATAACCTCTAGTCACCCATTTTGTTTTTAGTTTTGTTGAATTTTCGATAAAAGCTTCACCAAAACCTCCATTCCCAGAAACAGATGTGGTAGCATATGTTTTTTTGACAATTTTGGCCAATTTTATAACACTAAAAACCTCCTTTATAGCCTTGGCTAGAGGGTCTTTTCCTTGTAGTGAAAGGATTTCCAGATCTAACTATCTTGGAAAATCACCCTCTTAGGCCCTGAAGCTATGACTATCGGGTATGTAGATCTGAAGCAATAACTGATCATAAGATAGTTGCAATGATGTGAAATCAGCTCAATGCTTGAAGGGTTGATCCCTTCATTATATCCTCAAGCTAGAAGCTCAAGATGTAGCTCCTCCAATCTCCTTCAATAGATGCAGCTACTAAATACACAACAGTTGAGTGCAACTGCGCTGTCAAGGATGGAGGCTCTATAGCTTGCTGCTGGATACTACAATGTAGCTAAAGAATCATGGAAATAGTATGCTCCAAGTGAAGGAATGGTCACCCACAGGATTTCCAACTGAAATACTGGAAACTTCCCTCCTTCAATAGATCTATAGGATTGGACTGCACAATCCTTGAGGGGACTGCTGCTGCATGGAGGTATAAAATGATGGCCTCAATTTCAGATATGAATATGTTGCTCCTAAAAGGCTGATATTGAACCACAAGGTCAAAGGATGAATCATCCACTAGTTTCCTAGATGAAATTCTAGAAACAACCACCACCTCTGAAACCCTCAAGCAGGAATGCGTTATTCCTGAGACTTAATGTGCATATGAGAGTGGTTGAATGTGGCACCAATGCCTGATGATGTATGGCAGCTCAAAGAAACCTTCCTAGAGTAGGCACTCGAAGTCCCCCGTGGGTAAGGGTGGGATTTCTGCTCGGAAACACCCGTGTGCTAAACAACACTGCAGACTTAGCTAAACAACATAAGCATGCATAGAAATATCAAATAACAAATATAGATTTAAACAGATCATAAATAATAAACTAAAGTGTTCCTTCTATTGCTTCCTTCATCTCCCTTATATGCTTTGTGAGCCTTCCATAGCCCTTGCCCACCTCATAACTGCGCTACACATGTGGCCACAAGCCTCCGTGAAGACTATGCTATCTCTCCATGTTCTCCACCATCTCTACATTTAATTCCCACTCTCTCCATCATGTGTGCATTATATGCACTACTTCCTCCACTATCTCATCATTAGTGCTCTATAATCTTACTTTGAATGCACCATGATCTCACTTGACTTCCTCCATGATCTCCATGATCTATCATAAATGTGGCATGATCTCCACTCTTCCTTCATTTAAGAAGTCACTCCACTACTCCATAATGTAGATCTAGATCTAAAATATCCACATCCACACATCAAAAGTGGATTTTATTCATCTATGGGGTTTGTGGGTCCCTCCACCCTCTTATTTACTTACTTAATTAAGAAAATTAAGAACTCTAATATTCCAATTAATTAGTGGAAAATTGGGAATATTACTGTCCTCCCCGTCATAATGTTGCATGTCCTCAAGCAACTGAAAAAGTGGATGCTACGGCAAACATCCTCCCTCCAAATGACATCCTCATATGGAAGTCATCCCCATCTGCCACAATGTGTAATGCATGCCCAACTCTAGTTTTGCCTCTCTAGAATGTCTAGAATGGCCTCCAACTAAAAATTTAGATGCCTATCCTCATCAATGAATCTCCAAGTGGCAACCATATGATGGCCAAAGATCACATCTATACATGAGATACATGAAATGAAGTGGTTTCTTCCCAAAGTGGAAAGTCCCAACTCATGAAATATATCTCCAACTCATGTTACATAGAGTAGATTGCATCTCTCAATGCTCTCATCATTAGCTCCGTTGGCCTTGTAGGACCCAAATATCACATCAAGATAGTGAAAAATAAGAAGTAGAGACATATGGATGAACATGTACAATGTCAAACCATACTCTCCCAATATCAACCACCACAACAAAGCCTCTTGCTGCCATGATAGATCATCATGAAACCAAGTAAGAGAGCCATACTCTCTCAATAGAAGCCATCGCAACAATTATTCTCACTACCATATCAAATTAGCATCAATATAAATATGAGAGCTATACTCTCTCAAAAGAAGCCACCACAACAATGCTTCTTGCTACCCCATCACATCATCATTGTACTAAGTACAATGACCATAATCCCCCAATAGAAGCCAATGCAGTAAAGCCTCTTGTTTCCATCGTCCATCAATATCATGCAATGTATGGGGAGAAATCATCCCATACTCTCCCAATAGTAGCCAAAGTAACAAGGATTCTTGCTACCTCCTTACATCCTCATGATGCAAGTCATGGAGCAACAACATAGTGATTGACATGTGGAATGTCACATCATAACAATACAAATAAGCTCACTTCTGCCACATTATGTGAGAGTTGTGCCTTGTCCCAAACCCAAGTAAATACATTAACATGAGATACATCCCAAACAGAAGTACATGTAAAGACATGAGACACATCCGAAACAAAAGAAAATACATGGACATAAGATATATCATGAGATGTGAAAACTCTCTCATCAACCACTAGCACAACCAAGCGTCCTACTACTGCATGTCATCAGTGATATATATGGCATGGATCTTGAAAATGTGAGATGTTCGGTAAAACCCATACTCATTCAAAAGAAACCAGCCCAACCATGATTCTTGCTGCCTAGTATCATAGATCTACAAGAAGGAAGGCAACCTCTTGCTCCTCTTCCGGATCCATTCATCCCAATGTGGATGATGAATCATGCCAAGATCAATATTGGTATCCATCCAAGGCATAATACCATTCTCCTCCAACTGAAAAAGCTTTGCACTCCATGGTATGTTGAAGTGCACCTCCATTGAGGTCTCTCCATGAAATTGTCTCATCAATGGCCCATTGGAACCCATAAGGCTCCATACCTACTATAGGTAGAGATTCCTCTTCAAGGTGTGAGGTGCTCATCATGGAAACTTCATTTGACAATGGAAAGTGCTCTCCATCACAAGATGTCTACCATCTATCATTTTTCCCTCCAGTGCTACATGAGTTAATCTACCTTCAGAATGCTCCAAGAATAATGGGGCCCTCATCTCATCATTGTTGCTAAGTGACAGTGTTGTAGATCTGCATGGTGATACAGGTGTTGTCTCATGGCCATATACATTGCCAAACTCACAGTCTGGCACTGTATTGAATAGGACTGTGCTCCTCCCATATTTTGCAACTCCACACTTCAACACAAAGTGTTGGGTGTAGCTCAACCATGAAAAATTGGGATAGTAATACAAATTCTCCTTGATCAAATCAAGGGCCCTCTATGTAGTGATAATTTACTACTCCAAATCAGCAAGGTACTCTAATGCCTGGTTATGCACTTTCCCTGATGGCATGGTCTGAAAAATCTGAATATGAGGTACTAAAAAAATATGAGATGAAAGTATGTGCAAACCTTGGATAAGCTGAATCTCAGGAACATCTTGGACATCTAGAAGAGTTCCTCCAACCGGTGCAATGGTCTCTCCAACTGCTGGTAATGATGATGGATGCATCTCCTCTATTGTACCAGCGCTAGTATCTACCTCCTCTTCCTCATGCATCTCATGGATCATGCATGGGGCTCCAAATGTCAAGAGCTCAAGACCATCTTGCAAGGATTCAAGTGTTCCTCCTCCGAATGTAAGTATATTTGCAGTTGATGGTGGTGGTAGAGGCTCCACCTCCTGAGTGACAATGGGGAAATATTCCTTGCGCTCTTCATGTATTATCTCCTCAATGATGGGAGATGTCTCAATGTGAGAAGACTCTGGTTTCTTTCTACAAAATTTATTCTTCAGTCTTTGAATAAAATTTGCATAAGAAGACACTTTCATATGGGACAAATGACAGAACCACCAATCTCCTACTTTACCCTCTAGGTGCAGCGCTGCTATCTTCACAACCTCTCTTTCTGCAACAAGATATTGTAGAAATAATGTAGCTATCTCTTCCCTGCAAACCCTCAATGTGCTTGTGGAAAATCCATCAAATGTAAGCAAGAATAATCTATGCCTCTTTCTTCTAATTCTGTTGCAGGATATCCTCTCCTCTTTGAGTTGCAAAAACTGTTGGAGAGTTAGATTCTCCTTGAGAGCTCTAGGTCATGCTTTGTACTCAGAAAAATATTTACTTAGGGTCTCATGCCCCAAGTCTCCTTCATATTCACACCATTCACCGTCCTTCTCAAAGGAAGTGGATCTAGTAGAATGATGTGAAGCTCTTTGCTTCTCCAGTTGTTTCTTCTGCTGATAGGAAGTGCTTGGATCCTCCTCATCCAATCTTCTTGGATGATTCCTTTGCCTTTCTCTCTTCATTTGATTGACCTCCTTGGAGAGATCTTGCATGGATCTAAAGAGAAGAGTGGAAAAACTGCAATCCTCCTTCATGATAGATCTCTACTATCTACTTCTTATTTTTATGCAAAAGATGAAGTGCCCACAAGTGCCTAAGCCAAATATCATGCTCTGATAGCACTATAATATCCCAATAGGGAGAATGCAGTAATACTAAAACACAATATAAGAACTGAAACAAAGTAAACAAGTAAACTAAATACACCATCAAAGTGTAAAAAATAGCTGAGCCATTTTATTATATGGGAGGTAGATAAACAATACAATAGTGCTCAAAATATGAGACACTCAATCCAAAGAGATGGCCTAGAATGAACGTGAAATGCTCCCACAAGAGGGACTGCTGGAAGGAATTGCGTGATGTCCCTGCTGCACATGTTAGGACTGCAACTGCTAGAAAAATATAGAAGTGTAGATCTGGTAGTTCTAGAGCTCCGATGATGCTGAAACTTTTGATCCAGGCTCTATGATGAATACCCAAGATAACCCAAAAATGATTTCCAGATCTAACAATCATGGAAAATCACCTTCTTAGGCCCTACAACTATGACTGTTGGGTATACAGATCTAAAGCAAGAACTAATCATAAGATGGTTGAAATGATGAGAAATCATCTCAATGCTTGAAGGGCTCATCCCTTCACTAGATCCTCAAGCTAGAAGCTCAATATCTAGCTCCTCCATTCTCCTCCAATAGATGCAGTTCCTGAATACAAAACAACTGAGTGAAATTGCACTATCAAGGATGGAGGCTCTATAGCCTGCTGCTAGATACTGCAATGTAGCTCAAGAATGATGGAAATAGTATGCCCCAAGTGAAGGAATGGTCCCTCACAGGATTTCCAGCTGAAATACTAGAAATTTCCCTCCTCCAATAGATCTACAGGACTGGGCTGCGCAATCCTTGAGGGGAATATTGTTGCATGGAGGTATGAAATGATGGCCTAAATGCCATATATGAATATGCTACTCTTGAAAAGATGATATTGAAGCACAAGGTGAAAGGATGAATCCTCCACTGGTTTCCTAGCTGAAATGCTAGAAACAATCACCACCTCTCAAACCCTCAAGTAGGAATGTGTTATTTCTGAGACTGAATGTGCATATGAGGGTGGTTGAATGTGGCACCAATGCCTGATGATGCATGGAAGCTCAAAGAAACCTTCATAGAGTAGGAACTCGAAGTCCCCGGTGGGTAAGGGTGGGATTTCTGCTCAGAAACACCCGTGTGCTAAACAACACTGCAGACTTAGCTAAACAACATAAGTGTGCATAGAAATGTCAAATGAAAAATCTAGATATAAAACGATCATAAATAATAATCTAAAGCCTACCTTCTATTGCTGCCTTCATCTCCATTATATTCTTTGTGAGCCTTCCATAGCCCTGGCCAACCTCATAAGTGCGCTACACATGTGGCCACTAGCCTCCATGAAGGCTGCATTGTCTCCATGTTCTCCACCATCTCTGCATTTAATTCCCACTCTCTCCATCATGTGTGCACTATATGCACTACTTCCTCCACTATCTCCTCATTAGTGCTCTATGATCTTACTTTGAATGCATCGTGATCTCACTTGACTTCCTCCATGATCTCCATGATCTATCATGAATGTGGCATGATCTCCACTCTTCTTTCCGTTAAGAAGCTGCTCCACTACTCCATAACGTATATCTAGATCTAAAATATCCAAATACACACATCAAAAGTGGATTTTATTCATCTATGGGTTTTGTGGGTCCCTCCACCCTCTTATTTACTTAATTAATTAAGAAAATTAAGAACTCTAATATTCTAATTAACTTGTGGAAAATTGGGAATATTACAGTCCTCCCCACCAAAATGTTGCTTGTCCTCAAGCAACTACAAAAGTGGATGCTATAGCAAGCATCCTCCCTCCAAATTGCATCCTCATATGGAAGGCCTCCCCATCTGCCACAATGTGTAATGCGTGCCCAACTCCAATGTTGCCTCTCTAGAATGTCTAGAATGGCCTCCAACTGAAAAGTTAGATGACTCTCCTCATCAATGAATCTCCAAGTGGAAACCATATTATTTCCAAAGATCTCCTCTATACATGAGATACATGAAATGAAGTGGTTTCTCCCCAAAATGGAAAGTCCCAACTCATGAACTATCTCTCCAACCCATGTTACATAGAGTAGATTTCATCTCTCAATGCTCTCATCATTAGCCATGTTGGCCTTGTAGGATCCAAACATCACATCAACATAGTGCCAAATAAGAAGTAGAGACATATGGATGAACATGTACAATGTCAAACCATACTTTCCCAATAACAACCACTGCAGCAAAGCCTCCTGCTGCCATGCTATGTCATCATGAAACCAAGTAAGAGAGCCATACTCTCTCAATAGAAGCTAGCGCATCAATGCTTCTTGATTCCATGCCAAATCAAAATCAATATAAATATGAGAGCCATACTCTCTCAAAAGAAGCCACCACAACAATGCTTCGTATTGCCCCATCACATCATCATTATACCAAGTACAATGACCATAATCCCCCAACAGAAGCCAACGCAGTAAGGCATCATGTTTCCATCCTCCATCAATATCATGCAATATATGGGGAGAAATCAGCCCATACTCTCCCAATAGTAACCAAAGAAACAAGGATTCTTGCTACCTCCTTACATCATCATGATGCAAGTCATGGAGAAACAACATACTGATTGACATGTGAAATGTCACATCGGAAAAATACAAATAAGCTCCCTTCTCCCACATTATGTGAGAGTTATGCCTTGTCCCAAACCCAAGTACATACATGAAAATGAGATACATCCCAAACATAAGTACATGTAATGACATGAGACATATCCCAAACAAAAGAAAATACATGGACATAAGATATATCATGAGATGTACAAACTCTCTCACCAATAACCAACACAGCCATGCTTCCGCTGCTACATGTCATCAGTGGTATATATGGCATGGATCCTGAAAATGTGATATGTTGGGTAAAACCCAGACTCACCCAAAAGAAACCAACAAAGCCATGCTTCTTGCTACTCAGTATCATAGATCTGAAAGAAGGCAGGCAGCCTCCTGCTCCTCATCCGGATCCATTCATCCCAATGTGGATGATGAATCATGCCAAGCTCAATATTGGTATCCATCCAAGGTGGAATTTCAATCTCCTCCAAGTAAAAATATTTTCACTCCATGGTATGTTGAATTGCACCTACATTGAGGTCTCTCCATGAGATCCTCTCATCAATGGCCCATTGGAACCCATAAGGCTCTGTACATGCTGTAAGTAGAGATTCCTATTTGAGCTGTGAGGTGCTCATCAAGGAAACTTCATCTGAAAAATGGAAAGTGCTCTCCATAACAAGATGTCTACCATCTATCATATATCCCTCTAGTGATTCATGAGTGAAGCTACCTTCGGAATGCTCCAAGAATAATGGGGCCCTCATCTCATCACTGTTGCTAAGTGACAACACTGTAGATCTGCATGGTGATACATGTGATGTCTCATAGCCATATACAATGCTAAAATCATAGTCTGGAGTTGTACTGAATAGGACTGTGCTCCTCCCATCTTCTGCAACTCCACACTTAAACACAAAATGTTGGGTGTAGCTCAACCATGACAAACTGAGATAGAAATACATCTTCTCCTTGATCAAATGAAGGGTCCTCTGTGCAGTGATAATATGTTGCTCCAAATAAACAAGGTGCTCTAATCCTTGGTGATGCACTTACCCTAATGGCATGGTCTCACAAATCTCAATATGAGGTACTGAAATAATATGAGATGAAAGTATGTGCAAACCTTGGATAAGCTGAATCTTGGGAACATCTTTCACATCTACAAGAGTTCCTCCAACCAGTGCAATGGTCTCTCTAGCTGCTGGTAATGATGATGGATGCATCTCCTCTACTATTCCAGCGTTGGTATATGCCTCCTCTTCCTGATGCATCTCATGGATCATGCATGGGGCTCCAAATGTCGAGAGCTCAAGACCATCTTGCAAGGATGCAAGAGTTCCTTGACCTGATTTAAGTATATCTGCAGTTGATGGTGGTGGTAGAGGCTCCTCCTTCTAAGTGATAATGGGGACACCTTCCTTAGGCTCTTCATGTATTATATCCTCAATGATGGGAGATGTCTCAATGTGAGATGTCTATGGTTTCTTTCTACAAAATTTCTTCTTCAGTATTTGAATAAAATCCACATAAGCATACACTTTCATATGAGACAAATCATTGAACCACCAATCTCCTGCTTTACCCTCTAGGTGCAGCGCTGAAATCTCCAGAACCTCTCTTTATACTACAGGATATTATAGAAATAATGTAGCTAATTATTCCCTCCAAGCCATCAATGTGCTTGTGGAAGATCCATCAAATGTAGGCGAGAAGAATCTATGCCTCTTTCTTCTATTGTTGCTGTGGGATATCCTCTCCTCTTTGAGTTGCAAAAATCGTTGGAGAGTTATATTCTCCTTGAGAGCTCTAGGTTGTGCTTTTTACTCAGAAAAATATTTACTTAGGGTCTCATGCCCCAAGTATCCTTCATATTCATACCATTCACCTTCCTTCTCAAAGGATGTGGATCTAGTAGAATGATGTGAAGCTCTTTTCTTCTCTGGTTGTTTCTTCTGCTGATAGGAAGTGCTTGGACCTTCCTCATCCAATATTCTTGGATCCTTCCTTTGCCTTTCTCTCTTCATTTGATTTACCTCCTTGGAGAGATCTTGCATTCATCTAAAGAGAAGAGTGGCAAAACTACAATTCTCCTTCATGATAGATCTCTACTATCTACTTCTTCTTTTGATGAAAAAGATGAAGTGCCCATAAGCGCCTGAGCCAAAGATCATGCTCTGATACCACTATAATATCCCAAAAGGGGATAATGTAGTAATACTAAAACAAAATATAAGAACTCCAAAAAAGTAAACAAGTAAACTAAATACACCATCAAAATGTACAGAATAGTCAAGCCATTTTATTATATGGGAGGTGGATAAATATTACAACAGTGCTCAAAATATGAGACACTCAAGCCAAAGAGATGGCCTACAATGACTTTGAAATGCTCCCACAAGAGAGACTACGTAACTGCTGGACTACTGGAAGGAATACTGTGATGTCCCTACTGCAAATGTCGGGATTGCAACTGCCGAAAAAATATAGAAGTGTATATCTGGCAGTTTTGGAGCTCCAATGATGCTAAAACTTTAGATCCAGGCTCTATGATGAATACCCAAGATAACCCAGAAAGGATTTCGAGATCTAACAATCTTGGAAAATCACGCTCTTAGGCATTGCAACTATGACTGTTGGGTATACATATCTAAAGAAAGAACTAACATAAGATGGCTGCAATGATGTGCAATCATCTCAATGCTTGAAGGGCTCATCCCTTCACTAGATCCTCAATCTAGAAGCTCAAGATCTAGCTCCTCCAATATCCTCCAATAGATACAGCTCCTGAATAAAAAACAACTGAGTGAAATTGAGCTTGCAAGGATGGAGGCTCTATACCCTGATACTCGATACTTTAATGTAGCTTAATAATGATGGAAATAGTATGCCCCAAGTGAAGGAATGGTCCCTCAAAATATTTCCAACTGAAATACTAGAAACTTCCATCCTCCAATAGGTCTATAGGACTGGACTGCGCAATCCTTGAGGGGACTGCTGCTGCATGGATGTATGAAATGATGGCCTCAATGTCGGATATGAATATGCTACTCCTGAAAGGCTGATATTGAAGCACAAGGTGAAAGGATGAATCGTCCAGCGGTTTCCTAGCTGAAATGCTAGAAACAATCACCACCTCTCAAACCCTCAAGCAGGAATGAATTATTCCGGAGACTAAATGTGCATATGAGAGTGGTTGAATGTGGCACCAATGCCTGATGATATATGGCAGCTCAAAGAAACCTTCCTAGAGTAGGCACTCCAAGTCCCCCGTGGGTAAGGGTGGGATTTCCACTCGGAAACACCCATGTGCTAAACAACACTGCAGACTTAGATAAACAACATAAGCGTGCATAGAAATTTCAAATGAAAAATCTAGATCTAAATGTATCAGAAATAATAATCTAAAGCCTACCTTCTATTGCTTCCTTCATCTCCCTTATATGCTTTGTGAGCCTTCCATGGCTTGGCCCACCTCATAATTGCGCTGCACATGTGGCCACTAGCCTCCATGAATACTGCACCATCTCTCCATGTTCTCCACCATCTCTACATTTAATTCCCACTCTCTCCATCATATGTGCATTAGATGGTGGTGGTTGAGGCTCCTCCTCTTGAGTGATAATGGGGACATATTCCTTGGGCTCTTCATGTATTATCTCCTCAATGATGAGAGATGTTTCAATGTGAGGTGTCTCTGGTTTTTTTCTACCAAATTTCTTCTTCAATATTTGAATAAAATCTACATAAGTCGACACTTTCATACGAGACAAATGATTGAACCACCAATCTCCTGATTTACCCTCTAGGTGCAGCGCTGCAATCTCCACAACCTCTCTTTTTGCTACAGGATATTGCAAAAATAATGTAGCTAACTCTTCCCTCCAAGCCCTCAATGTGCTTGTGGAAGATCCATCAAATGTACACAAGAAGAATCTATGCCTCTTTCTTCTATTGTTGTTGTGGGATATCCTCTCCTCTTTGAGTTGCAAAAATTGTTGGAGAGTTATATTCTCCTTGAGAGCTCTAGGCTATGCTTTGTACTCAGACAAATATTTACTTAGGGTCTCATGCCCCAAGTCTCCTTCATATTCACACCATTCACCTTCCTTCTCAAAGGAATTGGATCTAGTAGAATGATGTGAAGCTCTTTGTTTCTCTGGTTGTTTCTTCTACTGATAGGAAGTGCTTGGACCTTCCTCATCCAATCTTCTTTAATCCTTCCTTTGAATTTCTCTCTTTATTTGATTTACCTCCTTGGAAATATCTTTCATGGATCTAAAGAGAAGAGTGGAAAAAGAGCAATCCTACTTCATGATGGATCTCTACTATCTACTTCTTCTTTTGATGCAAAAGATGAAGTGCCCACAAGCTGAGCCAAAGATCATGCTCTAATACCACTGTAATATCCCAAAAGGGGAGAATGCAGTAATACAAAAACAAAATATAAGAATTGTAGCAAATTAAACAAGCAATCTAAATACACCATCAAAATGTACAGAATAATTAAGGCATTTTATTATATGGGAGGTGGATAAACAGTACAATAGTGCTCAAAATATGAGACACTCAAGCCAAAGAGATGGCCTAGAATGACCTTGAAATTCTTCCACAAGAGGGACTATGTAACTGCTAGACTGCTAGAAGGAATACTGCACTGTCCCTCCTGCAAATGTCGGGACTGCAATTGCCCGCAAAATATAGAAGTGTAGATCTGCTAGTTCTGGAGCTCCGATGATGCTGAAACTTTAGATCCGGGCTCTATGATGAATACCTAAGATAACCCATAAAGGATTTCCAGATCTAACAATCTTAGAAAATCACCCTCTTAGGCCCTGCAACTATGACTACTAGGTATGCAGATCTGAAACAAGAAATGATCATAAGATGGCTGCAATGATGTCCAATCAGCTCAATGCTTGAAGGGTTGATCCCTTCACTAGATCCTCAAGCTAGAAGCTCAATATCTAGCTCCTCCAATCTCCTCTAGTAGATGAAGTTGTTGAATACACAACAGCTGAGTGAAACTGTGCTGTTAGGGATGGATGCTCTGTATCCTACTGCTAGATACTGCAATGTAGCTCAAGAATGATGGAAATAGTATTCCCGAAGTGAAGGAATGGTCCCTTACAGGATTTCCAACTGAAATACTGGAAACTTCCCTCCTCCAATAAATCTACAGGACTGGACTGCAGAATCCTTGAGGGGAATGCTTCTGCATGGAGGTATGAAATGATGGCCTCAATGCTGAATATGAATAATCTACTCCTAAAAGGTTGATCTTGAAGCACGAGGTGAAAGGATTAATCCTCCACCGGCTTCCTAGCTGAAATGCTAGAAACAATCAACACCTCTCAAACCCTCAAGTAGGAATGCATTATTCCTGAGACTGAATGTGCATATGAGAGTCATTGAATGTGGACCCAATGCCTGATGATGTATGACAGCTCAAAGAAACATTCCCAGAGTAGGCACTCGAAGTCCCCTATGGGTAAGGGTGGTATTTCTTCTCGGAAACACCCGTGTCCTAAAAAACATTGCAGACTTAGCTAAACAGCATAAGCATGCATAGAAATTTCAAATGAGACATCTAGATCTAAACAGAATAGAAATAATAATCTAAAGCCTGCCTTTTATTGCTGCCTTCATCTCCCTTATATGCTTTGTGAGCCTTCCATAACCTGGCCCACCTCGTAACTGCATTGCACATGTGGCCACTAGCTTCCATGAAGACTGCGCTGTCTCTCCATGTTCTCCACCATCTCTGCATTTAATTCCCACTCTCTCCATCATAAGTGAATTAGATGCATTACTTCCTCCACTATCTCATCATTAGTGCTCTATGACCTTACTTTGAATGCACCATGATCTCAGTTGAATTCCTCCATCATCTCCATGATCTATCATTAATGTGGCATGATATCCACTCTTCGTTCATTTAAGAAGTTGCTCCACTACTCCATAATGCATATCTAGATCTAAAATATCCACAAACACACATCAAAAGTGGATTTTATTCATCTATGGGGTTTGTGGGTCCCTCCACCCTCTTATTTACTTAATTAATTAAGAAAATTAAGAACTCTAATATTCCAATTAACTGGTAGATAATTGAGAATATTACATAGGTATCATCCGTCAGATAGCTGGATAGATTCCAATCACACCACCCATTTCTCATGGATGGGCATCCAATGTGATCATATTGGCTCTAAATATGTCTATGATGACTCTTTCATGCCCATTCCTGAGTCAGATAACAAATCTACTGGTCCTTCATTTGTTCAATCTATCTATATTTAGTGGCAACCTTCCTTCCAACATGTCAAATTGAGGAACTTAGAGGTCCTCGATGTCTATAAAAAATATATATATTAGGGATGTTACCACTGTATTTTCACATCTCGTGAAGCTCGGGCATCTTTCCCTTGCAGGAAATTACTTCTTAGGCAACAAAATAATGTATAGTATCTTTCATACATGGAAGTCATTGGAATGGTAGAATACCAAAAGAGACTGGAAATCTGGGGTGTTTGAGATAATGCCTCATTTATGATGCATACTAAAGATTAGGGATTGGTTTGGTTTGTTGGAGGATGTTGAGAGATTCTCTCAACTTCTCCCTCTAAGAGTGGAATTAGTTGGATCTTAGTAGCACTATAAAAATTGTGATATATTCGTTTGATTATGATATAGAATAATAAATATATATTTTGTTTTGTGTGTTATTCTTGTGCATCCCTGCTCTCTTCCAATTTGTAATATGGTATCAGAGCCTCTATTGGCTTAAATCCCTCACGGGTTGGCCAGGAATATGTGAGAGCAATGATTGTCAAACCGCTGCTGATCCATTGGCTCGATTCAGGAGTACGGGCACACACAGTTTAAAGCGTTGTGTAAAAAAAATAAAAAAAATGCTTAGAAATAATTGTGCACCGGGCAGCAGAAACGACGGACGATAAAAAAAATAAAATTCAATTGTACCTGTGGTGTATTTAGGCGGACACCATGGTGGAAATATGAACATCGAATTGGTAGTTCAATCTCATCATCAGCTTATGGGATCAGTGCTAATGGTTTTGCTGTTGCTCTTGAATAAGACCACGCTCTTGCTCTGTCATGCTAATGGTTTTGCTGTTGCTTTTGAAGAAGACCACGCTCTTGCTCTATTGAAAATCCCACATGTTGTGTCTGTATTTGCTAGCCAAAGAAGAATTCTGCATTTTTGCTCTCATGATTTGTAATTTTCTCGAGAGGTGGGGGGCAGAGATGTATCCTTTTACGGATGTTAAAAAATTAAGAAACACGGAATGGGGAGAACTGGAGCATATGTCCAGTTTGGAGTTCCTGTTCAAGCCTATGAAATGTGAACTAGATAAGGCACAGGAGCTGATGCCGAAAGGGAAAACCATATGTTTATTATGTAACGGGAAGGATCCCAACACTAATAAAGTGAGGGTTAAGACATTTTTAGGCTCTATTAAAAACGCATTCGAAGTGGAGGTGATGTGTCACATTCATTTCATTTATGTTCCCTTCTATGATGTGGAGTATTTTCCGGCCTTGGGACAGTCCATGCAGCTAGAAGACATGCAATGGTCAAAGTTAGAGTCTCTGTCAAATCTTTCAGAGTGGGATGCTATGAGATTTTGGATGCGTGTTTGTGATTTACGGGAGAAGATAAAGAACATGAATGGAAATGACGAGCACATCATTCGAATAAAGAAACTTTTAGATTCCCTGGAGCTCGGGAAACTATCCATGGACATTATAGGCACAGATGGAGAAATGGTTACACCCTTGGGAAGAGGACACTTTGGCGTTCAAGCCGGAGAAGTTTATGGAAGTGAATGGCAACTATAGATTGATGTTTGAAGTTCATTGTTTTTGTGGAGTATGTAGCTTGTTCATATGTATAATTGTGAATTTGTTTTTGTGAGATTTGTGTAGTGCAGAACCAATTATTAAACAATTTAGCTTTATTTAAATTAGTCGTTCTTGACGTTCTTTGGTGCCGAGAGAAGAATTGGCTAATTTAATTGTGTGAATTTGTTATACGTTGATGGGTCTTGTTGTGCTTCGGGCATCAAGAGCGTCAACTACAGGTTACAGTATGAGATCCTTTTGTGTAAAGGTCACTTTGTAAGATTGATCACTGATCATATTTTGTACCTAGAATATTTTCCTATAGACTATTGAAATTTATTTTTTGGGGTTATTTCACAGATGGAAATATTTCGATAGGGTAGTTCAGTGTCGAGACTCTTCTTCGGGGGTGTCAAGTATCTTTAATCTTACAAATTCAGCATTGATGGTCAGAAGCAGGTGTACTTTAAATGGGTTGAAAGGTAAGCTCGAAGTTGTGAAGAAAGAAAGAGCGGAATCCAGAAGACTGTAGAGTGGGTAGAGTTGTTGATGAAGACCAGGCAGACAAGGACAAATAAAAATTTTGTAATTTTGATTTCAGTATTGTAAGTTTTCTGTAATGTAGGCATTAAGGGGGGGTGTTTGAGATAAGGCCTCATTTATGATGCATACTAAATATTAGGGATTGGTTTGGTTTGTTGGAGGATGTTGAGAGATTCTCTCAACTTCTCCCTCCAAGAGTGGAATTAGTTGGATCTTAGCAGCACTATAAATTGTGATATATTCGTTTGATTATGATATAGAATAATAAATATATATTTTGTTTTGTGTGTTATTCTTGTGCATCCCTGCTCTCTTCCAATTTGTAATATGGGGAACTTAAAATCGCTTGATTTGGGACTCTACAATGTAATGGACGGTGGGATTTCTCATGAGATAGGAAATCTGAGTAGGAAATAAATAAATATATCATAATTAATAATCAATTTATCATCTATTATATTTTAAATTTATTGAATATTATATTCATATAAAATTTAAAATTTTACATAGTGAAAATACTTTTAGTTTATAACAAAATTATAAATATATTAAATATTCATACGATTTATTTTATATAAATCAAATTCATAATTAAAAAAAGTCACATGAAAGTGTCATATAGAACGAGTTATGGTTCTTTGTGCACTTGGTATCGAATAGCCATGATATTGGCCCATGGTATTGTTACTAATTTCCATTGTTAAGTGAAAGTAAATCATCATGATTAAATTTTTTGCTACATGTTTTTTCAAATGTATATATATTTAACATCAACAAGACCAAAAATAATAATACTATATTAACGCATCACCTATAAAGTTTTGGTCAATCGGTTTATATGGGTTTAATCATGATTCAAATCTCATGGAAAGGAAACTACTTATGAGAATAAAAATGATGAGAAATCAATCTTCACCGCAATATCAAAACTAACTTTAACCCAAACTCAACCTAATCGGAAAAAGGAAAATAATAAACATTAATAAAACCATTGTATAAACATTACCACTTACTAGGAAAATAATAAACATTAATAAAACCATTGTATAAACATTACCACTTACTAAATAAAATTTGAGGTATAATGACCATTTTTAGAAGTAACTTTACCTAGGGTTATCATTTTTTCACAACGAGTATTCACATTATTATATTTATCATCATCCATTAACTATTGCAACGATTTTTAAGGGCCTTATCATGTGTGCAGATTAAGGGCCTAATTATGTTTATCTTCATCCATTAGCACAAACGTTTCTCAATCAGAACAACCGTTAAATATATCAACATTTTTCGTAAAATTCATCAATGGGAGTTAGATTTCAACAAATTTTGTCTGAAAAGCTGTTCACATCCATTCTACCTTCAACATTGCTAAGTGTCAATGTTCATGAGTATTTGAGAGAGCTCGATTTTAAACATGAGAAAGAAATCACCCTCACTTAAAAAATATATAAAAATATCGATTTTTTCTAGAAGAAAAAAACCGCTGCATATATTAATATATATCAGTTCATGAGCTATTACATTCTCAAATAGAAACTAGTTCTATGAGTAAACTTCATTGCGTCGTCAGCCTGTTAACTGCTGATTGAAGAATAAGCAGGAGTTGATCTGACAGACACATCATATCAGGGGGATGTATTCAACCCCTTGCAGCAAATACATTACATATCTGCTAAGAACATATGCAAATATCGATACCTTGCTTGAAATAACTCTTCAATATCAATATGTTAAGTTCAAGTACATGAGAATAACCCTTTTGCAATGAGTTGAACAAAGTTTAGGGATCATGTTGGGATTTCACTTCGTTGACATTTGGTAGCTGCAATATGCTAATGATGCTTTGCAAGTGGTTCTCCAACATCGATAGGCTTCTGAATTACACCGTTCGTTAATTATTTCTTTCATATGATATGGTTGAAGGGCATCAAGAGGTTTATGAATCAATCTGCTTGTCAATTTTTTCTTTCTTTACAGAGAAAGTGTCCCACGATATTTTACAATCGCGTCCTCCCATTTCTTTTCTCCTCCCAATATATCGAACTGACAAGAAAATGTCCCATGATATTTTACACAAATTACCAAATACACTTCATTACGATTATCATGGCTGCAACATTGGTGCCCCACCACAACATTTCTCTGGCTGTCTTCAAAGCTATTATAGAAATAAAAACACAGATTTAGAAATGCTAAGAAGCAAAGCACACAATGAGAATTTATATCTAATCTTAAATATTCCAACTTTTCAGATAAGATAAATCATAATACAAAAGAATTC
Source organism: Pinus albicaulis (assembly GCA_034641835.2). Lineage (NCBI taxonomy): Eukaryota > Viridiplantae > Streptophyta > Pinopsida > Pinales > Pinaceae > Pinus > Pinus albicaulis. The sequence continues at coordinate 547,702,541 of CM076577.1, forward strand.
CCAACAACATGGGAATGCAAGTGGAAGATTGTGTCAGGAGATATGGAGAATGTGCGTATAACTTTTGCTCCATAGGTAAAATGGATTGTAGGACTTCCTAAGTCAAACTAATCTCATGTTCTTGGCACTAAATATTATTTTCCAGGCACCGATCTTTCATTACATTGGCGTTAGTTACCATGGTTTGTCGATTAACGTCGTGAATGTCAAAGAAATGATATTACATGTAGTTGCATTAAGCAATAATTTATGAGATCAAGGTTCGGCCTTTGAATAATAGAAATGACTAACAGCTTTGTCGCATGATGCAAAGAAAATGTATATAACAAAATTATAAATTGATTCAGACTTACCTCTGAAGTGTTTATTGGATAGCTTGTCGTGTCTTGGAGCCATAAAGCGAGTTCATGTTCATCCTCTATTTCATTCACTTTTCTCAATTTATTTCTTGTGAATTTCATGGAAAAAGATGACATGCATTCTAAATCTTCATCTTGATCATGCACACCTCTCGTTTTTCCAAGAATTGTGATGTACTACCCGGCAGGCTGAAGGTCTTGATCACACGCGTAGAGAGAGACAAAAAGAGACAAAGCTAGTTTCTTGGGACCAGGCGAAGCATCTGCAGCTAAATATCTTTTACATATTCACAACTATATTAATAAATATATAATAATTATTGACAATAACATAAAGATGAGAGATAAATAAATATTATATATATATATATATATATATATATATATATATTACAGTTTATATATACTTAATATTATTAATATATTTCTCATATATATATATATATATATATATATTCAATTTTAAGGTCACAATCAAGTCAAACACTAAATTGGTATATGAGATCCGTATGTTTGTGAGACAAGCATTGCGCTTAGCTGCTATGTCTATGAAGGCATACATCCTCTACTTTTTTCTCGTTTTGAACCTATGACCTCATAGGAGGAAAAATATGCTCTTAACCATTAGGCCCACTCAAGTTGTATAAATGTTAGGTGAATCTGTCAGAATTCTCTCACGTCTTCATCACATGAAACTAGAAATGTCACAGACGAGACATTCATCGAGAGACGGGTGGGAGTGTAAACCCCCAATCATCACAACATTCACACTCTGGCCTGAGAGCCATCATTCATCTTCCAATTTTTTGTGCTTGTCTGAATATAAATATACGCATATTTTGACGTACAGCATATAGAACAATGAATCAACCCAAGAGATTAATATCATAAACTTAAGGGATTAGTACTATAAACCGAAGTCATTAGTATTATAAACCTATTTACTATTAATAAAACCAAGGGATTAATACCATAAAACCATGGGATTAAAATAAAAGAAAAAACTACTTTTAGAAGAAAATGTGATGTTGGGTTACACTTTTTGCCATTTTTTGAGAAAAAAATATCATTTTTTTTTTTTTTTGGTTCTTCAACTTTCTGTAAGCGAAAACAATTTGTCTATTTAGAATTTCATTTTACGATAAAAATAAAACTTGTCAGAAATTTTATTAGCTTTCTATTACTTATTTTTTGGAAATTTTTTATTCACATTTGATATGTTAACTTTACATTTCTTTGAGTGTGTGTTCTTTAACAATCAAAGGGTTTATAAAAAGTCATGTTCAAACATGTTGGTGTATTCTTTGAAAACTTTATGTTTTTGAGAAAAAAATGTGTTAGAACAATCCAGACAGAGTCTACTTCGGTATCGTTATTTTTATGAAACCAACTGATACATATCATAATTACTAGAATTTTTTGAATTGATCAAATATGAAAAAATTGCATATTTTGAATATGTTTTGGCTCGCGTGAAGTTTCTCAACATATTAATTATAAACTAAAAATCTAAAAACTACCCATTATAGACGACGGACCAATGTAATGCACCATAATTTTTTCAATTTTTTTTACAGTGTATTTTGGAAGATACAAAATTTTGATTTCACTAAATCATAATGACCTTCAGAAATTGTTTGCACCCATTTTATTAAAAAATTAATTAAAATTAGTAAATATTTATGGAATTCCATAAAAGTTATATTTCCTTAAAGTAGATTGAATTCTGCAAATGCTCGTCTTGGTTTTGATAGTTAATTCATAAAGTTTCATGGAGTTTAATCATTCAAAAGTTGAAAAAATGTGTTCAGAGACGAGTTGTTGCGTAGTTGCAGACATGTTAGTTCGGTCGAACTTTTAAAATAGTTCGGTCAGATTGTTTTTTGCCGTGATGGCCCATTAATTTTAACAACACAAAAGTTCGGCTGAAATTTTGCTTCCAAATTACATTGGTCGGGAAATTCAATGAAACTCCTCCAAAAATACATTTCGTAGCTATATAAATAGCAAAAAATGGAATCATTATTTTTGCACATCTCTTCATTTGGGCTGATTTTGCAAAGGAATTTTTTTAGGCTTAATTTTCAAGGACTCTTTTTGAGCTTAATTTTCAAAGGACTATTTTTGGGCTTAATATTCAAAGGACATTTTTTGGAGGTACTTTTTAAAGTGACATTTTATTAGAGGTCTTTTGGGCTTAATTTTCAAAGGACATTTTTTGGAGGTATTTTGTTTAAGTGACATTTTTTTAGAGGTTTTTGGGCTTAATTTTCAAAGGACATTTTTTGGAGGTATTTTTTAAAGTGACATTTTTTAAGAGGTTGGGGTTAATTTTCAATGGACATTTTTTTAGAGTAACTGTTTTGGGTTGAAGTAAATCTTTTATAATGATTTTTTAAAGTGATTTTTTGTCTAACTTTTTAAATGAATTTTTTTTGCAGGACTTGGAAGGAAATATTCTGAGTTCTATTTCATTTTTGAAAGACATTTTTTTGGCCGAATTTTTAAAGTAAGTGTCTTGGGTTGAAGTATGTCTTTTGTGCAAAATTTTTAAAATGAGTTTTTTTTAAATTGAATATTTTGTGATGCTTTTTTTAATTGAGTTTTTGTCTAAATTTTAATGTAGTAGGTATTTTTTATAGGATTTTGAAGGAAAATTTGTGAGCTTCATACTAAATTATCATGGGAAATTGAAGGAATTACAAGAGAAAATATGATCAAACAAGAGATCCTGAGGAATGTAGAGAAAATGGGAGAGAATATCACAAAAAAGAGAGTAGAATGCTCAAATATTGAAAGGGAAAATCAACCTCAACTAGAAGTTGAAGCAGGTATGTAAATGTAAATATTATAAATTTGATATTTAAAATTTGACTCGTGTATTGCGAAAATTAATTTTTATTTGATGAACTAATTTAAAAATTATTTTGCAATGTAAACAGATAAAAATATTCCTCAAAACATTGATGATGGAATAGAAAATTTTGAAAGAGAAAGTGAAAGAGATATTGAACCAATGATTTAAGATGTTGAAAATGTTGAAAGAAATTCAAGAAAAAAAATTGAATCACCAGGTATATATATATATATATATATATATATATATATATATATATATGTTGAATGGGTATTATTCAAATTATGCATATTTATTAATTTAATTTTTTATTGAATATGTAAACTCATTATGTACATTTAATTCTAATATGTATAGATGAAATCAATATCGATAATGAGATGTTAGAAAATGTTGACATTCACACATATGGAGATAAAAAAGTTGACCATGTTATACGATATCGTGTTAAGCGCATTATTGAATCGTTCTTTAAAGATGAAACTAGGGCAGTTCAAGCCCAAATGTTGAAAAGTATCTTAACAACAAAGAAATTAAAAGAAGCTACGACTTTATTGGGTATTCGAAAATCAATAAATGATAAAAAAAAATAAAGGAAAATGTGATACAAAATATAAATAGTTCTCTAAATTCAATTGGAAGATCTAGAAAGAAGAATGATTTTGATGCACAGAGAAATACAAATGGCAGTGGTTTCATCAAGTATTAAGGAGAATCACTTGGTAAAATCTATGACACAAGCATTAGGAACCTCACGGAAAACTTTGCACAAACATCAAAAATTTTGAATGCAAATAGATGTAAATGATGAAATCGCTTGTTGGACAGCTAATTGTAGGAAACCATACAAAGATAGACTTGGAGAAGATGTTAAAAAAATAATATATAAATATCGGATGAAAAAATCACATGTTTCACCAAAAGAAAGGGATGTGATGTGAAGAAGAATAGCATGAAATCAGTACGAAAAACATGCAAAACATTTCTTAGACACCACTCAGATAGAGTTGTTCAACAAGTTCATAGAAGAGATTTGTGAAATTAATGTCTCAATAAGTGCTTTTGTGCAAAAAAAAAAACCATGGTATGTTAAACCTATCACTATATGCGACACTTGTTGTTGTCATTATCATGTGGAATTTCAGTTATATTATGAAACATTCCTTAATTTTGGTAAAACATTTTGGAAAGATTCACTTCCTTCTTTCACTATCCATGATTTCATATGTCAAATTCTATGTGGAAGAGAAAAACATGAATTATTTTACCAAAAGAAATGCGTTGGTGGTAAAAAATGCGATGATTATGGAAATTTAACTAAATTTCAAAACAAATATTGTACTAATATAAATGATCAATCATTGTCCAACATAAAAGTGAAACGGAAGAAATATGAATATATTCATGCATCGATTGGTTCAAGTAGTACTACAAGTGCTAAAAGAATTGATTTACAAAAAGAAGAAATTTTTGTGATAGAGTTTTTGAGAAAGTTTGAGGCATAAATTTATAAATACACCAAGCATTCCCATAGAGCTCGATGGCAGGACTTGAAATTCAAAAAATCCCATGATGTTTTTCCACCTGGGACCATTTTGTAAATATTTTATTTTGTAAAAAACTACACACTTGTTCCACAAAAAGAAATACAGAGTGAATACTATCATTCTGACCAAGTCTGCATGCTTATCCATATTCTATATAGACATGCTGAAAAAAATGTTAATCATATAGAAATCACCAGTGAAAATCGACATGTTATTAAAGAAAATCATTTTTATATCAGTGACGATCGTACACATGATACATATTTTGTACAACATTGTTTTGAAAATATTTGACTCCTTGAAAAGTCGTGAAATAAAATTCAATGAACATTGGATATGGTCAGATGGAAGTGCAGGCCAATTCAAATCTTCACGATCATTCTTTTGGTTGTGTCTTCTTCATATGAATACCCACATTAAACATTGTTGGAATTTATTTGAGACTGGTCATGGAAAATGAGAAAATGATAGTGCAGGGGTATGTATAAAACAAGCACTTCGAAGATATTAAATGGACCACTCTGCAAACCGACTTGTCTCAGCTGAAAAAGTTGTTCAATGGTGCATCACTGCACTAAGCCATGATACTAACCGATCAAGGAAATTACGAAGGTACATGATTTAATTTTTATTGGATTTCTAATTTTAAACATTATTTATCACAATGATTATCTTTGATGGTATTTTGAATAACATATTTATATTCTTGTTTGAATTTTCCATATAGGTTTTTTTGGCATATTGAGGTCCAAGATGTAGATATATCGATTGGAGATGACGTTGAAACAATAGAATGGACTCGAAAATTGCATTCAATTAAACAAAACTGTCCAAAAATGTGTTTGCATTGGATAAAGGAAAATATTCTTGTTTTTTTCATGTTTGCATAGACAACACAAAATCCAATGATGTTTGTGAAAACAAAAATTATGTAAAATTTTCATTGCAAACTTTGAAGAAATGTAATCAGAGGAGACTACAGTATCATTAGAAGGTGATCGAGTTTCTGATGTTGTTAGAGAAGGTAACATTTCAATTTCTTTCACATGATAGAGATCTAGAAATAGATAGTAAAATCAAGTACACATGTTAATTTTAAAATTTATTTTTCATGTTAATTATTATCTAAATTTAAATGTAAGTTTGTTTTATTGTGCAGGATATGTTTTTGCTGTAGTTGCACCTATTACTAATGATGAAAATGTGAAGTATTATTTGATGCATTTCACTAAATGAAAGATGAAATTATTGGAAAACTATGATGATAACGGGTTTACATATGACAAAAGGTCTATTATACTAAAAGGTTATTTTTTCCAACAAACTCATCAAAGTCGGGATTTTGGTTACTTTCAAGACTATGAACCTGATATCACAAGTTTTTAATATAGTCACTTGGTGTGTGCAACACACATAAATTTGATAGAGGTTCAATCAAAGAAAAAATTGAAAATTAAGAAATGGAAAATGTCAAAAGCCAATCATGAACAGATCATTGAAGATGACATTCCATTAGAATTTTTTTGATTGAATTGCCCAACAATTTCTTCTCTTTGGATTCAATTTTTATAACTTCTAGAACTCAACTAAAAATTTAACTGCCCTTTTTTTTGGTGCATTCTTAAGTTTTACAATTATTATAATATGTATATTTTATGTTATATGTACACGTGTTTGCACATCTACATTGTTTTGGTACATGCACATGAGTAATTTATACACGTGTACACATACACATGTATATTATCTGGTCTTAAATGATTTCATACATTCTCTAGTACAATTTGTCATAATGTCATTATTGCAAAATGTACATATATATGTATCTAGCATAGTTGATATAATGCAAATTTTAAGTTGCACGATTTTGTTTTAGATATATCTATTAAGAAAATTATAATATTCATTCTTGAATGCAAAATGTGTGGTACATGTTTTGTAATTTCCAGTTTACTATTGACTAAAAGTAGCTTTTCTATGTACATTAATGAAAAATTGTGTGTACTGGATATATGTTTTAATGCAGTTTTAAAATTTTATGATTGTTTGACACATCTATGAACACCTAGAATTTTATGATTGTTTTTAGATATATACATCGATATGCATTGTACTTCAATTATTTTTACATATATTCAAACATTTACTTCAATCATTTTTATGTACATATATTCATGAACTTAAATATGTAAAACCATCTACGATTGTTTTAAATGACATGTATGATCATGCAAAATGTACTTAAATATCAACTAAATAATAGATGTATCCTGAAATTATATAAAATTCACACACATGTTCAAATGCATAACATGTACCAATGTATGTGTTAAATGTCATTTGAAATTTCCATCTAGATTCATTTTATATTTAACAAATAAAATGACAACTTGAGTTTTAAAAACAAAACATTAGATCACAACATGTGATCACATGGAAAATGTAGTTCAACTATCCAAAATATACACATGTGTTTTGTAATTTCAAATTTCCATCTAGATTCATTTTATATTTAACAAATAAAATGACAACTTGAGTTTTAAAAACAAAACATTATATCACAACATGTAATCACATGCCAAATGTAATTCAACTATCCAAAATTTAAAATCATTCTTGACAAAAGTAAATGTAGCTTGAAACTATATCCAAAATGTAAAATATGTCCAAAATTTATATCACATGAACAATAAAAGTAAATATATATAGCAATGTATAGTGTTACAACTATCAAGTCATATAGAAAAGTAAACATGACTGCATACATAAGACTCTATATAGAAAAACAAATTTAAGACTATCTATCAAATAAAATGTTGCACATGTGCATCATCAATCAAATAGAGATATGACAGCAACAAAATTGAAAGTCGGCCCCTAAGGAGAGTTGGTCTGCTAATGTAGCTCTGTCAGCATTTTCAGCTCAATTGACTCAATTCCTCGCCACGTGGTCTTCCACAACTTCTTGTAATTTTATTTATCAATTTCGGAGAAATTGACAAATAAATATACTCAGCAAACTTTGGAAATTTAATTATATCTCCCGAACTTTATATTCTATCACTAGACCTTATAACCAAGGTTTAACCCTTCAAAACTTTATATTAATATCCGACGCTTTTTTAAACAAACAACCTTATAATGGACCTTTGGCTCTGGGCCCACATATATAATCAATGGCCCAATCAAATACACACACCGTACCTTGGTTAACCTCCGGGCTACTTCCGAACGTGATCACCGCTCGATTAGCCTTCCTCTAGATCGACAGTGTTAGTCGATATCGCACTACCTCCTCAGTCGAACATTAGCGTGCGATGGCAACGCGAAAATGTGGTTTTTGGGGTCCCACCTTATGCTACGTGTCAGCTACTCTATGGAATCGCTCCCAAATGGAAAATACCGCTTACTCCACAAAAGCGGTGCGATATGGCAGCTCGATTTCGCAAATCCACTCGCGGTTTTGGAACAATGATCGACCAAAGGTTAAGTCAGGGTTACGCTATCCTTTTATTCACCAACTCAGGGTCTAACCTCGGCAAGATTTCCAATAAAAAAACAAGCCTATCTCTCTGTAAGCGGGGTTTTCACTACTACGGGACAGAGCTCAATAACCCCAACGATACGCAGACCTCTTCCTCGGGTGGGATTTAATTCAACAGAGTTTGTCCGGATAATTCAAGAGAAATAATTGACAAAGAGATACAACAACCCAACTCAACAGTCATACATAGACCAGTGTTCAATTGCCTCACGACTAAACAAATTCCTTCACAATATCAATTCAAGACAATTCGATGGCCAACGAGCACTGAAATTTATTTAACCGGAAGCAATTGTTTAACACACGGATTTTTATTGCAGAAATCTCTCCCATTCTCCATGAGATCCAGAGGTTACATATATACATAAAAATTTGTCTCTTTGGTTCCTCTATGAGGATCGTTTAGTAAATCAAAAGCCTAATTAAAATTATTCAAATAACTGAAACATGACAGATGGATCGAATCCAAACCTATTCGACTTCTATGGACTCTAACTAATCTAAATGAAACAGGCAGCTAACGCATTGACACCTTGCTATTACAATTCAATGATTTCAAACCCTCCTAGCCACAACATGTGGACAAAACCTCCTACATTGCTGGCTAGTGTCTAATGCCCCTGCATCAGACTCCCAAGGGAAATTTTCTTCATGGACTCCTGTCCATGAGCTCTTCCACTGATCTGCTTATCTTCTACAACATTCTTTCAGTCATCCAAGTGGCATCTTCCTTTGGCTGGTCCTTCCATTTGATTAAGTACTGAAAGTACTCTTGTCCTCTGGTCTTCCTTAACACTCTTTTGTCCAATATCTTCTCTGGTTGTAATGGTTGTGCTGGAGGTAGCTGCTTTACCCATTCAATCTGTTCCTTGTCTGCTGATCTTTCTTCTGCACCATCATCTTCATACTTATACAAATCCACAACATTAAAAATGGGAGATTTTCCAACATCAGGTGGCAATTCAATCTCATAAGCATTTGCAGAAAAATTTC